>CP045892.1:3367441-3411051 GCA_013387185.1 Caligus rogercresseyi | reverse complement strand
TGTGTGTTATTATTATTCTTGTACACTACACGATAAACATTCAACGATTGTTTACTTACTTACTGTAAAAACTGTGGTTTTTTATATAGGTATTAATTAAATAAGTATTATTTATAAGAATACATATATAGATATAAAGTAATAGGTACTTTTGCACTTAAAAACACAATGTTATAGCATTGAATTGTGGACACATCAATCCGTTTGTTTATTCCATCAAATATTTATACGTATTAAAGCCTGCTTAAAAAGATAAAATATGCAATGTATGATTAAATATTTTTCTTATTAAGAATTGAATAAGGTATTTACCATAAAGCTTTTTATGTTATGGAAATATCATTTTATTGGTAGTATAACCAGCTAGAAAACTATTTCAATTTTTAGCATACATACAAAAATAATTAAATAATGTCCTCACTCTAATTCATTTTTTTCACTTTAGAACATTAACATTTATTTTTATATGAATTCCTTGATACAAACAAAAGTAGGAGCCTATATTACGGCCTTATCACAAATATGTATAGATAGAAAGAATGATAAAATATATGTCTCTATAGATAAGACTACAGTCAACTGACGGGATTTGATAAAGGATTTCCTCAGAGGATATTCATTGATCCTTTTCTTATTTTACATCTTATTTTTTACATTCTTATTTATATGAGACAACATACACACACAAAAAAAGAAAAGTCAATTTGCATATAGATAGACCTTGATCAACAATATTAACACTATATTCGTTAGGGATTCTCTATATGACGTGAGTATGCTTTAAATACTTTTTTGAAGTACAAAATCAGGACATCTGTTTATCTAACGAACAACAAATATTTCATATTATCAATATCCCGGGTTTAAATAATAAACATTTGACCATGTCACCCTATAATGAAAGCTCTTGAATTAAAAATGACTTTAAAAAAATATTATAAGAAAAGATAAATTTATATTTATGTCAAGTTGAAATAACTTGAAAAGTATCAGGGTTTTATAGTTGGACTTACCAGTCCATTATATATGTTTCGAAGCACTCTCAGAAGAATCTAAGACTCATCTCTTGTTCTCCTTTCTATACTATTTTCTGTTATTGACCCATGGAAACGTTGAAACCATTACAGGAAGGATATTTGCAAAATGACTTTGCTACGATGTCTTCATTCAAAGCTTGAATACAATAGTATCTGTTTTGAAGCAATATATTTTATATAATAGTTTTTTCAATAGAGACGATCACATTTTACGTTAATAGGTTTTGAGAACACCTTCTTAATTGTTATTGTTTCTTTGACAGCTGTGCTTGGAAAAAGTTGTAATTCCATCATGCAGCAATGCACATTTGAGCAACGTTTGCAAATTATTAAAATTTTATAACAAAAGTAATTCGATTCAAACTTTAAAAGCGTATCATCAATATATGGTCAACGTAATCGACCTGCAAAATCAACGATTCAACGTTTGGTGAAAATAATTGAGTCCGCACACACGCAACAAAATGCTATCGTACCAGTGAGACAAAGAAATTTGAAAATATTACTGCCGCAAGCGTATACATTCAAAATGATCCAAATTTTTATCTTATGCACCCTTCTCTATCGTTAAACATCTCTGTGACATCGTTGTAGCAAATTTTGCGTAAAGATATTAGCTTACACCTGTATAAGAATAAGTTCTTATTTTTCAAATGTTTGAAATGTTAGCAATATTGTGGATTTTCTGTTTCTTGGTGATAAAAGAAGACGACATACAAAGTTTGAACAAAATCGGTCAACATTAAGAGGTCGCGCAACGAGGTCAAAGTTTTAAAAATTTAATAAAAATATAGTTTTCCGCAAATTTCTTGAAAATAATGGACGGTACAGACTTCAATTATAATAATAATTTAAGGAAAACTAATTTACTACCAGACGTATGTTTGATGTTTTTTAATAAAACAAAGTTTTTAGTAAAAACAAAGAAAAAAATGGAGTGTATAATGTTAGCATATTTCATAGCTTTTTTGTATCAATTAACTTCACCCGCCTGTAGAAGATGACTTGTTCGCTTCAGAGTAAAATAGTACTTTTAAGTTTAGTAAAACTTTGAATGATAAAGCCAAAAATGAAGGGAGAGAGTATTTTGCCTCACTTCTCTCCCTTCTTTTTTTCTTTCTCTTTCTATCCAGCTAACAGTAACAGCAGTTACCAAATGGTAATTGTATATTCTCTATCAAAAGATCAATTTTTGGGGGAGAGTACGTGCAAAAATGTATTTGCTTATATCTCTTAAAGTATAGCGATTTTTAAAGCACCAAACATATCAAATGAAAGCTTGGTAAACCAACTTTAATATTTTGGTATACTAAATCATGTCAATTTAAAAAGTAGAGACTTATATGTACATAAAAAACATATCTCAATACAAAATGACGCATATAATGGATTATAAATGCGTCAGAGACAAAGTAAAATTTTGAGAGGATACCTTGACACAATCTAAGAAATACATTATTATTTTTTTTTCATAATCGATTTCTTATAGGTCAATATAGGCTCTGAATCATTTGATGTAAACTCAGATTGTACTGAATTCTGAATTGATAGAATGCAACCAAGGTCATTTTGGCTTTATCATCCAAAGGTTTACTAAACTTAAAAGTACTATTTTACTCTGTAGCGAACAAGTCATCTTCTACAGGCGAGTGAAGTTAATTGATACAAAAAAGCTATGAAATATGCTAACATACCACACACTCCATTTTTTCTTGTTTTTTACTGAAAACTTTGTTTTATTAAAAAAACATCAAACCTACGACTGGTAGTAAATTACATTTCCTTTAAATTATTTATTATTTCATGAAGTCTGTAACGTCCACCATTTTCAAGAAATTTGCGGAAAATTATATTTTTACTAAATTTTTAAAACTTTGACCTCGTAATGTTGACCGATTTGTTCAAACTTTGTATGTCGTCTTCTTTTATCACCAAGAAACAGGAAATCCACAATGTTGCTAACATTTCAAACATTTGAAAAATAAGAACAGCCCTAGTGGGACACGACCTGAAGCCACTTGGCCTGTTCAAACGTCGGAAAGTCGTAAACTGTGGTAATTATAAAACTTTCAATTAATAAAATAAAAAAACTTAAAGATAAAGTGAATTGCACATATTTCTTCTTTATGTCCATTCTCCAAAAAGTTTATTTAAAGAAGACGTTCATGTCTGAGTTGAAGTTTACTAATATATGTGAAAAGTACTATTCGAAAAGTGACCTGATGAACGAACAGAAAAGTTTATAAACTTTCCATTGGTGTATTTACAATAGAAGCATGGCTGTCATTTCTAATTTTATAGTCGTCTCCTTCAAGAGCCATAATTGAATATATTTTAAACTTTTCTTGATAAGAATGTTGGATCACTCTAGACATTTATGTAAGTCCAATTAAATGTCCAAACTCGTCTTTTCAAACTTTATTTCCTTCTATGTATAACTCTATGTTCGCATTAGTCTTACTGTATGACATAAATACACAAACGTGAAATAACTATTGGGGGAAACTGTAACTTACACAAATTCTAAGAACACTTAAAAGTTATAAATTTTGAGTTAGGCTCTCAAATAGAGCTGCTAATAATGCAAATGTATAGAAAAACACCAAGTACTAATCTAATGCGATGGCCATGTGCGTTAAGGCTTGTTCAACTCTCAATGTTGGGGGCGCAGTTTCGAATCCTGAAAGGGGATGGTCATTTTTGATCTACTTCATTGATAAGATCCTATGTTTGATAGACTAATTTTAATGCTATAATGCTTATGTATATCCTGTCGGATACAATTCTATCGAACTATATTTCCACAAAAAAAATATATATTCTAAATTATTTCAAATAGACGAATTTGTATTTATATATTTTTTTGTCAAAAGTTTTTATTAAAAATCAGTTAAATATAGTGTTATTAAATACATTACTGCCAAAAAATTATTTTTAAATAAAAAATACTCTTCTGAAGAGTTAGAAACGATACAACAATTAACCTTTAGTTTAAAGCTTAATGAAGAAGAACTTATCGCATAATAGTCATTAAAGTAAAAAATCTTTAATTGCACGTTCCTCCTTAATACTTTTTTCAGACGGTAGTAAAAAAATGCATTAAAACATAAATTTCGATAAGTATAACTTGAAATATTGTTTTTTAATGCTTCGTTAGAAAATCCACAGCAAGAGTATAATATTTTTTTCAAATGTAACAACTTTTTAATACTAATAACCAATATTTTACTTCATAAATTTTCCACTCATGCAAAAATAACAAAAAATGGTTAAAAGAGAAACAGACAAATAAAAATCAGAAGATATTTAAAGAACAGAAAAACAAAAAAATATTAAGGATATTAGGAAAATAATCGGAGTCATCCGCCAGCTCTGCACTACAGTATTGTGAGGGCTACTGCTGACCAAGATTGCTATAACTATAGTATCAGGAAACTTCAAACATCTGCCTGTGAAACTAGAAGAGCAAAGTTCTCGTCCGCTGTTGAAACCCCTCACACCCCTACAATGGCAAATGAAATCTCAGTTGTGCAACTTACCATCAACTATCAAGCACGTGTTTTGCTGGGAGCTCTGAGAGCAGAACGGTTGCGTGTTGCCGACCTTCTCGACAAGTCACATCTTCAATCCATAAATGAGATCATAGTGTAGCAGGCCGCTATATCTACCATACATGGAAAGCAATGAACGTGAACAGCTGTTCCTTGGAGAGGATTCTCGAAACTTCGATAAGAGCACAGTAGTGATTCAGTAAGTCTCAAGAAACATGTGTCTTCCATCTGCGTCGCTGCTGTTAGTCTTTCAAAGGTCTGGGGCATGTCACAGCCATTGAAAGAGGAATGCACGTTATCAAGTACTCGGAGGAAGGCAACGATAAATTTAGGACTGTCTAGGTCCTTCTAGTTCCTAAGCATACTTATATGCATATATACATATATTTAATACTTATATATAAATATATGTATAATACTACTTATATATATATCTTAATAACTTTCATAGCTTGAAAAAAATATACAAAAACATTGACATTCTTTGGCCTGACTTTTAGATGACTAAATGCATTTCAGTCTTTTGAAATAAGTTTCTTCATGGCGTATAACAATCTTTTAACATTATCAGGTTTGTTCAGGAAGACTTATATCCTATTTCATATTTACCTGTTTCAAGGTTAACCCCTACAATTACATTACTGGTTTTATATTTTTATGAATGATAATACGAATAATTTAGTGAATTGTATTAAAATACAAAGGTTTTGGAAAAAGCTTCCCTAATTTTTATATCATGAAAAGAAATGGAGAAAAATTTCATTTACCAACAACAGACCAGAAAGTTTTATCTCATCAAGTTAAACATTCAGATATAAATATAATTTATCTTTTATTAGTCTTTTATATAATTTGTTAAAAGTTGGAACTTTACTCCCCCCCCCCTCTTTTCTCTAATGAATATAAAAGTATATAAAATGAAATAAACATTATTAAAAGTATTTTTTTTCTAGTCTACATCAGACCCATAGCTACTAAGTTTGTTTTATGAACATAGTTGGATGAATCTCATATGTGAGGGGGGGGGGGGGGGGGGGGGGGGGTGGACTGAAACTTGAGCCTAAGCAAACATGTTTGGCAAAAGAATATTTATATATATACTATGGTATATTTTATGAGATTATAATCCTTAGAGCCACGGGATTAGATACATTAACTCACGAAATGTAAATTGTGTGAAGAAGTTATCAATAGGCGAAACTTTTAATGTTTTTATTGGCTTTTCAGTTGTCGATATCTGAAAAGGGTATTATTTTGGAGAAAATAATTGAAGAAATTACACAGGTAGTAGATTATTTATATATACATATATTATATATTTTTTTAATTATTTATTTTAGATAATCAATTGCGTAAAAATACGTAAATAAACATTGTAGTTTAAAATTATTGCTTGCTGAAATCAACCACATGGTGGTCCATAGAAAACTATGCACAGAAATAAACAAATAAGGTGATACAATTAAATTCTCAACAAACAATAATATACAAAAGTATTAATACATTATACTAAGAAGTAACACTAACAAATAAATTAATCATCATGTAAATTTTTAATATTCTTTTAAAGTTATTGATTAGGTATTTGAATTAAAAACTTGGGGATATTTTCTCAAATCACTTATGTTTACAAATTTAGGTTGTTGTGATGACGTCTCACACAGGCTGCCAACTGCATTCCTGGAAGAGTATTAATATAGCCAACTATTAAAGAAAAAGGAAAAGAAAGAAAGAGAGAAATAAGAGGAAAGATTGATTGACGTCACAAATCAACTATCGAACGTTATCCCTATTGTTACCTATGAATAAACTGATTATTCCTATATTAAAATATTCCTATTATGAGATTTATTTAAATACACATAACTCAATCCTTTATTGATTTATAAGTTAATGAAAATAAGAACAATGCTCAAAGCTAAAAGGGGCTCGGAGAAATGAAAAACAATAGGGATAACGTTCGATAGTTGATTTGTGACGTCAATCCCTCTTTCGTCTTCTTTCTTTCCTTTTCTTTAATAGGTTGGCTATATTAATACTCTTCCAGGAATGCAGTTGGCAGCCTGTGTGAGACGTCATCACAACAACCTAAATTTGTAAACATAAGTGATTTGAGAAAATATCCCCAAAAACTTTTTATGTTGCAGCGCCGTTGTTGGGAGATATTGATTTGGTTGATGGCGAGCGTCCAGTTGGTATTACCTTCCTGTGGTATCTTCAATATAAAAGGCTAGTATAATAGCTCCAATATTATTTTATTTTAATTCTGTGTAAGTGGATAGTCTTTTAGTGGGGCAGCATAGCTAAAGTATTGTGCATTTTGTGATACAAGCAACAAATTTGGCACAAATGTACATTGACATATAGCAAACATTTTCAGATATTGAGCCACTCGGAATTCTCTCTCATGTCCGCCATATTGGAATTCAAAATGGCCGCCATTTAAAATCTACATTTGCGCTTATCTGTGGATCTAAAATTGATATTGGCTCGATTCTGGTGCCAAAATGTATGTTATGGGAGACAAGGAATCCAATGGTAACAATATGCATTGCATATTTTTTACCACTGAGCCGCCATCTTAGATTTCAATATAGTTTGAATTGTAGTAGGGTCAAAGACGTGGCGCTTACTTTTTCTGTTGATGGAACTTTTTACCTATATTAAGCATAAAAATGAATAAAAAGTATAACATGTATGTCTAATACGTTCCTTCTACATGTGCCCACTCTTATTTATTTAAACATGTTGGTTATTGGTCATTTTTTGCCATCTGCAGTGTGAAAACACATGTGGGGGGACCGTCCGGCCTCGACTTCTGTTTGGACAACTGATTTAAATCACATTAAAACAATTTAAAAATAATGCTTGCCCTATTGGACATACTTTCAAACTGGCTTTAGATTTATTGACAAAGTTATGGAACATTTGTACACACATTTCAATCATAATACACAAACTAATCTTGTCCGAATATATTCATTGTCTGAATTATCATCTGGGGTGACCATGAAAAAAATACAATCGAGGGACTTTTATATTGACAATCATCTCAAAGTTGCATCAGCCAGTTACTCCATACAGCCTGCAGGTCAGTAGTCTCTCTCTCCTTTACAAAGAAATCCTCTTTCTAACTGCTGCAGTGTATAAGTCACATTTTGATATCATGTGGGGTGACCACCCTAAAACTGTAAATAATTCGTTTTAATTGCAAATCTATATTTTGAAGGTAAATTTGTTAGTGATATGTGGTGAGAAGTAGCTAGCTTAGATCATATAGCTAACTGTTAGCCTGTTATATTTGATTAAACTTGAAAGCATCATGGGGGTGACCACCCTAAAACTGTAAATAATGCGTTTTATGATGCAATGTGTATCATCGAGAGGTTCGTGATCCTGTTGTATGACCGAACCAGCAAATGCACGGATATTGACAAGGCCAGGCGGAAACTCTTCGCAAGGAAGAACAATGTGCAGCTGATCCCTCCATTCCAAGAAGGCAGCTTTAGAGGAACATGTCAAAAAGGCAGTATATCAAGGTAGACATGTGTGGGGTCAGATACTGCTGCCAGCACCAGAACTCCACCATCAACCAACTGGGGTTGGTCAATGACTGGAGGACAATACACACCATTCTGGACCAGGCTACCTGAGGCAGCTCACACCTGCATCAAGTTGGTTTCTTGCAAGTGCCAGAAAGGGTGTGTGAGACGCTGCAAGTGCAAGAAGGCTGCCCTTAAGTGCACAGCCCTCTGTGTGTGTGAAGGGGATTGCACATGAAGAGGAGTCCACAAGATTCATTTACTTGTGGCAGTGCTGAATTGGTTAACATGACACTGTTTATGTCCAAATACAAAGTATGTAAAATACATGATGATGAATGTTCATCTCTCATGACTTATGTGAAGTACTGTAATAAAGATGTCATTTTGAAAATGGATATTGTCATGTATTGTTACCATTATATTCCTTGCCCCCCAAACATACATTTAGACACCAGAATCGAGTCAATAGCAGTATTAGACCCAAAGATAATCGAAAATGTAAATTTCAATCAACGGTCATTTTGAAATCCAATAAGGCGGCTCATTGGTACAAAATATGCGATACAGATTGTTTCCATTATATTTATTGCCCTCAAAAACATGCATTTAGACACAAGAGTCGAGTCAATAGCAGCATTAGACCCAAAGATAATTAAAAATATAGATTTCAGATGGCGGCCATTTTTAATTCCAATATGGCGGACATGAAGGGAGAAATTCCGAGTGGCTCAATATCTGAAAATGTTTGCCATATATCAATGTATATTTGTGCCAAATTTTATGCTTGTATCACAAAATGCACAATCCTTTTGAAATTGTGAGTTAAACCGCCCCACTATTGTTGATCCGAGATTTTGAATTAAGATGGCGAATTAAATCGCCTTCACCTTCAGCTATGATTGTTTTTTCCTGCTGGCCAAACCAAACAGAAAGAAAGGCTTGAATTATATTTCTGGGACCATATTCCATTCCAGGAACGTGACCAGGTATTATATATTGGGTAGATCTGTAAAAATCCACACATTAAATTTTATGGATTCGAAATCTATGTTAAAGAGGTAAAATATTTTTCCATTGCAAATAAATTCCAAATTACAATATTACTTTAGATTGGCACGCAACTCGTCCTAGAATCAAATTAATTATATTAGTTTTTTTAGTATCTTCCTATTTCACATTTATATTTTTGTAATAATGGATTTCTATATTTTTAACCCATTTTGTGGAATCAATTTTTCGATTGTATAAAACCAGATCAAGTAGTGAAAGGGAATATACAGGGTCTTGTAGGTAAATCCGCACAAAGTTCAACTTTCGTCCAGATCCATAAGGAATGGAATATTGCACATGAGGGAGGTTTCGTGAATTTAATGTCGAATTGCGCCCGAACACAAAACAAATATACAGATACGGAGATGGAGAAGACCCGGAGGAACACGGTCATCGAGTTGATGTGCGCAGGGCACCGTCCAGCAGCCATCATCAAGTTGCTCAAGTACCTCAGGAGGACGGTCTACGACATCACCAAGAAGTGGGAGGAGTCAGGGATGTCCAAGAGGAAGGAGCCAAGCCCATGATTAACTGGATCTGCACGCCCACATTTGTGGCTGGACTCAAGAGGTCCATCAAGGCCAATCGGGTACGCCTAAGTCCATCCTCGCCTGGAAGCGTGGGGTCCACCTGTCGTCGTCCCCTGGATGGACTTTGTGGCCTCCGGGACCCCGTACACATTCCGCAGGACTAGGTACCCGCCCACAAGGCCAAACTTGTGCAGTCTTGGCTTAAGAAGAATGTGTCCAACTTCTGGTACTTCAACACCTGGCCCCCCAACCGCCCCGACTTGAACCCATGCGTCTACTACTGGTAGGGGAAGTTGGATAGGGAGGTGTGTGCCACAAACCACAGCAATTTGGCGTCCCTGAAGGCCTCCATCAAGTCGGAGATGAACAAGCTGGATCCTGCAGAGGTCTTCACGGCCTGTGGGAGGTTCAGGCGTCGTTTGGAGGACATCCTAGAGGCTGAGGGCGGCCATATTGAATAGTTATCTTGTATTATGTCTAATAAACAACTTTCTTATTCAAAATAGGTATCACTTATGTTCCCATTTTGGATCTCGACGATATTAAACTTTGTGCGAATTTACCTACAAGACCTTGTATATTAAATAAATCAATGTGAGGACCGAAAAGTGTATTTTCGTCTCAAATATTTCAAGTGGTCAGTAATGACATGATAAGGAGCTTTATCTTGCCATCGATGGCAATCAGTAATTTATTAGCCTATATCTATTTAAATCATGTAAATGATGCATTTAATTTACTTTGCATTTTTAAGGTTACTTTGATGAGACTCCAATCAATAAAATACAATTATTTATAAATAAATATTGGAAATAAGTATTTTTTTGCTGAAGATAAGTTGATAAATATAATTATAAAGCTTTCTGTTCACCTTTATTTCATGTATGATTTTTTTATTGCCTCTCATTTTGATTCAAAAATAGATTTAATAGTTTATCTTATTTATAGAAAGTTTTAGTATATGCATACACTTTTATCTTAAATTACTTATGACGATGAATGAACTCAAAAAAAGAGATTTATGTTAAATACATATAACCTGCAATATGTAACCGAAATAGAAGTTCCTTCCTAACTTTCAAGGTGATAACACGTCATTCACGCCCTCCTAGAAAATAATATTTTCTAGAAGTTACAAGTGATTTCTGGCCTTTTATGGCACTAAAAAGTGTTGTGAATGTTACCAACGTCCTTCCTAAGGTCAAAGCTTGTCTTCAGCTGCTCCAATCCTGGACTTCCGTCGATTGAAAGCTCTTTTTGGCCCTCCAGTTAAGGATACGTCATCTGTAATTATTCTCCTTGAGATGAACATTTCATCATAAAATCAAGCGGAATATTACATTATTTATATTCGCCCAACCTCGATTTATTTCATTAATTGAAGCCTTCTTTTACGTGAAGATGATTGAGGAAAGAAATTCAAGGACTTCAAACAAGCAAGCTTTGCTCTTGCCTGAAAATAAAGAAAATGCCGGTGACCTGAAATGGACAACGGTGAATTACAAGAGGTTACGAGCCCATCCTAAAAATAATACATCAAAAGGACCTGAAGACAAAAATAAAACTAGTGTTCAACCCCATATCACTAGTAAACACAATAATATGAAAAGACAGAGGGAAGGCAATTCGAATGAAACCCCTCCTTCTAAAAGACAGCAAAAGCAGGAGGCTTTGCAATCAGAAGCTCCTAATACAAAACCGAAAAAAAGGTTTCTTTATGCAGAAATTGCTAAAGAAGCCACAGAGATTGTCATCGTCAGGAAAAATGGTGACCATATTTCCATGATCGACTGGAACAAAACAATAAAAGTACTTGACACCGACTATGTTGGTCGATTGAGCGGGACAGCTGGGCAATTCGTGCCCTGCTACGAAGGCCGTCGCTATACAAATCAACAAGCAGTGATTTATGTAAGTGACAAAACCTCAAGCCAGCACGTCCGAAAAGTTATTTCGGAAAAGACACCTCTCTTGCCAGTCTCATGGGAAGAACTGGAGAAAATTAGAGAGGAAAAAAATTGTAAGACCCTTACTGGCTTCATAAGAGGAGTCACAGGGGACATGGTTGATGAAATACTCGCCAAGGTCATTGCATATCAATGCAATGTTAATCAGATCCGAGGCAAAGTTGATGTCATCAAATCTGACATCACACAGCTCGGAAAAGTGCTTTATATTAAAGTTAACAAAGAGGCATTTGAAAGCCTAAAATCAATAAACTTTACAATAAGTATTGCTTCCGCTGGTAAAATTCGCTTTCAAGACCCTCGGAAAGCACTGACTATCCAGAAAGCGGAAGAAGAACATGAGGAAGACATGTCTGTAAAAGACCCGAACCACGAGGAAACAGTGGGTAAAATAAACTACAAAAAACCCTCAACTAAAAACGTCGAGATTGTCAACGTCATTCAACCGAAGACCCAGCAAGTGACCAAGTTTAGTGGAGATACTACTGAGGACTGCGCCACAGATGAATTGGGCAAACAACAGGAAATTTTCCAAGGAGCTACTCAAGTGCCAGTTGGCTCCGGGGAATATCCTTCAAATCAATTTACAGACGATGTAGAAGATTATTTAAAAACTAAACACCATAAGAAAAAATCCATGCCAAGGAAACAATCTACAATAGATATGTTTTTCAACAGGGTTGCTGATGATCTAAAGAAGAAAAACAAAAAGTTATAATAATTCATCAGCTTATAAGTTCATTTTATCTATATATTTTATATTTATATATCAGTTGCTTGAATATTTAAGAAGGAACTCCACATTACTGTTGTAGCGCATATACCCCTTTGTGTGGTCGCGCTCTTTATCTTATGCATTTATTGTACAATTATATTATGTCTTTGTAATATTATATGTATATATGTATGTATACGGTATACAGTAATAAACCTTTTAACTAAAAAAAAAAAAAAAAAATGTAACCGAAAATAGACCGAAATATGATTTTTGTTGTCAGTATGACGTCACAATATCATTTGTTGACCCAAAAAGTAACTTTGAGAGGAGTATTATATTCATCTTATAATATTGATTGGAAATGTATCTTTGATTTGCTGGAAATGAATTTTACTCAGTATACCTTAAGGATATATTAACGAAATGTTGAAATGCCACTAATACACGTTTAATTTACTATATGTGAAATTATGTTTTTTGTATTTTTGGATATTCGAATTTAAAGTGCTAATTTGATTATTCCCTCAAATAGCAATGCTTTATATTAACTCAACCTTAGATTAAAAGCTTCTTTCCATTATATCTACTTCAATTCCTGACATAGTAATTAATGATGCATCATAAGTCAGACGAGAAAATTCATGTTTTAAGTATGTTTGGGTACATTCCCAATACCTGCTACTCTACAAAGTCGTAAAACGCTTCTAGATCCACTCAACATTAAAATTCTGGACAATCTCTTCGATATTAAGCTAACATGTCATCCCTCATCATAAAAATCCTATTATTTTAGTAATATGATTATTTTAAATGATTTTAATCTACATCTTCAAAAAAATGAAGGAAAGTTTTATTACGTATCCTTGTATTTAAGTTTGAGGTGTCTCTCTGACATGTGTGGTTTAGATATATATATATTTATCTGATTTTATTCCATATCAACCCTCAAATCAATGTTGTTGAGATTAATATTAACTGGTTAGCCAGCAAGAAGTAAAATAGTTTTTTTTTTTTTTTTTTTATCAGCCTACTTATGTATAGAGTGAATACGTCTTTTGTGTGGCTCCGTATTATAAAGTTGTTTATATAGCTGATAAGTGTTCTTGTGCCTTTTTATTAACATAAATAGTGCTTTAAGTAAAAAGCTGTTATCTATTGGTGCTTCCCTTTTGAACTTTTGGTAACAGACACATCCTTTTTCGTGGCTCGAAGATAAATTCGGGCACATGTAAGAAGGTTGGTCGTTTGTTTACCTTAATTTCTTCCCCCTTCGTTCTTCTTTTCTCTTCATTGAAGAGTTCAATAACAACTATATTCCTTTTTATACCTTACGGAACATTTAGAGGACAATATGTCTCGCAACCCTCCTGATAAACCCCCGGATGAAAATCTTAATTCATCATCATTAGACAAGCCTCCGGATGAGGCTATCGCGACTACTATCTTAATTGGCAGTGGAGGAGAGGAACGAATGAAAGGAAAAAAACACATAAAGTCTTCGGGGCTATACTCCGATCGTACCAAGGGCTGGGTTCCCAAAAGAAATGAATTGAATGTAAATTCAATGTGGAAGGAAATAGTCCTTGATTGGAAAAATGAGGAGGCTAAGCAGTTAAAAGGCTTCTCCCCCAAATTAAAGCACTACAAAGCCATCTTCGGGATGCTGAACCTGAGTGGAGATGAAATTGCTCGAATCAATGACTGCAAGAGCGAGGTTGGATATGTAATCATATCATTTAAACATCCCATCGATGTCCTTCTAAAATTTAAAGGAATTAATGGATTGCAATCCATAGACAATGAAATATCATTTGAAATCAGAGGATTGGAAAATATTCGAAGAGTACAAGTCCCTGTTGAAGTCACCATAAAAAACGGGGCAAAAACGGACCTTAATCTCTTAAAGGATCTTTTGAAAGATTTTGGTGTCATGGTGGGCGACTTTCAACCCGTATATCATACATCAAGAGCAGAAAATGAGGAGGATGCCGAATTTGTGAAAGTCTTTAATAAAATTTGAAATGGGCAAATTAAGTTTCACATCAAACTTCAAAGGAAACTCCCCCAGGTGGTTCCTGTAGGAGGAAAAAAGGTAGAGCTGAGCTCTAAAACATCACTTTTGCAATGTCATAGATGTCTTAAATTTGGACATAAAAAAGCAGTTTGTAGCTCCTCCCGCAAAGTAACATATAAGGATTTTGAGGAGGATTTCCGCAAGTATATTGGCATCCCGCTACGCATCGCTGGAGCAGAAGAGAGGGCCAATATTGAGGAAAATACACGCAGGGAAGAAGAGGAGGATATCGATTTAGAGGACGAGCCAATAGAGAATGCGGACAAGGTTCAAACTCCAACTTATCTTGAGGATTCTATGCGGTCCACAACTGAGAGTCAATCGAACGATGACCCGACTACAGGAGGGGATTGTTTGAGATTGAGGGAGGACTGGACAAAAGTCCTTAGACGAAGACCTCAAAATAACGATAAACTCAAGAGTCTTCAAGGATTGGAAAGCAAGCCATCCAGCAAAAGAACATTCACCAGCCCAGACCACTTGGACACTAAACGCAATAGAGAGCTTAACAAAGAAGAACTTCGAAATGGTAATATCAGCCAAGTACCTAGCCAAGGTCAACTTACCACACCAGAATCCAACTTGGGTATGGATGTGGGCCCCAAATAAAAAGGGGTCGTATATCTAATGTTTTTATCAAATCTATATGTTTTTGCGATGTTTTTGTTTGTGTGTTTTTTACTTGAATATTTTATGGTTAACTTTAAAACTCATTTACAAACAAGTTCACGGGCCCGGTTTTGCTTTTTGTTTTATGTGTACAGGTTTGTGCGCATATTGATATATATAATTTTTAGCAAATGTAATTTTAATCCCTCTAATTCAAATAATTTTAATCCCCCTGATTTTAAAAAAATATGCTTCATAATCAAATCATTTTATTCACCCCAGATCAAATCTTTTATTCCGAACACCTTATTCCCTTTTAATTTAGAATGATTTTTGATTCGAATCTTAAAATAATGTCTGCGAATGTTAACTCTGTTCTTGATGAACAGAAAAGGGAAAAGGTTTTAAAATATCTTTTATCGTTCAACCCTGACATACTTTCAATTTGTGACACACGTCTGAGAAAAGTTAGTTCAAAGAATTTTTCCCCAAATGAATATTCAATTTTCCTGGTTCCTGCAGTAAACAAACTTGCAAACCATCCCTCTAGAGGAATTGTTGTTTTTATAAACAAAAAATTACGACCAGAATTTATTGCTAGGGATAGTTGTGGCAACTATTCTATTCTTAAAATATCCTGGCTTGGTAGAAGCATTAAAATTTTATCAGTCTATGGACCGAACCGTGACAATCCTGCGTTCTTTCAATCTATTGAGTCAAATTTTATAAGCACAAATCAAACAGACGAACTTTTCATTTTGTTAGGAGATTTTAATGTGGCCATTGATCAGAAGAGAGATACACTCAACTACAAAGAAAATAACAATAAAAAAGCAAGAGTGCAACTTAAAAATTTATTACTTAACAATAATTTAGTTGATGTTGCTAGCCATTTTAATTCATCTCCAGAACATACCTTTACTGTTAAGGTTGGGGAAAAAGTCAAAAAAAGTTCAAGACTTGACTACTTCTTTATTTCAGATGAACTTGTACCGCTTACTACAGACTACAACGTTATTCCTAATGATTTTTCAGATCATGATGCTTTAATGCTGTCGTTGAAACCTCTTAAAAAAACACAGGAAACAACAGTGGAAATTAAATATCACTTTGTTGGAGGATGAACCTACTAATGACAAAATCAAAAGAATTTTTGAATGTGTTATGTTTCAACTTGAGTCAGAACAAATAAAATCTCCTTCCTTCGCTCTAAAGAAAATTTTAAACTCTTCGAAAAGAGAATTGATTAAATTAGGAGTTAGGAAAAGTAAAGAAAGAAGGCTACATCACCAGAAGATTATAGAAAAGGCTAGTCAGCTCGGGGACGATATTTCAAACGATATAGAACTTAGCAAAATTCACGACACTCTTACAGAAGGTATTTTAATTAGATCAGGCCTTCAAATCTGTTTCAAAAGAACATGTTTTATTTCAAAAGATAAAAAAATAGACAAATATACGGAGAAAAAAATAATGTCACGGAACTTTTAAATAAAGATGGAAGTTCAGAAACCTCTCCAGAAAAAATCCGGACAAAAGTAACTAATTTCTTCCAAAATATGTTTAATTGTAGAGATTGCATGAAAAAAACTTTTTATGACAAAAATGTATAAAATGTTTGTTTAATACTGCAGACTTTGCCCCTCATATTCAAAATTTTGATACACAGTCTCTTAAAAAAACAGTCCCGATTGTAGATGAAAAAATAAATAGTAATATAAGCAAACAAGAAATAAAAGAATATATAGACAAATACGACAAGAAGAATAAATCTCCAGGCCCTGATGGTTTTCCAATGGAGTTTTTAAAGAAATATTCTAACTTTTTATGCCCTTTACTCGAAGAAGTCTATAAGGAATCAAACTTAAAAGGATACTTTGAGGAACATATTTCCATTGGAAAATTAATACTTATTTAAAAAAAAGGCAAAGACCCCAAGCAAATAGAAAATTTTAGACCTTTAACAATGCTTAATACTTCTTTTAAAATATATAATGGGATTTTGGCTAGTAGATTTAAAAAAATAATACCACTGATTATAAGTGACTCCCAAAAAGGTTTTGTACCAGGACGAGGAACCGAAGTAGTTTGTAGAAGCCTTTGCGACTCAATTTCAAGCATCCAAAAGGATAATAAAGCGATATTGGGAATTGATTTTATGAAAGCATTTGATTGTATATCCCACCAATGGATTATAAAATGTCTTAGATCCCATGGTTTTAAAGAAAATTTTGTTCGTATGATTGCTTTGAGCTTGTGTAATATAAAAACCTTTTATGATAAACCTGGAAATAATTTTTTTGTGGAAAGAGGATGCAGGCAGGGAAATCCACTTTCCCCCTTTTTATTCATTATTGCTTTTGATCCGCTTCTTACGGAAATCAATTTGTGCCAGCAAATCAAAGGTGTTACATTTGGAGAAACGGAACTTAAAATTGAGGCTTTTGCAGACGATGTGACGGTAATGTACACTGGTATCGAAGAAGAAATAGAAGTTTTTAAATTTTTGAAGAAAATTCAGGTTTGCATATAAATTTTAATAAATCAACTATCATGTCTAATTTTAATATCAATTTTAATTTACAAGGTATTCAAGTGTCTAAATCTATGAAGGTTTTAGGATCTTTTATTACAATTAATGGCGAGGATAGGAAGGAAAATATAAGTGAGGTTCTGACTCGGGTTGAAAGGGGCATCAAAAGATTTTACTACTTTCTGAAAAAGAATATTTCCGCACGAATCCATGTATGGAACACTCTTATTTTACCAACTTTAACACATATTTTAATTTTAACGCCTGTGTCAGAAGCTTTATGCTCAAAGGTGGAAAATATGTGCGAAAGTTTTTTATTTCCTATGGGAAGGAGTAGGAACATTACATGGAAGCGAATAAATTGTCCGAAAAAATTTGGAGGGCTGGGTTTACTGAATTTTTGGAAGGTCCTGGTTTTTAAGTGGTTTCAGCGACTTTTTAATAGTCAATCTATATGGAGTGAACTATTGCATCTTAAATACATTGAAAAGTTCCAACAGCCCTTAGACGAATTTCGGGGCGAGGGTCCATTTAAAGTTTTAGATGTAGTTTCGGCTATGGGTCCATTCTGGAGTGAGAATAATAACGTGTATGAGGAATTGTCAAAAAATGTCCTAAAAAATGGAATGGCAAGAACCTGTTAAAGATAACGAAAGACTTTGTTTTATGAGAGATATGTCTATCATTAGAAAAATCAACTATCTGGGTGAAGTTCTTAATAGCGGGTACGGTACAATTCAGCGCCGCCGATTCAGCACCGCTGATTCAGCGCTGACCGATTCAGCACCGGCCGATTCAGCGCCAGCCAATTCAGTGCCGGCCGATTCAGCACCGGCCGATTCAGCACTAGCCAATTCAGCGACGGCCGATTCAGCGCCAGCCTCAATGACTTTGATTTAAAAAAATTAAGACCTTTTTTCAAAGAAAATTATGTTTTTCTGTAGCAGTACAATTGGAAAAAACCTAGCACAAGATAATTGTCTTGCAGAAGTATTCAACAACAATAGGGTATTGGGGTTTCAAACCCACCTACACAGGTAAAAAAACGAGTAAAAACCCTCAATTCTTGGGTCCTCGGGTCCCACCAGCCACAACAATGGTGTATTGGGGTTTCAAACCCATCGAAAATTGTAAAAATACGAGTAAGGAACCCCTCAAATGCCATTTTGTGCACCTTGGGCCTTCGGGTTACGCCAGCCGGAACAATGGGGTATTGGGGTTTCAAACCCTTCGCCAATTGTAAAAATACGATTAAGGAACCCCTCAAATGCCATTTTATGCACCTGGGTCCTCGGGTCCCGCCGGCCACAACAATTGTGTATTGGGGTTTCAAACCCATCGCAAATTGTAAAAATACGAGTAAGGAACCCCTTAAATGCCCTTTTGTGCACCTTAAGTTTTCGGGTCCCGCCAGCCGCAACAGTGTGGTATTGGGGTTTTAGTCCCACCGCCATTAGTAAAAATACGAGTAAGGAACCCCTCAAATGCCATTTTGTACACCTTGGGCCTTCGGGTTTCGCCAGCCGCAACAATTGGGTATTGGGGTTTCAAACCCTTCGCCAATTGTAAAAATACGAGTAAGGAACCCCTCAAATGCCATTTTATGCACCTTGGGTCCTCGGGCCCCGCCGGCCACAACAATTGTGTATTGGGATTTCAAACCCATCGCAAATTGTAAAAATACTAGTAAGGAACCCCTCAAATGCCCTTTTGCGCACCTTAAGTTCTCGGGTCCCGCCAGCCGCAACAGTGTGGTATTGGGGTTTTAGTCCCACCGCCATTAGTAAAACTACAAGTTAGGAACCCCTCAAATGCTATTTTGTGCACCTTGGGCCTTTGGGTTCCGCCAGCCGCAAAAATGGGGTATTGGGGTTTCAAACCCTTCGCCAATTATGGTCGCTCACCTCTAATAAATACTTTTTTGTGAAAAAGGTTGTGTGCTTTTTACATAATTTTATATAAATATAATTTGAGGGGTTCCTTACACGTATTTTTACAATTGGCGGAGGGTTTGAACCCCAATACCCCATTAATGCGGCTGGCGGGACCCGAGGACCCAAGGTGCATAAAATGGCATTTTAAAGCTTCATACGATTTAATAAATCTTTTTAACATTGATAATTATTAATAGAAACTTTGGGGTAGAATTTGATCAAATCTTCACCATACTGCTATCCAGATCCGAAGGCATTTGGGATTCAGCAGTGCAAACCCCCTAAATAAGCTCTTGAAATCTAGGCAACAATCAATAAGTTAAAAGAATGTTTACAATGTAATTAATTCCTTTTTATTTTAATGCACCTTACATATCAAAACAAGTTCAATGAGTGACAATCAGCTTTTAAATTTGCTGTCCCATTGATTTGAAAAGAATTGTAACAGTTCTTGTACGATTGCTATTTCTATAAAGACTAGCTCATTTCAGCTCCGTGGCTAAGGCTAGGTCCTGCGGGCGGCGGGTGGACAACACGTAGTGTAAATAACTTTCCAAAATCCTGTCACAATTACAGCGTAGGAATGCATCTTCTGGTTCTCCAGTTTCTGTTCTTAAAGTTGCTCGATGTCTATCTCTAGTAGATGGCTCGTCGGGTGCCCAGGCAGTGTTCCCGGAGGGCTGATTGTATATGGAATGCTAATTGGGAAGGGTTAGCTTGACGATTTGTGACTTGGCCTTTACGATGTCCCTGTCCACTTTGAAATTATCTGGAGGAGGTCGTCCTTGGTGGAGCGGATGCCATAGCGCTCCGTAGAGGACTCGGGCCCCATGGGGGAGATGGCTTCCACCTGAGGGTGTTGGAAAGTCTTTGCTTAGTTCTCATGTATAGATTCAGAGTGACGTGAAGAGTGAGGCCATTGCAGGCGAGGGCATGGTGGTGCTTGGTCCGCCTTCTTGAGTGTGTGGGGGATGGGAGTCTCTCCCAGGTCCATGCAGGGTCGCTTGTGTGGTATCTTCATGGCATGCCCGCGGCTACTGTTGAAATGGTGCTCTGTTTCAGGATGAGTGGATGTAGGGCAGGTGGACCTAATGTTTTTTGTTCGTAATGTTTTTATGGTTTAACTAGCCGTGCTGCTAAGTAATTGTTTACTTTAAGATAGTCTTTGTCTAATTTTGACTAATTTAAAAAGTGAAAAAGTATGTCTGAATTTAATTACACCTTCCCGGAGTCAAAATATAAAAAATGAAAACCTATTCATAATAATAATAAATTTGAGATTTCTACAGATGGGTAATTTGGAACAAAGAAGAATACCCAAAATTAAGAGAGACTGACACATTATTCCCTTTTCTTTTGTTAGATATTTTTTAATTTTTATTAAAAACAATACTTAAAACGAAAGTAAAAATGTTCATGAATACAAAAAAAACATAAGTTTAAACTTTTTAATACCCAGGCCAGTTATATGAAAGTTTCAAAAAACAAGACGATAAATATATAGGTTAATGGCTAGGCAACAGTCCTACTTATAAACTTTTGAAATAATTTTGATGAGCTCATAATGAAATAGTAATCGGCGCATTTAATCCTTTTTATTCCTTTTATAATAAGATAATTGCTTTCAATAAATTTTGGTGGCAAAGCAGCAAAGGACAAAGACATGTCTTCAAAAAGAGATGATGCATTTGAGACGGAGAAACCCATAATAAGTTTGACACAAGTTGCAAAATACTCTTTAATTTGCAATAGTTTTTCTTACGGGATATAAAAATAAATATAATTTAGTTGTTACACAAGTTATTGCAATGTTTTGACAATAAAATTCTATTCATATTAAAAAAACATCTTAACCTAAAAAACACCTTGTTATAAGAAAAACTTTGTAGAGAAGTTAAAAAAATGAAACTAAATTATTTTAATAAAAAAGAATTGCATGTTTCATTTAGTTTATGACTATAATTCATATATTTCTTGTAAAGCAACAATTATATTATTTTTTATAAAATTAAACTTTCCCATATATATATATAATGTAGTTTCACAATTTAAAATAGAAAACCATAAATGCTAAGGCACTTATTGCAAAGATGTTGAACACAAACGAATACATCTGATCCGAGGAACTCAGAGCCATAATGCACTCAGCGGTGGCTAGATATGAAGTGCTTTCGGTACGGATACTGTCAGTTCTGGAAAACTCTTGGAGGGTTGCCACGAAATAAATAAAATACTTCTCATCAAAGTCGAAGAATCTAAAAAAAAATAAAACATATTAAATAAATTTTAATGATGTTTTTTAAAATATATATTTTTTTGATGTTCATTCTATTAAGTTCAAGTTATTTATTTGATTTAATATTTTTATATTACTGGGTTAATCTATTTTTGAAGTTATAATCTTAGACCACAATGTCTATTTTGTATTTTAATACATAATCATTTAATCTTTAAGTTGATAAATATAATTATACAGCTTTCTGTTCACCTTTATTTCATGTATGATTTTTTATTGCCTCTCATTTTGATTCAAAAATAGATTTAATAGTTTATCTTATTTATAGAAAGTTTTAGTATATGCATACACTTTTATCTTAAATTACTTATGACGATGAATGAACTCAAAAAAAGAGATTTATGTTAAATACATATAACCTGCAATACGTAACCGAAATAGACCGAAATATGATTTTGTTGTCAGTATGACGTCACAATATATTGTCACAAAAAAGTAACTTTGAGAGGAGTATTATATTCATCTTATAATATTGATTGGAAATGTATCTTTGATTTGCTGGAAATGAATTTTACTCAGTATACCTTAAGGATATATTAACAAAATGTTGAAATGCCATTAATACACGTTTAATTTACTATATGTGAAATTATGTTTTTGGTATTTTGGATATTCGAATTTAAAAGTGCTAATTTGATTATTCCCTCAAATAGCAATGCTTTATATTAACTCAACCTTAGATTAAAAGCTTCTTTCCATTGTATCTACTTCAATTCCTGACATAGTAATTAATGATGCATCATAAGTCCTACGAGAAAATTCATGTTTTAAGTATGTTTTGGGTACATTCCCAATACCTGCTACTCTACAAAGTCGTAAAAACGCTTCTAGATCCACTCAACCTTAAAATTCTGGACAATCTCTTCGATATATATATATATATATATATATATATATATATATATATATATATATATATATATATATATATATATAGGGTGAAAACGGTGTTCCCCCTTCTTCATTTCACCACGTTTCAAAAGGCTCCAATTTTAGGCCTAACAACACCAACAAAAAAATAAAGGTAAGGCAAATCATCAAATATTATCAACAACAAAATACAACAAGAACAAAATGGAAATAAAGACACGGGCACTTATAAAAATAATAACAATAATATTTAAACAATTTAAAAAAATAAAGACCAATTTTATACGATATAAAATACATATTCTCGCAGAAATAAGAGTGCATTGTCAAATTAATATATGTATTCATTAGCAGCTTCCATATAACCATGGTTTCCTGCTTGAAATCAAAAATTAAAAACTATTTTACTTCTTGCTGGCTAACCAGTTAATATTAATCTCAACAATATTTGATTTGAGGGTTGATATGGAATAAAATCAGATAAATATATATCTAAACACACATGTCAGAGAGACACCTCAACTAAAATACAAGGATACGTATAAAACTTTCTTTTATTTTTTTGAAAATATAGATTAAAATAATTATATTACTAAAATATCGATCGGTATTCGGTATTTACCAAATATCAACCGGCAGTATTTTTTCTACCGAATCCCAGCTCTGAAATATTTATATATATAGATTTACTTTATATAATCGTACGTATTATTTTTGCGCACGCCTTAATCGAAAGCTTTAACGTCGTAATGCTTTTTTTCGTATATTCCTTTATCACACACCTTTAACATCACATTTTTTAAAGCAAGTATTATTAACGCGTTGCTCTACTGTCGTTGCTGCTTATAATCGTACGCTTAAAGATCGTGGTCATCATCATCGCAAGTTTCCTTCAAAGCATTCATCGCTGGAAGAGGTGGAAAAAAAGAAAAAGGTGGCTGAAGGGAATTAATAATCAAAAGCAACCAAAATAAGTTAAAGCCTGCGATTAAGGCGTGCGCGAAAATAATACGTACGGTTACCATATATACCTATATATATATATATGTATATATATATATATATATATATATATATATATATATATATATATATATATATATATATATATATATATATATATATATAGGCAACTAACCACGCCCAATTTTGACAATACCGATATTTTGAGATTTTTTACTAATCGGTCATACCGTCCATCAAATTGTAAAAGAGATATATGAAAGCAAATATCATTAGTTTCCCTGAGTATTAAAATAATATAGATATGTACCTATTGAAAATATTGTAATGATTAAAAACAACCATTTATCCATCCTCATCGCTCATTTGTCATAATAATAACATAAATGTACGTTATAACTGTGTCTGTACTCTATGTAAAAAACGTCTTATATTTGTTTCTCTTATTTGACTATGAAAATATATTTTTTGTAACACAATATTTTAGCAAAATAAAATTATTATTGTATTTGGCACTCTATATACAAATACATATATTAAATCATTTTCTGCTATATAACAAATATCTTCTAAACCTAATGGTTCAATTATTCTTAGTACTATACCGTTTTATACTGTATTGAATAAAAAATACATCATTTATGGATTATATATCACATATAAAGGATGAAGAACGAGAGGAAAAGTTGCTTCAATTCAAGTATCCATTTTGTAAGGAAAAAAAAAAGCTGTTAGAAATTGAAAGGCGAGGTAAAGAAATAAATTATATATAGTCTTGCCGGTGAGAATTATTATCAAAGGAAACAGATGTAATTTAGTGTTGAATCAATAAAGAAAATGAATATTTAATGGAATATTCATTTTTAACTATAAAAAAATACGAAACAATCTTTGGTTAAATATACGTGTTGGAAATGAGTGAAATTACTTTTTCAATATTTGCTATTATTTCTCATCTATCAAGTATGCATGCTTTATAATTGTAAAATATATATATAATCTAAAGCTTACGATTCCCTTTTTCAAACACTTATTTGTCACACTATAATATGTATGACGTAAACAGTAAAAGTAGTATTAATAACAATAAAAAACTAAAATAATTCGGCCCTCAACATCAAGACTCCATGACGTCGGAAGAGTTATGGAAGCTTGCTGGAGAGGTGGTGAAGTTCTACCCATCCTGCTATGCAGCGAAGGATCTCAAAACGCTTTTACGTTTTTACGGAAAATTGTGATTTTTATAGTTTTGAGAGCTGCTGAAGAGGAAGACAAATGCGCCAACATTGAAGATGAGCAAACTGAATCATTGGACAAGACAAAAAAAAACAGTGTAGAAGACGTAGGCCCTTCTGAGGTAGACACAGAAGGTAATGAGATAGTACATACTGTCCCTGCAGAAAGCCAGGGGGACACCCCGCAGAAAGACGCCCCAGCACAATGCACTCCAAAGTTTGAGACGAAAAGGGGAAAACTAGGGAGATGGAAACAAAGGTGTTAGAGCTCAGTACAAAAAATAATAAAGAGCTTTCAGAGTAATTCAGGTCAATGTCAATAGACTGATGTCTCTTGGTTAGAGGTCCAATTTTTTTTTTTTTAAATTTTAGACTTTCCCCAAGTGGTTTGCCTAGAAGACACGAGGATCATGGATGATTTTAATTGGAATATTTTTAGCAACAAATATCAAGTTTTTAAATCTGCAGCTGCAACCAAAAGCAGCAAACATCCATTAAGAGGAGTAGCCATTTTTCTTAGAAATGATTTTAATGGAAGAGCCATCTACAAAGATAACGACGGAAATATAATCACTGTTGAACTTGATATTGAAGGAGAAAAATACACTGTGATAGTAATATACGTGTGCGGAAGCAAAAAACGGAAAATTCTGATTGCTAATGAAAATGGTTGACTTCAACTAGAACAACAAGGGGTAGAACATGTAGCTTTATTTATTCTTAAGTAAGACAGTATTAAGTAATTAATTTTCAAAATGATGACCATTGGCAGCCACCATGGCCTCGAGACGAGGTCGGAAGGCCCGGCACACTTTACGGATGTGCTCCTCTGACATGGCGGCCCACTCCTTCTCCACGGAGGCCTTCAGGGCGTTAACACTCGGGTGATGATTTGCACAGGCTTTGCTTTCCACAATGCACCAGATTCCACAGTCCAAAGGCGCCGCATCGGGTGAGGATGATGGCCAGAAGTTGGCAGACCAAAAAAAAATCGAAGTTCTCCTGACACCACTGTTGCACAGTTTAGCTTTGTGCCCGGGGCTCCATCCTGTTGCCAATATTAATTGCATTCAGGGTATGTTCCATCCATCCAGGGCTTTACAATGTCCCTCATAACCTCCAGGTGCTCCTTAGCCCCACCCGGAGGCCCTTAGAGAACCAATATGGAAGCATCTTCTTCAATTTCAGCAAAGAGACTTACCAGGAACTCATCTGTCAGGGTTTTGTTGTGGCCACCGCTACCAAACTTCCTCTCAAAGCTGTCCCCGGCCTCAAGCTTTTTCTTGGTGTTGTACACCATGGTTTTGCTGACTCCACAATCTTAACAATCTCCGCCACACTTACTAGCGCACGGAGTAGATCTGACTCTCGTTGCCTTTTTGCATCCATTTTAAAAACTAAGCAAGCTACATAACTCAGCTGCATCTTGTTAAAAAGATAAGATTCGGAACTTTCTGCACAAATTAAAACAATCTCGATATCTTTCTTAATTAGTGAGATATAAGCATTTAAAGTTGATTCCGTTTTTTGTTTCCGCACACTGTACAATATACATACCTTCGGGAGGCAAGACTATATTACTCAAAAACATAGAAAAACTTGATGTCAGGACGATTGTCGAACGTGTGATTATGTTTGGTGATTTTAACACTGCAGAAAAACAAGACAGAGACTTTACTTCCAAAGTAGGCTATTCAAATGCCGAAGAACTCAAAAAGTGGAGAATAATCAATGGGTTGAACGACGTAGCTGAGCTAACAAATAAGTTCCTACCCACGTTTGAGAGGAAAAATGAAAAGTATTCTTCAAAAAGCAGAATTGATCATGTATATTTGTCAAATTCATTAATGAAAACAAATATTAAACTTCCAAGATTAGCATCGAACGGCATTTCTGATCATTTTTTCTTGGAATGCACCCTCACTCCATCAAGTACGAAAACCATGCAAAGGGGTTGGAAGCTGAATAGGAGACTTCTCGAACAAACAGACGTCATGGAGGCCCTAAGATCGGGAGTTGAAGATATTGAACAGGATATCGGAACGGGACAAAATGTTCGAGAGGCGGTGGATCGCTTCTACTCCTCCGCACGAAGAGTCTTGAAGTCGGTCTGAATTGAAGAATCTGCAAGAACAAAAAAAAATGAAAACAAAGTTATTAAACGGTTAGAAACATCAGAACACAAGTGCACTTGAAGAACTAGAGGAACTCATAGAGTACGAAAATGAGGGTGCTAGAATTAGAGCGCGCTGCCTAAATCACAACATCAACTCAAAAAATCTCAACCTCTTGCGGTAATTAGAGAAGACCAATAGGGCAAGAGGCATATATATATTAAATATAAAAGGAAGGATTTCACGCTCAAAAAGTGAGATAGCGAAATACATTCACAACTATTTCCAAGACCTCTACTCATTTTCGACAAGAGAGCACACAAAGCCAATATATACTCAAGGTTCAAAATAAAATAAATATAAAACCCTCACAAAAACTTTTTCAAAGGAAGAAGTACGGGCATACATTATGAAAAAGCTCCCCAATGATAAAGCACCGGGCCATTCCGGGTTGACAGCTGAGTTTATAAGTCCCTCCCAGAGCTTGATGCCCATTGGCAGAACTGTTCAATGATTATTTTTTTGGTCACGGCCCCCCAAGAAGATACAAATGTGGAAAGGTTGTTTTATTTCCTAACGAGGAAAACATAGATCAGCTTGTGTTGAAAGAACCAAACGATTAGTTTTATAAAGCTTGGATGGTCGCCAGATTGAAGCAATTGGAGGGTAAAGACCAGCAATTTTTCACAAAATTTTGTAACACTCAAGGAGAAACGTGTTCTGAAGAACCTTCGAGTGAGACCAGAGTTCAAAATATTATGGAGGAAATCCCGGTAGCGCAAATTAGTAAGGATATTGGTGTAGTTCGAGAGACTGACACTGTGATCCCTCCCAGAACGGACCTTACAAACAATCGTGACCAGCAATCCTCAAATGAAAAATCCATAGAACAACATAAGACTTCCAAAAATCCTCAAAGACCACCGCTTCCTGAAAGAATTGCCTCCTTTGAACGCACTAGATCTAATTCTATATCCAAAAGGAGTAGGAAAGAATCCCATTGTTCCCTAGATCGTGGTAGTGCGGCAACAACTCGCTCCAAAAAAACCAAAAATAATGTTGAACCATTCAGCGCAACAGAAAATATTTAACTTTTTTCCACCAGTATCTAGTAGCGATGCTTCAATTAATGTGGGGCTCTCAAAAATAATTTCACTTAACATTAGGGGTGGCAAAGATAGGCGGGCTAGACATGCTATCATGAAGCACTTACTGTCTCTGAAACCTGACATTTTATGCCTGCAGGACATAAAAACAGAGGTATCTTCGTCATGCTCTTCGAATTGCAGTTTTTGTGTTCCCCCACAATTTCACCATTTTACTCAGGCTCGGGCAGAAGAGGAGTAATGACTTTCCTTACGAAACGTCTTTATAAGCCTGTTTTTGTAAAATAATTTACTAGAGATGGAGAGTGCATAAGATTACTTTGAATACTTCGGGTTGTACTCTCACATCATCAATGCTTATGGGCCGAACTCCAAATCATCTACTTTTTTCAGTCGATCCTTGATATACAAAGGGTCAAAATATTCCACTTCTCATTATTGGCGACTTAAATGTAGATATAAATAAAGTCCCGAATAAATACCCAAATTATGCCATCTTGAAAGAGGTCATTCACTCACTGGGATTAGTAGACGCTACTTACATTTTCAGTGGGGAAGACGCTACTTCATGGAGCATGTCTACTTTGTTTTTAGTGTATATTTTTACGCTTGTATTGTAGAAATAAATAAAAAACATATAACCGAAAAAAACAAAACATAAAAAGGAATTAAAAAACTGGCGACCCATAACACTCTTGGACGTTGAATATAAAATATACACTGGATGTCTGAACGAAAGAATGAAGGTTGTTACAGATGAGCTCCTTCACCCCCAGCAGTTCGGCTTCCGATCAAATAGAATGATTGAAGACGCTGTCATGAGCATAAAGTCCGCCATCGGGGAAAGTAAGGCATCAGCAGAGGATATCGCAGTAGTGGGCCTCGACTTCAGGAAGGCATTTGACACGGTGGAGCATCATCACATTATCGGTGAATTGCATTCTATAGGGTTCCAGAGGTCTTCGTCCAAGCAATTCATAATGTCCTCACGGACTCTGAGTCCGTTATCGACGTGGACGGGTACCCGAGAGTACAGCTGAATCGCGGAGTGAAGCAAGGAGACCCCCTGTCCCAACCTTCTTTCTAGTTGACGCAAGTCCTCTCCAGAAGATGTTGGACGAGTCATTACGAGGCCTAACCATGGGAGTTCGTAGGGCCACGAAGTCTTCTTTGCAGATGACGGGACTGTTCTGCTTGGAGGACATAAAATTTGGGCGAAGTGGAAGGGGATGTTGAAAGTCCTGAAAGTTTTCGTGTTAAAGTCAGGGCTTAAAATCAAAGAAGACAAAACTCAAGTTCTTACCAATAATGACGGGCTCTACCAAAACTTAAGTCCAAGTGTGATAGTGGACAGTGCCGTTGTCTTGGGTAATTCCATCTCCCTCGATTGGGATCAGAAGAAAATGTCCGGGCTGCTCAAAAGTCCCTAGAATCCTCTGTCGCAGAGTTGGGAAGGCATAGACTCTGTCTGGTGAGCAAAATCAAATGCTAGAACACGGTTGTCCTGCCCCGTGTCAACCACATACTTAGGTGCACACCCAAAATAAAAGACGCAGCAAGCAGATGGAAGAAGATGGGTGAAGACTTGTCAACATACCTAACAATGTGGGGGAAAAAGCGCCTCTACGCTCCAAGAAGTGAAGGGGGCCTCGGAATGATCGACGTGGGAAATCAGTTGGAGCGTTATCCTGATCTCCTGGTGGGCCATCTCTGGAAGAATGCCTTATCAGGGGCCAAAAGTTTGTCCAGTCCAACATTAGGCCCGGGCAAGGACAAGGGACCCCCCAACCCGCAGCTTCACAGACCATGGAACGAGCTTTGGGACTTCCACAAGAGCTCCTTGAAGCCTACTGGAAGGGGGTCGGTGTAGGCGGACCTCTGGTAGGGAATCCAATAGTCAAAGTTGAGGTTCCACGGTCCATTCTCCAAAAAGAGGCCTCCGGACGATCAACGATGTCCTTAACCTGAAAAGCGTTGACCATCCTTCCGTTGTTCTCCTAAAGGCTTCCTTAGGAAATGTTTGTAGACGGCGTCGTTATAAAAAACAAAGGAGAATGTTTATCAAGTATCTAACCGGAATGTAAAGAAAAACTACCTACTTATCACTTCCCACCCCGAGAGAAAAATAAAAAATAAAATATTGGATACAGTAAACCTCAAACAAGGAATGCATCATATTTTAGGACATAATCGCAGGAATATGGGACCCCATGTTAACTCCGAGGGAACAGTATTTAAAGTACAGAATCTCCTCTAGGGTGTATTTTACGTGCGGTCTGCTACAAAATGAGGGGGCGATATTTTCCTTGTGTGAAAACCGCAAAACTGTTGCTCATCAGTTCCGAGATTGCACGGATCTCGTCCATATAATGAAAATTATAAAAGAAGGCCTAAAGAATAAAATAGGCACGGATCTGAGCCCAAACGAGATCCTATATGGATTTGTAAGTAAGGATCCTAAACTGAGACTGGCCTCGAAAGTCATTACAAAACTCCAATCAATTCCGGCGAGGGCCAGGTTCAAGAACTACAAAGTTTCCACAAGGATAGTGGAGGTGGCTTAAAAGAAATATTATCTCTGGAAACATTTTTAAAGATGAAACTACATCATAATTTTATAAACCATGTGTGTTTTAACCATATTTCAATTTATATGTCTTTTTCCTTTTAGTCTTTATATAATGTGTGATTATTTTTGTTGATTGTTAATAATTTTATTAACTAAATAAATGCATGTCTCCCATTGGGATTTAAAAAAAAAAAGTGATTAATTAAAATATATAATATTAAGAATTCTAAAAAAAGATATAAATTTGACAACGTTTTGTGACTGTCAATTTGATATAGTTGAATCTTTGTTTATATTTCCAAAAATTGACTTAAACGAATCAAAAAACAATCGATGTTTTTTTATTATTTTAGCTTTGCATTTTACAAAAATGTAAAACAAACTTTGCCAAAATAATTAAATTAGTAATAAGACTAAGTGAACATACTGATATTTCCTAATTTCGGTACGCGAAGTAACATTTTGTAATAATAATTACATTTAATCCTGGCCTCGTATAAGGGAGCACAAAGTCCTTCGGCATGAATTGTTAATTATAATGTTCTATAAAAATATTTTCACATCTCCTAGAGCTTTTTATTGCATCAAAAATAGTTCTTTCATCACCTGCAGAATTTCTTCTTATTATTTTTACCGTAGATGTCTTCATAATAAATGTGAATAATCTATGTACACTATACTTGAAAGAAAAAACAATTTGTGAACGTTTTTTAGATACAAAATCGCTAATTGAACAAAAAAGAAATAATTGATATTGGAGGATGCAGTCTCATACCTATTGTCAAAAACTAATGAATGACCTCCATTGGCCCTTGTTTCTTGAGATAACCTTATATACGTAGCATCATTTGAAATTGATACATGCTCGTATCAAGGGTTAAAGTATACCTATCAATTCTAAAGGCAAATGAGCATCAAATTACATTATGTTGTAATCAAGTATTTGTAGAGCTATTTATATATGTTCTTTTTTCTTCCCATTCTCTAACATCACTGTTGCACTGTTGCAGAACGCATTGATTCATCAGCATTGTGCAAATTGATATATTTTGTTCGTTATCGGTATGAATGATGCTGCCTTTAAATAATCTTTATAACTATTCATGAAATAATATGCAAACAATTGTACAGGTTCGACTCCCGATAGAGGAAAGCCAATTTTGGTCAACCTCATTGATAGGATCCTTGGCAGGATAGACTAATTTACACGCTATGATGTTATTTAAACATCAAATATATGTATTAAAAACAATATATAGTTTTATAAGTGAGAAATTAAGGCCAGAATTTCTTTAATCGAGCATGCTTTTCTGAACGTTGAAATGCTATATTTACTGTTTTAATAATGATACTTTCTGCAATAGAATATATATATCTGAATAACTACATGTATAAAGCCAAACGACAAGTTGGAAAAGAACAAGCTTATTATAATCCGAACAAAATAAGTTATGAAAGTTTTACAAAATACAGTACCTTTATATTGTATATATATATATATATATATATATATTATATATATATATATATATATATATATATATATATATATAAAATATCTCGACCTGCGCTGACGTGTTTCTCCTCTTCCTTTGTGCTCTTGATAATAAAGTGACTGTAATCATTGTTGAGCTATTTTATCACCTTTTGTGGGATTTCTCTAATCTCAGGACTCCGACCTATCATCAACTACCTACAACAATGTCTCTGGAGTTGGTTCGGGCCTACGCCTGTCCTTGACGACCTTTAATCCCTTGGACGAAGGTAGGTATACTTTCAACTCTAGCGGCCTTAATGCATCTTCTTGATCCTTCTGTCGATCCCCTTGATCTGATTTTCTTTCCGCCTTGCACTAATTTCAACTACACTCCACAACGGTTCGAGTAATTTGCTCGTCGATATACTTCTTCTAATCAATGCTTAGGGAATTAAATGTTTGACCCGCTCACCAATGACCTACCTGACATAGATGACGAGCCGGGCAGATAAGTCGAATGGGGAAAAGCTCAGTGTGTTAAGGCGTTTTCCATTATCAATGTTAAGGTGTGGGTTAGATTCTCGAGAGGGGAAGGTCAATTTTAGTGAACCTCAATGATATGATTCTATGTTCGATAGACTAATTTACTCGCTTGTATTTATATCCAATTGGATGCAACCCTATCAAACCAAATAGGCAAAAAAATATTATTCAAACTCCCTTTTGAGGCTGTATTTTGTCGGCATTTTTGTCATATGTCGAGCATGATTGTCCAACAATAACATAAGCATTCACGGACCGTAAGAACTACATTTTCTATAAGAGTCTGAATTAAAGATTAGTTCAAAAGTGGACTATGCTTTTCATATTTTTTGATTTGCTCAAGTTATTTATTTCTTGTAAATCTTTACAATTATAATAATATGAAATTGTCAATAAAAATTGGTCGCGTATATATTTTCCCAAATAAGAATATATATACTTGCAGAATATTGGTCAAAAGTGGTTGAGTCAACAAGTCTTAATGGATTGTTTGATTGGTCTAGCCGAAAATGAAAAATAATGACTTCACTTTTAGTAAATGATAGTAATAATTGACTGATTTTTAACCCTTTTCACGCATTTTTATTATACCAAAAATATTTTACTCTTTGTGAATATATATTTTTCATATATGTCAAAACGAATATAAGTTTTATATGCCTATGTAAAATGAATGAATGCTTTTCTTGACCTTGAGGATGTTCCCATCTCCCTGCATGGCATGCACCTAACATTATCTCCTTTAATATCGGACAGAGTTAATTACATTAGGAAATCATTTTATAACTCTGATGTATATAGAGAATGAGGAAAGGTATATATTTTAATATTTATATCAATATAGCCAAAGAAACCATAATAATAAACACATTTAGAGATCAAAGAAGTGTGAGAAGATTACTTCTTTCATTGATGTTTCTTGTTATTTTATAAGGGGGAATACATTAAACCATATTATTAATAGCACATGAAGACTATCTGTTCCTCTTCATTACACAACTTAGGATAAACATCGATAGAGTTTGTATATATATACATTATAAGCTGTATAAGTATTTTTGACAATAGATACGGAGGAATACTTATCGAAAGGTATTTAAAATAGTTTAGTCAATGGTTTTGAAGCCGTAAATAAGGTTTATTGTAGGTGAATGTATGAAGTACCGTAGAAGATATAGTGGGGCGGTTTAGCTAAAAATTTCAAAAGGATTGTGCATTTCGTGATACAAGCATAAATTTGGCACAAATGTACATTGATATATGGCAAACATTTTCAGATATTGAGCCACTCGGAATTCTCCCTTCATGTCCGCCATATTGGAATTAAAAATAGCCGCCATCTGAAATCTATATTTTCAATTATCTTTGGGTCTAATGCTGCCATTGACTCGATTCTTGTGTCTAAATGTATGTTTTTGGGGGCAAGAAATCTAATGGAAACAATCTGCATCGCATATTTTGTACCAATGAGCCGCCATATTGGATTTCAAAATGGCCGTTGATTGAAATTCACATTTTCGATTATCTTTGGGTCTAATACTGCTATTGACTCGATTCTGGTGTCTAAATGTATGTTTGGGGGCTAGGAATATAATGGTAACAATACATGACAATATCCATTTTCAAAATGACATCTTTATTACATTTTTTTCACTTAAGTCATGAGAGATGAACATTCATCATCATGTATTTTACATACTTTGTATTTGTACATAAACAGTGTCATGTTAACCAGTTCAGCACTGCCACAAGTAAATGAATGTTGTGGACTCCTCTTCATGTGCAATCCCCTTCACACACACAGAGGGCTGTGCACTTTAGGGAGCCTTCTTGCACTTGCAGCGTCTCATACACCCTTTCTGGCACTTGCAAGAAACCATCTCGATGCAGGTGTGAGCTGCCTCAGGTAGCCTGGTCCAGAATGGTGTGTATTTTCCTCCAGTCATTGACCAACCCCACACATGCCACCTTGATATAATGCCCTTTTGACATGTTCTTCTAAAGCTGCCTTGGTCGGAGGGATCAGCTGCACATTGTTCTTCCTTGCGAAGAGTTTCCGCCTGGCCTTGTCAATATCCGTGCATTTGCTGGTTCGGTCATACAACAGGATCACGAACCTCTCGATGATGCACATTGCATCATTGGTATGTCACTTGGTGCGGAAGAAAGCTGAATCAGCGCCTCAGTTAATTCTGGCAGTACTGTCCAGACTGCCCATGCGGTCTTCTTGCCATGTCTAGCAAAGCTTGATACAGTATCGCATCCAGTTAGAGCATGGAATATTGGCAATGCACGAGCTTCTCTGGTCCCAGTCCAGCTGCCATTTCATGTGCTGCTAGGTATCGGAAACTTCGGCCTGTTCTGAATGCCAGCCATAGCTTGTCATCTGGTTGCAATTCCTGTACCACGGACACTGCCAGCACCACAACATCGGTGTCTTCAGTCCGGATTACTATTGAATGGTGTCCGTGCTTAGCTGCGTGAGATGCATGCAGCAACATCCGACTGTCAGCCTCTTCATGGTTGCATGGGTCGAGTGAAGTTAGATCTGGTAGTAGTGGCTTGCTGAGCACTGCCTCTCCATCAGTAATGATGAGTTACTTGTCCTCCTGGTCAAACCATTCCAAGAGAGCTGTTGAGAGAAACTTAAACAGCTCGGTCTTGTTGCTGTCCACTCGTAGGAAGTTCTGCCAGTTTCCTGGTATGGCTGCAGCGGCCACCACACGTCTCCGCACACCTTGTCCCCGCTTTGCACGTGTACTGCCTTTCAGTGAATCAGCAAGGTAGGTTTCCAATATCAGATCCAGGTGTGACACTGTTTGCAGCTTAGTAGATATACCTATATGAAAGAACATCTAATGTGCGTACTCTTCAAAGGTCTTTGATGCAGCCGGCTTCAGTATCTGGACGATAGCTGCCCCATCAAGTACAACACAGGTAGTGACAGGAGTCTCTGTCTTAGCATCGGATATTTCTTCCAAACATGTGAGTAGATCACTCTTGGTATAGTGAATAGGTATCCCCCATCGGAGAGTGCAGGAGGACATGGGTTCTCATGACTACTGCGCATGCTCATTTTTTCTACAGCTCCAAACAAGTCAGTCGCGTCAGGCAATCATGATTGAACAGGTGCAAGTGAGTGTCGCGGATTATTTTCTTTAAAATGTCAGAAAAAGTCGAACAGCGTTATTGCATAGAATTTTGTTTAACTTGGTGATTCGCAAGTGGAAACAATTCGCAAGATTAAAAAAGTGTTTGGAAATGAAGCGATGGGCACCACACAGATAAAGGAGTGGTACAACCGCTTCAAAGATGGCCGCTTGTCAGTTGAAAGTGAACCACGCTCAGGGAGGCCTCAACATCGAAAAACGATGCCATCATTGATCAAGTGAGGAACCTGGTGAGCAGAACGCCGATCACGATCAGAGAATTTGTAGACGAGGTGAATATTAGTTTGGTTCCATCAGGGTTGTTGATTTTTTGATTTTTTTCAAAAAAATCAAAAAATCGGATTCTTTTGATTTAAATCGGATTTTTTTGATTTAAATCAGATTTTTTTGATTTTAATTGTTAACCATATTTTATGAACCAAAAATATTTTTTTCAATGTGTAAATTTGTCCATACTTTAAATTGTAACTTTTTAAACATGCCCAATATACATATAGGCCTACCTATTACTCAGGGACTTTAAATGCTGTCTTTGATTAAATTCTAGTTGCCTTACTTATGATTTCATTTTAATAAAGAATGCAAAGGAGTAAACAATAAATTACAGAACTTCAAAGGCCTTGTAATGAGTCATACTCGCTATCACGTGACAGTTCGAAATCTAAGCGAGGATCGAAGACTCATGACAATTTTCTACCTTAAAAAATTACTGAGTGGAGCTGCCAACGGCTGATCAAAGATGACTACAAGATGGGTCACTCTCGAATCTAGGACGCGCTAGGTACGCTGGAAAAGGAGGCGCAAGACAATCGGACACTTGATAATCGTTCCTGTAATTGTAAAATTTGATTGAGTTTACTTTTTCATTCATATGTACAAGCAGAATAGAAGCCAATTGTTAATATGTTCATCAATCTTAAGCTAATTAGAAGATTTAGAAGAGCAAGAAGACTGACAATTAATAACTCGTTCCTGTAATTGTCAAATTGAACTGCGTTAACGTCCATTACATTGTACAAGTAATAAACCATTTATTTGATAAAACATGACTTGATTTTAATCATTGATTATAAAATGTCTTTGGAAAAAAACTTAATTTAGATCGCAATCCAAATTGCTTGATTTAAATCAAATAATCCTAACTCAAAGCTTAATATGATATATTATATGATATAGGCCTATAGTCTGAGGCTATAGATATAATGAAAAAGGCCACTGCTCTACTATAAGAAGACAGACATGAAATGTTTTGTTTCTGTTATGAGAATAGAAGCATAAAATAAATATCAATTAATTTATTGAAAAAAATTGATTTGATTTAAATCAATGATTTTAATTGGAAATCCACTTGATTTAAATCGCGATTTAAATCAATGATTTAAATCAGCTGATTTAAATCAAACAACCCTGGGTTCCATTCAATCAATTTTTGCTGTTCGACTTTTCTGACATTTTAAAGAAAAATATAATCGACGACACTCACTTGCACCTGTTCAATCATGAATGGCCTGACGCCGACTGACTTGTATTGGAGCTGTAGAAAAAAATGAGCATGCGCAGTAGTCATGCTCCCAACCACACAGCAAGTCCCGCCCCCATAGCTGTGTTCGTTTGACAATAAAACCAAAAGTGGGATACTTTTGATCATACCTCGTATATATATATACATTATATATATATATATATACAGGATCCCCGATGAATTTGGCGCGAAATTAAAATTTATGTAACTTTGTCATTTAGATAGAAAGGAGGCTGGTAGTTATACTAGTAGAAGCTACTGGCTTAAGCTATACAGCCAATTGATTCAAAGTAAATGAGGGACGAAAACAGCAATCTGGAGGAGATTGTTTTCAGCAAGGAGGAACGGAGATGCGCCGTAGTGGCAATCTTGGTTAGCATGAAGGGCATGATATCCAACTCTGAGCTGTCATGGTTGAGTCTTATGTCTCTACGAAGCGTCCAAAGACTGTAGAAATCCCTGGAGGACTGCAAGGGTCCACGTAAGTGATTAATAGGGAGCATAGGCCGGAATTATCCATAAGAAAGGTCAGGGACATGGAATTTGTGGGGTCTTCATCGATGAAACCCCACCCGCTCTTTATTGTCAATTGATAAGGAACTGGAGGTTGGGAAACAACAATTCAAAATTATGTGAAAGAAGATTTGCGTTGCAGATCGTATAGGATGCAAATGGGTCAGATCTTAACCCCTGCAACCAAGAACAAGGAAGGAGATGTGGCCTCCCAGCAGCCCAGACCTTAATCCAATAAACTATTTTGTTTCGGGCTAACTTAAAGGACGGACTAATAGACATGCTCACGACAAGAAGGCCTCCCTCATCACCTTCATCAAGAAGGAGATGGTGTCCATGGACAGTGAGATGTTGAAGAGGGCCTGCGCCGCTTTCAGGGCCGCATACAGAAAGTTATTAACGCTGAGGGATATTATTTTGAATAATCCTATAGATGACATCCTCACCTTTCAAATGCACTTTTTTAATAAATATCTCTATTTATAACACAGTTATTGAATTTTGTGAAAAAGAGTTTTCGCGCCAATTTCATCGGGGGACCCTATCTCTATAATATATATATATAATTTTGTCTAAAGAATATTTGTTTATATGCATTTAAATGTATCATATCAATATCCAATCTAAGCCTTTATTGTCTATAAGTGCATGTGCAATCACTTAACTTACTCAAACATTATTAAAAAATAATGAAAATCTTATAAATTTTTCATAATCATTTTCATTCGACTCTGCTTTGCTATTATCTGTGGTACGTATTCAATATTTTTATTTATTTATTTACATATGCATCTTTATTCTGTATTTTAGGTTCTTTTTACAAACTGCTGATTATAAAGTTGTATCAAGATAAACTCTTCTCCCTCTACAATTATTGTTGTTGTTTATGGCCCTTTTTCAATATTTCCAGAGACAACGGATCTTTTATTATGTAAGTGTCCTATTTTAAACAAATTTTACGAAGCCATAAAAAGAGCATCCAGAGATTCGAGTCAATAAAGAGGACGCTCTTCTTTTCTTTATATGGCAAATGTTAGCCAAAATTCAATTCATATTTTACAAAAAGAGAGCCATTATATGTTTCATACCGACTTTTCCGGAACATAAACGATCGAAAATTTAAAATAAAATGTACTTTTACACAAAAAAGTCTTTATATCCTAAATTATTTTTTAATTCATTTCAATTTTTTTGTTCAATATAAAACTATCAATTTTTTTTTCCTATTTACCTACCAGTTGTCTTTAAATCGCAATCACTGTTCTTCCATACATGTTTTTCAATCCTATGGTTATAAGGGTAAGCACCCACTGTCTACAAGCTTTAAAAAATAAAACTTAAGTCTCATAAGACATATTAATTTTTTCTACTTTGAAGTAAGGAAATAATATTTATAGATATATACACATTTCCTGAAAATTCTACTTAAGGGAAATATATCCCATGTAAGAAAATGATATAATCCACTTCAATACATTTCAATATCGTTTTTTTCTTCTTTTCAATTCATATAAGTGAATATGTCCTTAGTTTATCTATATAAAGTGGTTAAAATACTGTCCATATAATCTTAACACTTGTTAATAACATTTCTGGACATTTTATTGATTCATATTAGAAGAAAATGAAAAAAGGGTTTTGAAATGTCAGGTAGATGACTGGTATATTTTTTTTTTACTGATAATAATACTTATATGGCATCTCGATCGTGAAGATAGTGTCTATACACAGTATTACTGAGAATTATTAATGGGTATGGAAAGACTTTATTGATATAGAAATATTACATATCAAAATATATATAAACTAGAGGCATGTATACACTCAGAGAGTGTGTACCTCCGCCCATCCCCACAACATTCCCATTCAAACATTCTCCCTTTCACACGCCCGATTTTCTATCTCTAATCATTGTTTCTCTGTTAGCTCATTTTGCATATTAAAAAAGCACTCAGAGACGGGAAGTGGAAGAAGTTTAAGCTACGTCACTGGGTTAACATAGTCCTGAGCTGATATATGAACAATAATACGTCAATGAATATTTTTTTAGCGTTTGTTCTTTCCTACTCCCTGAATAGAGACCCCATTTCATTTAGTATTTTGCTCATTTGATATTAAAAAAGCACTTAGAGATGCCAAAATTTAATCACTTGTTTCTTTTGGCATTTCAACAACTCTACAAAGTTTCATTCGAATCCGTTCAGTACTTTTTGAGTTATCCTGCTGACAAACAAATAAACAAACCAACAAACGCCAGTGAAAACTAGAGGCATATATACACTCAGAGAGTGTGTACCTCCACCGATCCCCACAACTTTCCCATTCAAACATTCTCCCTTTCACACGCCCGATTTCTATCTCTAATCATTGTTTCCTCTCTGTTAGCTCATTTTGCATATTAAAAAAACACTCAAGAGGGAAGAGGAAGAAGTTTAAGCTACGTCACTGGTTAACATAGTCCTGAGCTGATATATGAACAATAATACGTCAATGAATATTTTTTTAGCGTTTGTTCTTTCCTACTCCCTGAATAGAGACCCCATTTCATTTAATATTTTGCTCATTTTGCATAATAAAAAAGCACTTAGAGATGCCAAAATTTAATCACTTGTTCCTTTTGGCATTTCCACAACTCCACAAAGTTTCATTTGAATCCGTTCAGTACTTTTTGAGTTGTCCTGCTGACAAACAAATAAACACACCAACAAACTAACAAACCAACAAACGCCAGTGAAAACAATACTTCCTTCGGCGGAGGTAACTAGAGGCATATATACACTCAGAGAGTGCAAACCTCCGCCGTCACGGGGTCCTTATGAGCCTTCCGAGCGGATTTTTCAAGACTGGGGCGGCGTAGAGGGACGGGGGAGGTTCCCCTCGACGGAAATTCCGAGAGGAAGACGATCCCGGCACCCGATTTCAGAGCACAGCAACATCTATGGGCAGAGCAGGCTAACTTGAAATATTTATTAGTATTTAGCTCATTTTGCATCATAATGCTGCACTCAGAGATGCCAGGATTTAATCACTTGTTCCTTTTGGCATTTCCAACAACTCCACAAAGTTTCATCCGAATCCGTTCCGTACTTTTTGAGTTATACTGCTGACAAACAAACAACAAACTAACAAACAAACCAACGCCAGTGAAAACAATACCTCCTTCGGCGGAGGTAATGAACATTTAGTTCTAGCATTGCTATCTACGAAAATTAAATAAAAAAAACTTTAGGAAACCAAAATATTATCAAAAATACAGACATAATAAATGAAGTCGAAAAAAATAGAAAATAAAAAAGATTGAAAATAATTATTTTGTTTGTCTTTCGGCAAATTTCCTGTACTGTTTCATAATCTGTTGCAGAAGTTGGAGATGTCCAGGGGAGCAAGACGGATAAAATCGTACCAGATCTCCCACATATTTCCACGGAATGGTGTTGATCGTAGGAATCTTCACAGTAAAGGCCAGGTATCGCGCTGCCGTCGAAATTGACCCATTACTTATTGTTGGGTTGGCTCTGATATACAAGAATACTGCTTAAAAAATGCGCAATAGTGAAGCTGTTATCACCAATCATATGTTCAACGAAGATCTTCTTAGTTCTTTGAATTTATGGACCCAAAGATTCCCTGTCCAATATTTTGTCTATCATATTTAGACAAAATAATATTCATTTTAATTTCTTAAAAAAGAATATATATTTTTTCTTCAAAGAAAATAATTATATATTATATAATTCTTGTTAAAACGTTCTATATATAAAAATATATCAAAGATGAATTCACATTGGAAGTGTGTTCAATTTTACAATGTTGTGGTCGCAATATATAGTGGAAATGTTTTAGTAATGGACCTCATTTTCATAAGTTTTTGATGATTAGGTATTACAGTGAAAACAAACCTTTATCCATATGTACAACTTTAGCTGCAAATAGATAAACGGCGTGTTTTCTGAAGATTCCGTCACTTCAAAAACGTTTCTTGACTCTTTTTGAAGAAGTGTAATATTTTGAAACAAATTCCTTAAATTATTTAAATTTTCTTTAAAAAATTAAGGAGTTATGTAAAGGCAATATTGTATAGATGATAATTGTTTTTTGATAATTTGTATTATGTCATTTATCACTGAGAATTTTGTTTACTGTTTTTGTTGTTTTTATGATAATTATGGTATTGCCTGAGGAACTGATCATATTATGCTTTATATTTATATAAGTTTAGTATTTATTACTCAGAAATAAGTGAAGAACAAAAAATTGCTTTCCACGATTCATTATGCAATTTCTCATATCACAACTCTACTAAATTATTTTTAGATTTCATAATTATGGATATGGAGATCCATCATATGAGCCATATCATTTCTCAAAACAAGATATTTCAATCGTATTACCTCCGCCGAAGGAGGTATTGTTTTCATGGCGTTGGTTTGTTGATTGGTTGGTTTGTTTGTCAGCAGGATGACTAAAAAAAGTACGGAACGGATTCGGATGAAACTTGGTGGAGTTGTGGAAATGCCAAAAGAACAAGTGATTAAATTTGGCATCTCTGAGTGCGAATTAAGATGCAAAACGAGCTAAATAATAAAATATTTCAAGTTAGCCTACTCTGCCAATAGATGTCGCTGTGCTGAAATCGGGTGCCCGGGAAGCGTCTCCTCTCGGAATTCCCGTCGAGGGTAACCCTCCCCCGTCCCTCTACGCCGCCCCATCTTGAAAAATCCGCTCGGAAGGCTCATAAGGACCCCGTGGACGGCGGAGGTTTGCACTCTCTGAGTGTATATATGCCTCTAGTTATAAATATATAATCTAAATTTCAAAATTCTTAACCATTGCTATTTTCTAAAATATTACTTTACAATATTGACACGAAAAAAAATATTTTTCTTTATATCACTCAATATGTAGTAATTACCCTTTTTACATACATTTATTTTGATTTTATGTCAAAACATAAATAATATATCATAAGGTCATTTCCGGGTGACAAGTATGTACATGGGGGCGAGATTAACAAAAATTAAAAGATCGATGAACCGCATGATTTTGGAAATATTACTTTGCTTCAAACATGGACATATATTTTTGATAACAATTTTTCCATGTAATATGGTAATCAATTTAACAAAGATAAAAATATTTCATGGAAAATGAAGGGAAAAGACAGAGGGCAGCGATTTATTTGTGCTCTATCAGCAGTTTTCGTTTTCTTCCTTATTTTATAGAGTTTTTATTTATGAATTAAATTATTTCTATAAAAGGAAATTGTTTATATACATAAAAGATAGACAATATATTATTATTATAAACGTTAACTACTACATATGGGGAAAGAAAAATTAATAAAAATACATTTTTTCGTAAAAAATTTTTTTAAAGCCAATCCTTCTACGAATCCTGGGTTCTAAAAAAAGATACCAAAAATTAATAGCTCCATGATTATCCTGCAATTATTATTTTAACTTTATACTCATCTTAATATAGGAAGACTTCATGAACGCTTCTTCCAAGGACCGACTTTCATACATGGACGACATAAATATTGTATTTGTAGCTGGCAAATTTGGTTGATGAATTTTTTTGTTCGCTTGGATGAATAAGTTTGCAAATGAAACTAAATGAAAGCAATCTTGAAGAAAAAGACTTTGCACAATTAGTAGTGTCATCAGTTCTAATTGCTGAGTGGT
>CP045892.1:3314921-3367341 GCA_013387185.1 Caligus rogercresseyi | reverse complement strand
GGCTGTGGGGTCAGTCCTGACTCTGTCAGGAGCCAAATAGTCGAGTTACCCAGGCACAAGTCTGGGTCTTGCCAATAACAATGGCTATGGCGACGTTATAACCGGATAAGTCCCCTGGGCATTGAGATTTCCAGCCGCGGATGGTTCCGACTCTCCTCCTTAAGTCAGTAGAGACCCTAGCGTGGTGCACTTCGAAGCATTATAACCCGATATAGTGACACCAAGGATCTCTAAGGTTGACAATAATGGGAAGCCATGTAGTCCCCAGTAGCATCTTCTGTGTCTGTCGGCGTTTAGACAGAGTCCAGTCCTCTTGGAGTATTCTGCAACACTACAGGATAAATTGTCTATCGCCCTTCGACGTCAGGCCACGAGAATGCAGCGATTAGACCTGATGTGCCATCAGCATAGATGCTGATGGCAACGTCTACCTCGGAGGTCGCATTTTTATATGCAGAGTCAGGGATCTGAAGTGAGGAGGATAAAGAACAATGGCCCCAACCGGCCTTGCCTTAAACTGTAATGGACCTCTCTGGGCCCAGACACCGCTTTGTTCCTCCTTGGAACGCTGAATGCCCCCTGACATATAGCTTCTCACAAGGTTTTGGACATTGTCATTCATCCACCTCAGTTTCCCGACGAGAGTAACAGGATCAACTTTGTCTAAAGTAGCAAAGTAGTCGAATGCAGCCAGACCAACCTTCTTCAATGGATTTGGAGGCTACATATAAGAATTCGACCTAGGCTGTGTCCTTACCTCTATTAACCGGAAGCTATAATGCTCTGGGGTATAGTTTGGTGTCTTTTCAACATGAAGGCCAGTTGATTATAAAGGAGACGTTCAGCGAATTTTGGCATAGCACAGAGAAGGGAGACTGAACTGTAGCTTGAAACGTTAGGCGAGGCTTGCCAGCCTTCAGCACAGGGATTACAAAAGCCTCCTTCCATTGCTGAGGCCAATTACCCGTTTGGACGATGCGGTTAATGAGATGTACGATAGGGATCGCCAGTGGATCCTGGGGTTCTTTGAGGACAGTGATCGGAATGCCATCAACAACGACGACGACTTTTGGCTCTAGCTTGGCAAGGGCTCGCTTCACTAGGGCAGTACCAACACAACATAAGCTGAACGAGGGGGTTGGGTACTTTACATTGTCTGCCTCTAGGCTGTCTGTTATGCTGTCTTTGAGTTTGCTACGGAGTTTTATTACCTCCTCTATGTAAAAGGCGTTGCAGGAATCAGCGGCTTATTGATCCGTTTTGATTCCTTGAGGAAGGGGTAGACCATCTTAGCCTTACCGGAGCCCTCGGCAGAATTAGCCATCCAGCTGATTGTCCTCTTTTCTTGATCCGGTCAAATTGAACAAGACAAAGTCTCGCCGGACCATTTTAAGTTCCTTGTTCCAGAGGGATTATAGGAGATATGGCCAGCAGTCTTGATAAGATCCCTGTCTTTCATTATTGCTCTTGTGTCCTTTTTCAGTCTAGTACCTGTGTTAGGAGTTGTATATGTTGGCCATGTTTTTTTTAAAAATTATTTTTTAACAACAGCAGTATTATTAATTTGACATATTTTTTATTTTTGCTATCTTGTTTCATCTTATAAATATATACTTTTCGTTATCTTGTTCTTCATATAAATATATACTTTTCGTTATCCTGTTTCTTCATATAAATATATACTTTTCGTATCTTGTTTCTTCATATAAATACATGATTGAAGAAATAATTAAAATAAGTTTTATCTTGTGGCAAAATAAATAAAATCAGTTATATGTTTTCATCCGTTTTATAGTGATCTTTTAATTAAATTAATATAATCCTAATCATGCATGAAGGGATTTGTTTTATTCAATACTTAAAAAATCAGAGCGTCTTTTCGTTTTAGTAATTTATAGTCAACTTATTACAATGTGTATTTTCATTTGAAAATATGGAAATCCCAAGATGAATGTTTTATTTTTAGTTCAAAGCTTATTACATAAATTATATAATTAATTTTGCCTTCATTACGCTCTATTCATATTAGTTTTTGGAGCCCTCAATTAATAGGAAGATAAATACAAGATTTCAAATATATAATTATCAGAGTTTGTTCTATTATTAATAAATTTGTACAATATTACGTGTTTATATCCAAGTAAAGCTATAATTATACGATTTGAACTCAATTTCATTATGCAAACTCTTGATTTAATTGATTTTCAAAAGAAATAAGATATAAAGTTTTTGTTGGTCTTTTGTTCGAAGAGGCAATATATTCTTATTAGAATATAGTTATAAATTCAATTTTTGAAGCAAACCAATGTATTGAAAAGTATATTTACATAACTAGTTTATAAAAAACATTCTTACTATTATTTTGATAAAATATCTATAAAGGTTCCAGCAAAGGATTCCCGGACAATTCCCCCCCGGACAATTCCCCCCCAGACAATTCCCCCTGGGCAATTCCCACCCTGCAAATTGGATAGCTCTCCATTTCTACGTCCTGAAGTCAAATTTGACTGCAAGATGTCATGTTTGAAATAAATGAAAACTCAAATAAATACTGCACATTTTGAAACAAAGAAAATATTCATTGTGATGCACATTATTCTTGTTACGTATATCCACCTCTTCAAAGAAGATCTTATGGCGATTGTATCCAAAATGTCCTCCACGTCTTCTTTGAAGAGGTAGTAGAGATAGAAAAGCGAGGGATATTTTGGGCGTGTGAAAGGGAGAATGTGTGAAATGTGCAATTGAGTTTAGGCTCTTTTTATCACTATTCTCTTTCCTCTTTTGAGGAAAAATAGAGATTCAAATAAAAAAAATACCTTCCTTCCGGCCGACTTGGGCTACTCATAACATGAAATATATATTCCTCAAAAGAGGAAAGAGAATAGTGATAACAAGAGCCTGAACTCAATAGTACCATTCACACATTTTCCCTTCACACGCCCAAAATATCCCTCGATTTTCTATCTCTAGGTAGAGGATGATATGTGAAGAATATGTGTATTAAGAAGAATGTGCATCCGAATGAAGATTTTTTTTGTTTCAAATGCGCAGTACTTATTTGAGTTTTCATTTATTTAGGTTAATCACTTCTAGCAGTCACATTTGCCTTAAGGACGAAGAAATGGAGTTTACGAAGACGGAAAAAGGACGATTTAAGATAGTTAAAGATGGATATACGTATGTTTACAAGAAGGATTTGGCTAAAGGCTTGCAAACATATGAATGCATCTTGAGACGCAAAGCCAGCCAATGTAAGGCAACCATCAAGATCAACGACAAGGATGAATTCATTGAGCAAATAACGATCACACTCACGCTCCATCTCAAACAGAGACCCAAGTGACCATAATGACGGTTAATGTAAAGAGAAGAGCTCAAGAAACTATTGACACCCCGCAGCAAATTCTATCAATGGAATTAAAAACATTAATGATGATGTTGCTGCTAATATGCCACAAATAGAAACAATGAGAAGGACTATCCGAAGAGCAAGGGAAAGAAACGACCTACCTCCAAATCCTTTGAATAAGCCAGATTTAATTTCTATACCTCAAGTTTCCAAGAAACTCATTCAAAGGAAAGATTTTTACTATACGATAGTGGGCATGGAGGTAACAACCGGATGCTAATCTTTGCATCGGACATCGGCATATTATTACTGGGTGAGTCAAGGAACTGGTACGCTGATGGAACTTTCAAGACGTGCCCAGATATTTTTTCCAGTTATATACAGTTCATGTCCAGCGGAATGATTCAATTTCCCCTTGCATTTATGGATTGTTGCCGAATAAAACAAAGGTTACGTATCGTAAATTTGTCAATCAATTATTTGAAAAAATTCCCAATCAAAATCTGGACACTATCCTCGTTGATTTTGAAAAAGCGACAATCAATGCCATTGGACATTTGAAACCTAACATCAAAGTAAAAGGATGTTTCTACCATTTATCTTCAAATATTTGGAAAAAGGTTAAGAACCTAGGATTGCAGCAGCGATATTTGGAAGATCCAGAATTTGCCATATATTGTAGAATGCTCTGTGGCCTTGCTTTTTTACCAGAAAACGATGTTATTACTGCCTTTGAAGAGCTCGCAGATAAAATTAAAGAAATGTTTAATACCGACTTCGACAAAATCTTCGATTATTTCGAGGACACTTACATTGGTCGATATAGAAGGAATTCTTCCCGTGGTCGCCCCATATTTGCAATAAATTTGTGGAATATCTTCAACCAAACGGAAGAAGGACTACCACGGACAAACAATAATGTGGAAGGATGGCATCGTCGGTTTTCCTCGCAAGTTGCTTCCTGCCATCCAATTCTATGGAAGTTCCTTGAATTCTTAAAAAATGAAGAAAACTTGATTCGTATCGACATCATTCAACAGCTTGCAGGTCATCATCCACCTCTTCAAAGAAGACGATATCGCGATTGTAATCAACGAATTTTGACCATTTGGAAAGATTATGAGAATCGTGAAATTTTAGATTATTTAAGAGCTATTGCTCAGAATATTGCATTTTGAAAACATTTAGAAATATGTTTTTATATTGTTTTTGTATTATCTCTATGTGTGTATTTTAGAAAATATATAGAAAATAAAATTTAGAAAATATGTAAAAACCTAACTTTCATAAAAAATGATAAACCAAAATTTTATTTCTATTATGTATGTACATATAAGTACTACTATGTAAGTATACGTATACTAATGCATATATGGAGGTGATTTACCAGGGTTGGAATTCTAGGTACTAGGGAAGGTGTACTGCTTTTTTATGATAAAATTTATTATTGTTCAAAAAGTATATTCATATATTGGCTGCTTTTAGTTAAAAATGTTTTATTCATAAATGGGAATTCAACGTCAAGAAAATATCCAAAATCATTGGCTAAATACTGCGCATTTTGAAACAAAGAAAATATCCTTTTGATGTGTCTTATCTTTGGTTAGAAATCTATCACTCAAATTAGAGTTATCGATATCGATTTTTTACAAATTAGTATAAGTTAGACTTTATGATATATTTTCCATTATTTTTTAATAGGATAACTGTCCAGGGGGATTTGCCCGATGGGTATTGCCCAGGGGGGAATTGTCTGGGGGGGAATTCACGGGTGGGAATTGTCCAGGGGGGAATTGTCTGTAGGGGAATTGTCCGGGGGGGAATTGTCTAGGGGGAAATTGTTCGGATACCCCAGCAAAGTTATCATGAGCCTCTGAAACATAAACTGCAAAGGTTAAATAACTAATTGCTGATCAAATGTTTATTGATAAAAAAGTAATACATTTTAAATTAATACCAAAGGGAATATTAAATTATATTCCCCATTAATGATGATTGTGTGTCCATGAATATTAATGGAGAACACAAGCCCATTTGCTAAGAGTTTATGAAAGAAAAGTATTTTTAGTATTACAGATAAATGCTCTAGCCAAGCTTTTATATGTCAATATAATAATTTAACCTTTGTAGGATATTAGTGTTAAAATTGACCCGTTTGCACTTTTAAAAGCAGAAATTATGGACTGTTCCTAGAGTGGCACATCTATATATTGAGTAACTTATAAATTTGATATCATACCTCATAAAGGCTGTAAAAAAGTCACACTGGCCGTCTTGGGCCAATTTTTATTATTGATCAAAAATGTAATATTCTTAACTAACCTTTATGATATTGCAAATTTTATACTTATTTCTTTACAAGGTAGAAACAATAATATCCCTAAATCCCCTATCACAAATATAATCTTTGGTGGCCTTATATTTATCGTGTTTATTGTCATTTCGTTATAAATATAGTGTTATGGTCAAATAAGTTTCATCCATTATATGTATATGTTTGAATGAATAGAAATGAAGGACTCATACTTGTCACGAGCTTTGACAACCTTATTTATGTATTGATACATTTGGGGAAACATGTATGACGTCATCAAATGCATTAACTTCTAATGATGTCAGCAACAGTACAAAGAAATAGTTGTATAAAAATATACATACTTTGAAATGTGTTTTCTTCCTTTTTTATTGTTTAACCCAACAAATTATGTAACGTTTCACTTATCAATATGAAAAATAACTGTGTCGTATTTTGTCTGGCTTTTTTATAAACTATGCCTAATGTAGAAAAACGTATGGGTAATAATAGAATTAATATTTCTCTAAAGCCAAAGCTTATCTTTTTTTAACTGCATGATTTTATTTTTATACCGGTTGAGAGGAAAGTCATGGTGTATGAGTTTCAGCCCCTGTTGCTCGGAGGTCTTTTGAGCTCAAAGATCTAGGTTTCGTGAGTTTACCTATAAATTCCCAGCTTTCATTTGTTGTATTGACAACAAAAAATCGGCTGATCTTATTTCATATTTAAAACAAACCAAAAATCTTTATAAGATGTTTCTTGGACTGTGATTCCCAAAGAAGTTGAATACATATTTTCCAAACATTTTCAAATCTATTGACGTCGCCTTAAAAATTATCGAGTGTATGGTGCTTTGGATAATTAAGGAAAATTCCAACATAGATTTACCAAACCAGTTTTGGTGTACCAAGGGCAAATCTACAGACATTGTAATTAGTACATAGATTAGAGGACAGCTGTGAAAGCAGATTCCACAGAAAGAAGGAAGCCTTGGTAACCTTACTTGATATACAGGGTGCCTTTGACAGAATTAATTTCAATCACATAATCGATGCCATGAACAGGTATGGGTTAGATAAAACTACAACTCGTTGGTATCTGAAGTGCACTTCGAATGATTATCGCTCTGCTTGGTGGAGAGTGTGCATCAACGATTCCGACAAGAGGCTGCCCAAGGGAGGAATTTAATTAGTACTAGCCTGGAACCTCGCTTTTCAAGAAGCTTTTGAATGCTTAAGAAAGCCATACATAAAATCGCATATGTTAATGACCTAGCTTTATGTTTTAGAGGAGTGGATAGTCAAACGTTAGTGCAAATTAAGCAAGGGGCCCTTGATAAGTAACTTCTTGGGCATCACGCAGAGACACGATTTTCAGAGCTAGTAAATCTAAAAAAAAGAAAAGGATCAATGTCCTTAAAAATAAATGGAACTGTGATTGAGGAGTCAACTCATTCCAGTATCTTGGGATTGTCATAGACTCCAAAATCAAGTGGAACGAGCATGTGAAATACATAACTACAAAAGCAAAAAGGAGTCTCTTCTCATTAAAGAGGTTCATCGTTTAAGACGGGGATTCAGTCCACTCAGGTCTAAGTGGATCTATGAGACCTATGTCAGATCAGTTGTGAGCTACAGAGCCACTGTTTTTGTACCAAGGTTGCACTCATGTGAATTTCTGCGAAATGAACTTCGAAAATGCAGAGATTAGGACTGCTACCATGGTAGTTATGTGTGGGTTCACCCACTAACACCCAGAATAATTATGTAATGGAAATGATTAAAGTGTTATTAATGACTTTGTAAGGAAACTGTTTTAAATGCCAGCCGAATAAGAATGTAAGAGAAAATAATATTTTTCATCTTTTCTTCTTAATGTTTTCTTTTCTCTTCAAGTCAAATATCAGATCGACATGTAAAAAGTTGTTGGCTTAAAAGTTGGTTATTCTTCTAACTTTTGGTTTCGATAATCCATAAATGACGTCACAAACCTATTTCAAACCGGTCTAAAAGGGTCAAGTTTGATTACTTTGAATATATTCAATCAATAATTCTTGGTATATGATTAAACTACCTCTATCTAAAACGTTTGTCGTATAGTCATGTATATATTTTGGGAAGCTATATAGTTTCGTATATACGAAAAGAGTTTACCTACTGCTTGGATCATAGATAATTTAATAAGATGGCTTGATTTTTTTTCTTCCAGGAAAATATTTTTTATATCTACATATGTATATATATCCATATATGTATATATATATATACATACATGCATACATATATATATATACATATATATATCCGACTTGTTCTTTATATAAGTATATATATATATATGTGTATATATATATATATATATATATATATATATATATATATATATATATATATTTATATATATATATATATATATATATATACCTATATATATCAGACTTGTTGATTTTTCGTTCATTTGTAATCGACGAATGACAAAAATTTAACAAACTACAACAAAAGATTCCTATTATTGGTATTGTTGTTATATATATATATATATATACAATATATATATATATATATATATATATTAGGGTTGTTCTTATTTTCAAATGTTTGAAATGTTAGTAACTTTGAGCATTTTCTGTTTCTTGGTGATAAAAGAAGACGACATACAAAGTTTGAACAAAATCGGTCAACATTACGAGGTCGCACAACGAGGTCAAAGTTTTAAAAATTTAGTAAAAATATAGTTTCCGCTAATTTCTTCAAAATGGTGGACGTTACAGACTTCAATAATAATTATTAATTTAAAGGAAATCTAATTTACTAACAGACGTATGTTTGATGTTTTTTAATAAAACAAAGTTTTCAAAAAAACAAAGCAAGAAAGGGAGTGAGTATTGTTAGCTTATTTCATAGCTTTTTTGTATCAATTAACTTCACTCGCCTGTAGAAAATGACTTGTTTGCTTCAGAGTAAAATAGTACTTTTAAGTTTAGTAAAACTTTAGATGATAAATCCAAAAATGACCTTGGTTGCATTCTATCAATTCAGAATTCAGTACAATCTGAGTTTACATCATATGATTCAGAGCCTGTATTGACCTCTAAGGAATCGATTATCAAAAAAATAAATCATAATGTGTTTCTTAGATGTGCGTCAAGGTATCCTCTCAAAATTTTACTTTATCTCTGACGCATTTATAATCCATTATATGCGTCATTTTGTACGCGAGATAGGCTTTTTTTAATGTGCATATAACTCTCTACTTATTAAATTGACATGATTTAGTATACCAAAATATTAAAGCTGGTTAACCAAGCTTTCATTTGATATATTTTGTGTTCTAAAAATCGCTATACTTTAAGAGATATAAGCAAATACGTACTCTCCCCCAAAAATTGATCTTTTGATATGAGAATATACGATTACCATCTGGTAACTCTGTTAGTGTTACCTTGATAGAATGAGAAAGAGAAGGGAGGGAGTATTTTGCCTCACTTCTCTCCCTTCTTTTTTTCTTCCTAACCAGGTTACACTAACTGCCGTTACCAAATGGTAATCGTATATTCTCGTATCAAAAGATCAATTTTTGGGGGAGAGTACGTATTTGCTTATATCTCTTAAAGTATAGCACTTCAAACAACTCCACAAAATTTCATCCAAATCCGTTCACTACTTTTTGAGTTATCCTGCTGACAAACCAACAAACTAACAAACCAACAAACGCCAGTGAAAACAATACCTCCTTCGGCGGAGGTAAAAAGGAGGAGAAGAAAAAAAAAGAAATCCTGAGCATTACATTCTCGCAGAGACATACAAAATACATCTCAGGCCATATTTAACTCAGCAGCAGCTCCTTACTCACTCTAATGGTCATAAAACATAATGAACCCTGACAAATGCTTGTTTTGTAGACCTGCCAAGCTCCCACAAGGTCATATATCCTCATAACATTTTATATAAAAACAGGATAAGAAAAAAGATGAAAAAAAGAAATTAATACTGTTAAAAAGATATTTTTCTTTTTAAATACAAGGGATCAGTTAATAATAAACCTTGTATGTTCATTTCATTGAGATATTAAGATATAAAGAGCTGATTGGATTCTTCAGAGAAGTACGTCAGTGTGTCCACAACATAGAGATAAAAGTATATAGAGAGCAGGTTGGGGGTGCAGGTTGGAATCCCGAGCGGAGAGGATGGCCATTTTGGTCTACCTCATTGGTAAGATTCTAGGTTCGATAGATTTATTTTAATGCTATTATGCTTATTTATATCCAGTCGGATGCAATTCTATTAAACCAAATAGGCAAAAAAGTCTGCCCTGAATAGTTTTACTCTGTTTCCCGTGTACTATATTTTTAGTGTGTTATATTTTGACACTCCATAAAATTTTACCAGATTACCTAATAAATACTTTTAATAGGAAAAAAAAATCTATTTAAAAAATAATGTAACTATTAACGCCATTGATATAATAAAATATACGTTTTCACTTCTTTTATAAAGTGACCAAATAATAAATCCGGTACTATATATATATATAATGAATTTAAGTCCCGACCCGGCCTGGGTCCCGACGAAAAAAAGTGTCCCGGTCTTATCCTGATATATATATATATATATATATATATATATATATATATATATATATATATATATATATATATATATACATATACATACACATATATAATGATTATGTAAACTCATTGCCTAACAGGTTAAATTGGTAATATCCGTGAGAATTTAAATAATATACTAACTAAATATAATGACTCAATCGAACCTGGAATCACCTTTTCTATGAAATTGACCAAAATTGACCTTCCCCTCTCGGGTAGAGTCGAACCACAGCTCCCTCAACATTTAGAGTCGAGCCCAATTATTCCTTCAGTTAGCGTGATCCACTCGTCATTTATTATTTGATATTGATCATCTAATTTCAATTACATAGATAGGCAAACTGGTGAAACATTCGTTCATGTTTACCATTTTCCTATAAACTTTTACTGCTTTAAAGGTCTCTCACATCATCCAAATTTAGTAATTCTATTATGCTTATAAAATTATTCTTTATTCAAATTTTAGCTTACGCCTCACTCTAGAAAAAAAACCATCCGATGCTTACGTCAGTCAGAAGAGTTCCTTATTGTGATAATCAGTAATTATCTTTACGAATATCTTCATCATAGCCTTCTAGCACAATAACGAGGTATATAGACTGCCATATTGCCAATACCAAATATTATTATATATTCATATTATATAGAAATGTATTGTAGCAATTATTTTTTTACTATACTACACTACAGCAAAAAGAAAGACAATGCAAAATGTTATTCTTCCCGTTCTCCGGTATGACGTCATTAATAATCAGCGGCAATCTAAAAGTCAATATGGCAATATGGACATACCTTGTTTTTTAGGAGAACAAAATGCGATAAATATAACTTATATATAACGGTCATATATAGCCTAAGGAAGTTATAATGTATGAAAACCCATACTTACACGTGTATCAATATCCGGATGTTTAATTTAAACTTTATTGAGCTCATAACTCGATGCATTTACAAACGTGATAAATACTCATGTAATTTAATTTTTCCTTGTCTTGAGAGAAGCAGTAGTCAACATGTCAAAGACATGCTGCTCCTCAAGGTTGTGGTTACAAGTTAATTAAAATTAACTTTTCAATATTCTTTTTTTTTCGTAGTGCATCTCGATGTTGACTTGAAATATATATATATATATATCAGTTTTTATTGATATCTTTAAAAATATCAAATGAGAAAGCACGCGTTCATACATGAAATGATTCCATAAACTATATATGAATTTCTCCAAAGAAATAACAATTTAATTACAAATATAGAATACAAAAATGTGGTCCAATATGAAAATATATATATGATAAATATATGTAAAATCCATAAAACAATTTAAAAAGCAGACTTGTTGATTTAACGTTCATTTGTTGTCGTTCGCAAACGATGAACGACGAACGACAAGCTTTGACGAACGACGCACAATAATAAAAAATCCTTATCGTTCGTCGTTCGTTTTTGGCGCCAATAGAAGACAAAGATTTTTAATTTTCATGGGACAAATTTCCTTTCAAAAAAACGTCATCACTTTTTTCAGATTTTTTAAAAATTTAAAACGTCATCACTTTTTTAGAATGGCGAACGACAAACGAACGATGAACGACGAACGACAAATTTTGTCGAACGACAAACGACAATTTTTCGCGAACGTTAACAAGTCTGTTAAAAAGGTTGATGCCTTTAGTTAACATTATTGAATTTAAGCGCTTTCGGAGCCATGTATGATGCTCAGAAAGCAAAAAAGTGTTGCTACCAACTGTTCAGATTCGTCTCATATCGAAAATTTGGGAGTCTTGATCTAAAGATCCTCCTCAAAACCTCCTCAAAGTAAAACATTTTATTAAAGTTTGGTGGACACATGCTTGATAAATTTTAATATTTTTTTTGATAAAATATGTTATAACGCAAAAAATAAATGTATGGAGTTGAAAGGCATCATATTCATAAACAGTTAGGATTTCCCCACCAAAAAGGATTTTAGATTGCTAAGGAATATTTTGAGTGTGTGGTTGTTCCTTGAAAGAATGAGTACAAATAAAAAAAAGATCCATTTATTTGTTTCTGCGATCCTTTGATTCTCCTTAACACATAGTTTCATATAATTGATCAACTTTTCTATTGATATGCTAAAATTGCCAAGATTATATTAAGTCAGAGTGAAATATCATATTATAAAGCAAATTTATTTTTGAATCCATAATGAATAAAGTTTTAATTATGACTAAGATCCTCTGAAACTAACTTCAGGTATAGTTTGATGTGATATTCTTTTTGATGCCTCATCCCCTTAACAAAGGAAAAAGTGAAAGTTCTAATTAAAATCTCAGATCTCCTCCTTTTCAATACGTGCCATGGAACAAAGAAAACTCTCTTTTTGATGTTAACTCCAAACAAAATAATAAATATATAATGGATAAATTAGTCAAAATTCTCTGTTTAAGCTTTTCTATTCCCTTTTTCTAAATAAATGTAACATATCTTAATCTTTGGAATATTATTTTAAGAAATTTTTCAAGTTATTTCCTAAGCTACTTTTAAAGATTCTAAACATAAATTCAGCAAACTTTCATGAGCTTATTGAGTGCTAAAAACGTAAAAAGTTTTTATAAAGAGACTTTATTGATATTACATATAAAATATATATAATTAAACATTTCAGTTAAAAATTAAATATCTAATCTAAAATCTAGCAGCACTATATACAAAATTAATTGTTAAAAAACATTAAGTAAACAATATTGTAATCGAACATACACATATAATAACTAATGTTGCAAATAAAAAATAAAATAATAAAGAATGACTATATATTTGTTTGTCGTTCGGCAATTTTTTTTTATTGCCTCATAATCCGTTGCAGAAATTGGATATGTCCAGCGGAGCAAGACGGATAAAATCGTACCAGATCCCCCACATATTTCCCCGGAATGGTATTGATCGTTGGGATCTTCACAGTAAAGGCCAGGTATTGCACTGCCGTCGAGATCATGATGGCCCGAATGTCTTCAATGACAATTACTCTGTCATGAGTTAATTTCTCCGCCAAATAGCTGCGAATACTCGATAAAATTAGCTCCATAGCTTTTGTTTTCGCTGGAGCCTTTATGGGATTTGAACTTTGTCAAAATGGAATTATAGCCGTGACAATTCTTTTTTCCACTCCTTTAACGTTGACCTTGACAAATTCCCTTATGAAGTTTTTATTTGTTTAGATTCGTATAAGAATTGAGTATCATTTAAATTATTGGATTTTGTTTTTGTTTTTAACGTATTTTCATACTAATTCTAAAGTAACTGTGTCAAATGTATTGATAACCTTACATAATATATCCGAATATTTTTTTTACAAAGTATTTAAATAATCTAAGTTTGATTATAAGTTTAGTGAAAAAAACTATTTTGTACATACAAGCAATATATTTGTATAAATTCTTAAACTTGAAGTTTTGTTTACTTTTCAACTGTTCTGATGCTTTAGCTGTATACAATATGTGATAGTAATAATTTTCATTTCAAAAAGAAATTCTATAGTTTTGAAGAGAATGTGTTGAATCAAGAAATGTGACATTGAAAACTTTCCTCGTAGAACTTTAACCCTAACCAGGCCGGGGGGGGCGGAATCCACCCCCCCTCCGGTTTTCTGGGATATTTTCGTGAAAAAAAATAGTTACGCGCTAAAATTTTATGACTTTTAGATTTAAGTATTGCACATCTTTTGATACCATTTCGAAAAAATCGGACCTACCCTACGGCGCGGCAGGTCATTTTGCGAACGTCCCGCGTGGCAAAAACGTGAACTTCCCATAGCATACAATATGCATAAATACCGATAATTTGCATAATTAATACTGTATGCAAATTAATTTACCTGTTCTGTGACATGTATGATATATCAGTATGATACTATGATGTAATAATGCTAAAGATTGATGTTAGTGGCATTAATTTCTGTTATTGTATGAAAGATCACATTTGATGCAAAATTTGCATATTTGAATAAATGAACATGCATAATTAAAAAACCTTTGTTCTATGGTGATGAAATTTCGTGTGGTTGTACATTAGTGGAAGACCTAGTTGTGTGCCAAATTTCACAAATTTTCGTCGCTCCGTTGTTGCCGAGATCTGAGGGGGGGGGGTGGAATCCCCCCCCCCCGGCTATAGAGGAGCCAAAATAACCGGCCTGGTTAGGGTTAATTCATTGTCCATGGATGGCTTTGATGATTTAACACTCTATCAAATTGGTACAAAAAACGCACTAGTTATTATACCTCCGCCGAAGGAGGTATTGTTTTCACTGGCGTTTGTTGGTTTGTTTGTCAGCAGGATAACTCAAAAAGTACAGAACGGATTCGAATGAAAACATTGTGGAGTTGTTGGAAATGCCAAAAGGAACAAGTGATTAAATTTTGGCATCTCTAAGTGCTTTTTTAGTATGCAAAATGAGCAAAATACTAAATGAAATGGGGTCTCTATTCAGGGAGTAGGAAAGAACAACGCTAAAAAAATATTCATTGACGTATTATTGTTCATATATCAGCTCAGGACTATGTTAACCCAGTGACGTAGCTTAAACTTCTTCCTCTTCCCGTCTCTGAGTGCTTTTTTAATATGCAAAATGAGCTAACAGAGAGGAAACAATGATTAGAGATAGAAAATCGGGCGTGTGAAAGGGAGAATGTTTGAATGGGAATGTTTGGGGATCGGCGAGGTACACACTCTCTGAGTGTATATATGCCTCTAGTTTTCACTGGCGTTGGTTTGTTTGTTTGTTTGTCAGCAGGATAACTCAAAAAGTACAGAACGGATTCGGATAAAAATTGGTGGAGTTGTTGGAAATGTCAAAGTAACAAGTGATTAAATTTTGGCATCTCTGAGTGCAGAATTAAGATGCAAAACGAGCTAAATACTAAGAAATATTTCAAGTTAGCCTACTCTGCCAATAGATGTCCCTGTGATGTAAAATCAGGTGCCGGAGCGTCTTCCACTCGGAATTTCCGTCGAGGGGAACCCTCCATCGTCCTTCTACGCCGCCCCAGTCGTGAAAAATCCGCCTCGAAGGTTCATAAGGACCCCGTGACGGCGGAGGTTTGCACTCTCTGAGTGTATATATTATTAATATGTGTTATTTTGTTGTTCCTAAAACCATTGACACAAAATGTATTGTTTCAGCGAAGTATTTATAACAATTTAAATCTTATTCACGCTTCATCTAAAGAAGGTCAATTGAGAGAGCTTTAGAAGTAAAATATTTATCTTAAGTTTTTAAATCAGATGCATATTTTAATAAAAAGGTATTATTTTAATAACATTGGTGTGTATGTAGTTATAGGTAAAATAAAGCATAGTTAAACAAAACTTAAAGACTTACTAACTGTGCAAATATATGTTATAATTTGTGAGTAGAATGGTATCTTGTATATTTTGAAAAAGTTATTCATTATAAGTATATCCATCAGTGCCCGGCCTGTAATTATTTAATAAAACTAGAATAATAATAATTATTATTTGCTTTTGATATTTTTCAAATTTGCCCCAATTTAATATTTTATTGCTTATCTTGTTTCAAATATTAAAAAATAATTAATTTTGGATAAAAATGTCTATTTATGTAATAAATTTAGGCATGTACATACTTCAACCCGTATAAAAAATGAAATAAAAAAAAACTAAAATGTTTAATTATGTTTTTACGCATTAACATCTTTTATATACATTCTGTTTTTTTAATGCTTGTATATATTTTTATGAACTGTGGGGAAAAAAATGAAAAATACGGATGCGCTCTTCACAATCTCCTATCAACGTCAAAAGTTGTTTTTTTATTTACTGATAAATAGTTTTACGCAAGGATATTAATCCCAACCTATATAGTCATACCAAAAATAGTTTTTATGAAGGGACGATATTATTTGACGTAAAAAGTTAGTTTAAAATGTAAGAAACGTATTTACCTATATATAAGACCCAAGACACTCGCTTAGGGTGTTTGTTTCAGTGCACAAACACAGTTCCAGGATCGATTAATACATTGTGTTTGTCTTTATGTCTACGTTTTCTCATGGAACTTCATTCATATACCTATATTCTTTTAAACCCTTACACATATCAGCACATATCAGATAATATGTAAAATAAATGATTTCTATTTTTTATTTCAATATATTTTTATATAAGCAAAACAACATATATGGATATATAATTTTTATAATTTAATTAAATAAATTTATCAAAAAGACATTTGTGAATATTTCTATTTGAAATTGGTACTAAAAAGTGGTTATGTTTGTGGTATTTAAGAGTGTATCCTCCTTCATGATATCGTTGGCCAATGATGATGGTCTAGAGGATTCGTTGAATAAAAAGACTGAACCGTTAAGCGTTGGATAACCTGAAATAAATAACGAAGATAAAATAAGTAATGAATTATTTCCCAGTCATATATATATATATATATATATATAATTGATTAAGAATCTTGCTGAGCAAATAATTTTTTTATTGTTAAATGGTTATATATATCATAATTATAATACCAATAATCAGTCAATAAAACGTACTTTAATATTACTATATACTTTTACAGCAAGACATGTATTCTTTCAACAAATAATATGACTTATTGACGAAATGCAGTCCGATTTTGGAGATAAGAGTACTTTGCATTCTTTTGAATATTTTCAGTAAGATTTTAGATATTGAGTTCGTCAAAATAAAGTTTGATATAAAAGCCAAAATATAATTGTTCATATGTGACTCTTCCAGGACGGGCTTAGTTTTTTCTTAGGGTTGTAGTAAAATAACCAAAAATAAATTGTCAAGCCACTGTATCATTTAGTCTTTTGAATTTTTCATTTATAATTACTCCTGTCAATAAATATCTTGTTCAAAATAGATTTGTTTAGTTGAACACAATTACATATATATCTGAATAAGCTATCTATCTCTTTATATTTTTATGGCGGCAATATGATAAAAAAATTGTGTAGTCAATTTCGGTCCTCATCAAAAGTTGTTTTCGCAGTACATTTGTTCGCATATAAAAACTAGATAATTTTCAACCATTCAGGGTTCAATAATGATGTGTGTAGTATAATAATCTTAATTTTAATTAATTCAATTACAGTTATATTGGACTAATTACATACTGTCCGATATAGCGGGCAATGTATAAATCACCCCCGGCATTTTGAAAAAAGCCTGTAACATATATATGTATAATTATATTATATATACATACATATATATATATATATATACTCAAAAAAGTAGAAATGTTAAGAAATCCTTGCATACATAAAATTAATATTTATCATAAACATTTACCTTATACAATAGTTAAGATTTTTTAAGAAAACAAAAGTATATACCGATGTTTTGAAACCATAAACCAATCTGTCGCTTATAATTACATATATAATGGAACAAGTCTACGCAGTATACAAATAAATATGATGCATTAGGTTATATTTTGAAAAAAATGAAGAAACAGAATGAGGTTAATTATAGATAAAATAAGTATTTAAAAATGCTTTACAAAGACTAAAATTTATACTCAAACATACTTGTACATAAATAATAGACGATTTCTTTCAAAATATATATCCCAATATATACATATTCTTATGCAATATATCGAATAAAGTCAATTTTAAAAATATATATATATTTATATGTATATCCCAACTAAGAAAATATGAAGATGGAACAAAAAAAGTTGAAGCGATATTATTAAATGATTTTGGAATTATAATTAGGTTATAAGTTTTCATTTTTGACATAAAAAACTTTTATGTAAACGTGAGAGCCAGCCTTTAGAAGGCTTGGAGGCATTCAAATTAAATACACATCAAGACTTAAACATGCGTGATCTTCTTCTTCATTGTGGAGGTGATAAATGAAATTTAAAAAGTGTTATGTTAATTTTATCACGATCTTATACGAAAAATAAAGAAAAAGTTGTTAGGGAAATGATGATATTATATTTTTTTATTTAAAAAAATCCTATCATAGCTAATCTTAACAAAAATATATAAGTTAATTTCATAAGTTATTTTTAATACTAAAACATTAATCCACAAACGCTGACAAAAATATAAATGATCATAACAGCAATATATAAAAAATTGGTATCAAACATCATAAATATTTATTTATTTAGACTTTTGATATCAGCTTGTAATCACTGCCATTTTTGAAGAACCTATATTTTTTATGGCACTGATGGACTAAGCCAATATTTCATAAAAGGGAGTGTGATAGCCATGTGCGTTAGGTGTGTTCAACTCTCAATGTTGGGGGCGCAGGTTCAAATCAATTTTGGTCTACCTCATTGATAAGATCATAGGTTCGATAGACCAATTTTAATGCTATAATGCTTATTTATATCCTGTCGGATGCAATTCTATCGGACAACATAGGCAAAAAGTGAGCCTGAAAAGATGAGCAACCATGAGGATAACAAACAAAACACTCCATTGAATGCATTGGAAATATAAGTTTATTTGCTGAAATGGGCTACAAAAGGATACAAAGTTATATAAATAATGAACTAATTATTTATGAAATTTTGCAAATTTTACTCAGGAGCCTCAAAAGTTGGTAATCTATTACATAGTATAGAGGTCAGTGCTTTCATAAAATTTATTATTAATATTATTTACATTTACATAAAGTATAGAAAGTGATTAATTTGCTTTGTTTGACTCGTGATCAAATAAGTAAGCAATGCCCTTCCATGTACATTGACCTTTATGGAGCCAAATAAATTATATGAAGGAGATATTTTTAAATATCATTCATGATTATACTTTGAAACAACTTCACGATGAACAGCGTCGATTCCTTTAACATCAATACCCTGTGGTAGAGACGAAAAGTAATTTGAAAAACAACTATATTTGCTCATTGCTTGCATATTTATTGAAGGATATCAATATCAAAATAACTTTTTATTGAGGCTATTTGAAAACTTTGCAACCCATATTGTATGATTTCCTTACTAATTTCCCTTATTTAAAGCTTAATTAGAATAAACGATCAGGATATTCATGTAAAGAAATGGTCCACCATTTTGTATTCTTGTATCTTATTTTTTGCACGGGCTATAGTTTTTCTATTAAGTAAAAAATACATTTATTATCAAACTAAATATTAAAAATTTTATGATATTTAAAGGTTGATTATTATCATCAAAGTTATAAAGGTGGAGGTTTAGTTGTTACCCTTTTTTTTTTTAGCTTTGATGTAAATAATAAGAAATCTACTTATCACTTATGTTAGCCCAATCCATTTCGTCTAAGAACATTTTGTATAATTAGAAAAATGCATTTTATACATGATTTACTGTTTTTTTTTAAATGGTCATATTAAGTTACTTTAAATAAATATGAATAGATGAAAAATCCATTTAATTATAAATATCCCTTCTTTCTCACACAGAATTCGAAGTTCGTTAATACATGCACAAATCATATGTGTCAATCAATTGAAATGCTTTTTAACAATCCTTAGTTATTCAGTTCGTTAATAATTTTATCACTTACATATAAAATTAAAAATAGTAGAAAAAATGTAAAGTAAACTGATTTTGAGTATATATCGATAATCACTCATTTGGAATGGAAGTGTATATTTTTTCATGGTAAAGAACTGAAGTTATAATTGAAAAACATTTTTCATCAGCACAGCAGAAGGTCAACCCCACAGTATCATTTATAAAATCATCTAAAAAGATTGAGTCAAACTTAATTGATACTAAAAATAAGTTTATATTTGTTTTGAATTCAATAATTTTTAATATACATTTATAACACATGTATGTTCGAAGATTTTTTATATGAAATAGGTTTTCAAACTATCGAAAGAGTTCAAAAAAGATAAGTACGACTATTTTCCTGGCCCTTGCGACGCTACTCTTAGTTGACTTCTGTTAAATCTTCTTCGCCTGTCTTTTTTCTTGTTTCGGATGGAAACGGTGGAGAGTTTTGATAAACTTTGGGTCAATTTCTTGTCTTTTGTTGTAAGGACTTCATCCTAGTTTTTTGGAAATACGTCAAAAAATATTTGTTAATATATAGAAACCTTACTTTTTCCATAATTTACCTCATATTGTATTATGTCAGTCCGAATGATAATGTTAGACGGATTTTGAACACTGAGCAACACGGTTCTCATAAAGGCACGTTTAGGTTGTGAGGCAAAGGATAGCTCTCCAGTCAACTGAACCAAAATAACAGAGTCATCAACTTCCTGAGCACTTACAAGCTTTATCTTGACTCTGCATTGACTCCAAGACTGACGAAGAATTTCAACATGGATTTTAAAAGTCCCTCGATGTACCTCATCATCAACCTGATCCTCATTTTCCTCCCTCCCATGGACAAGAATGGAGTCGTATGAATAATAGCGATATATTTCTGATGGGAATTTAACCAGGAGACGATAATATTCCATCACAAACTTGTTTGCAAGGACATCAACGTCTAAGGCATGTTGTGAAGTGTTGTCCATTTCAATGATAAATGTTGTGTTTATCTCAAACTAAATAACAAATTTTTAATTAAATTTTAAGAATTAAAGAAATATGACATTTTTTTAAAACATGAAAAATATGTTAATAGTCTTTTATTTGATTTTTGTCATTTATTTAGTTTTTTTTTTTGCAAATTTAGAAGGTAATCTTCAAGAATTTTAACATTTTTTTCTTTTAGGGAGCTGACATAAATCGTTCATTTATTAGTAATTGCAATATATTGATTATTTCATTTTTGGTGCATAATTTTTGGGATTCGAATACACGATGTCTATTTGATTTGTTAGCCTAAAATATTAAAAAATATACTTCTGATAAAGATGTCTCAATTACTAACAAATAGTATATTTCGTGCCGGTTATGCTAGGTATTGAAAATTTCTATATTGATTTCTGGCCTTCAAAAACAAAACAAAAAAGAGAACACCAAATAAATTATTAATAAAATTGATTTAGGTGAGAAAAAAATCTCATTTGTTACCTCTCCAATAATATATATAACGAACATGACAAATAGAAAGGTATCGGTATATATTTTGACAGGAGTAGTTGTGAAGAAAAAGTGCTTAAATAAACGTATTATTGTTTAAAACTAATACACATGGAAAAAATTATTTATCACAATAATTAAATTGCATTTATTAAAGTTAACAGTTAAATCACATCTATAAAAAAGTATTAAAACTATATATAATAATAAAGATAGCTTCACAAGTCTTCCATCCTCTTTGTGACAGAACTGGCAAAATGTCCTATTAATACTCATAAATCTATTAAAAAACAACCCTCTGCATGTAATATAAGCTAACTTACAGTGAATATAAACATTCTCACAGCTATTACTCTGTAATATTGTTTATGATAGTTCTTAAACGATTCTTTTTTACTTAATTTTATCTTGATCAACTTATATTTATATATATATTACATATATATACCTAGAGAAAGCGGAAAAAATGTGAATCACATAAAAATATTTTTTTACTTATTTTCCATTTCTTTACCAATAAAAACATTTTTTGGGAAATTTAAGAAAAACACATTTTTCTTCATAATATCCCTGAAATAAACACTTTTTTCTCTTTTTAGAAAAATTGTTGAACTTATTTTCATCACCTCTTGCGTCATTTTATAATTTTTCCTTGATTCCCTTCTTTTATTGATTTTTGGAAGGAAACATGTACGTCTAAATTAATGGCGCCTTTTGAATAAACATACTTCAAGAGGACAAGGATCCAAGCCCAGCTAGAGGACATGAATCGGCTACCTAAGAAGTCCAAATCACACATTCTATATAAGGAATTGTGCAAGGCCTTTTAGGACAGCAACATCCTTGAAAAAGCTGAGCAATCCGATCCTCAGGAGTTGTTTTTTTGCAAAATAACATGGTTATATCAATACCTGAAGAGTCGTGCCTGAGAAAGACATATTTGCCTGAATGTTTCTCAGAAATCATGGAAAAGATCCGGTCTGAGCTGTACGGTCAGCCTTTGTGGATCAGCCTTGATGGTAGTATTGATGTAGTTGGGCGCGAAGTCGTCAACGTTCTAATTGGGTGTTTAGAAGATAACTCCTTTCATGTTCCATTTGTGGTTAAATGCTCATTCGTCCCCACTTTTGACTCAAACACCATGGCTTGGATCGTCAATGATACTCTCAGAATGATTGATCCTCAGTTTGAGGCAAAAATTCTTGTGACTGCCGCAGCTGAGTATATGAGGAAGTGTGGACGAAACCTTAGGGTCTTTTATCCATCTCTAATGCATGTGACATGTATTTATAATTTGCTTCATCGTGTGACAAAAAAGGCTAAAGACCATTTTGCTGACGTGAATAGTCTCATTTCTTCGGTAAAGAAAGTATTCCTCAAAGCCCCATCTCGACGAGCTGAATTCAGGAAATGTTGCCCTGGCCTAGAGCTCCCCCCTGATCCAGTTATGACCAAATAGGGAACCTGGATCTGGGCAGCTGTTTGGTATAGTCAGAATTTCAAGCAAGTCAAAGCTGTCGTGGATATGTTGGACGATGTCAAATGTATATCCAATAGTCAGTGAATTTTTAAAATGAAAAGTATCGTAGTTGACTTAACATTTATTTCAAGTCAATTATCGTTTATGCCAGATTCAAATACCAGCCTGGAGACCGCTAAAATAACACTTGAAGATGGACTCAGAATCTTTGAAGATGCTGAGGAAAGGATCCGAAAGATTCCAGGTGACGCCGGAGAGGTTTTTAAAACTAAGTTGGATTACGTTGTAAAGAAAAATACTACCCTACCAGCACTGAGAGAGGTACGAGATGTGCTACTAGGCAAACCTTGAGTTGGTCTTTCAGATGGGATGAGCCCAATGGATGGAGCTATTCTAAAATACTGTCCCATTACCGCGGTAGATGTGGAGAGATCATTTTCGAGGTTGAAAATGTTTTATATGACCGTCGCCAAAACCTCAACGAGAAAAATTTGGCAGAGATGATTGTGTATCACTGTTTTTATAAAATAATAAATTAACATTAAATCAAATTTGAAGTAAATATAATTAACATTTTTTGCTCATTTGGGTAACATAATTTTTTTTTTTTCGTCAAAAATCATCACATTTTTTTCCGCTCTCTCTCTCTATATATATGAGGGAAATGATCCCTAAAATAATAAAATAATACATCTTACTTATTGTTTGTTTTTAAGCTAATTTTAATGGATTTATAAAAGAATGTTTCAGCACACAAGTTTGCTATGTGCATTAGTATTTTAACTAGAAGTAGTTAATTAAAAAACTTGTGTGTAAATTGGTACTTGAACCATATGAAACTTGAGTTTTGTATATGTATATATATATATATATATATATATATATATTCTTATAGGTCAATACAGGCTCTGAATCATATGATGTAAACTCAGATTGTACTAAATTCTGAATTGATAGAATGCAACCAAGGTCATTTTTTGATTTATCATCTAAAGTTTTACTAAACTTAAAAGTACTATTTTACTCTGAAGCGAACAAGTCATCTTCTACAGGCGAGTGAAGTTAATTGATACAAAAAAGCTATGAAATAAGCTAACAATACTCACTCCCTTTCTTACTTTGTTTTTACTGAAAACTTTGTTTTATTAAAAAACATCAGACATACGTCTGGTAGTAAATTAGATTTCCTTTAAATTAATAATTATTATTGAAGTCTGTAACGTCCACCATTTTGAAGAAATTTGCGGAAAACTATATTTTTACTAAATTTTTAAAACTTTGACCTCGTTGTGCGACCTCGTAATGTTGACCGATTTTGTTCAAACTTTGTATGTCGTCTTCTTTTATCCCCAAGAAACAGAAAATGCTCAAAGTCGCTAACATTTCAAACATTTGAAAAATAAGAACAACCCTAATATACATATATATCATAATAAATATATCTATAATATGTATCTATAAACATCCATAAATGGTGAAATAGTTTTTGTAAATGTATATTATATAATATACATACATATATTATATATAATATATATCATAATAATATATATAATATGTATCTATAAACATCAATATATGATTTACTTTTTAGCTATTACTTTTTCTACATATTTGTATATTGTATTTTTATATATAAATACAATATATTTTATAAATGTTTCCAAAAATAGAACCAAACAACCCTAATATACATATATATCATAATAAATATATCTATAATATGTATCTATAAACATCCATAAATGGTGAAATAGTTTTTGTAAATGTATATTATATAATATACATACATATATATTATATATAATATATATCATAATAAATATATATAATATGTATCTATAAACATCAATATATGATTTACTTTTTAGCTATTACTTTTTCTACATATTTGTATATTGTATTTTTATATATAAATACAATATATTTTTATAAATGTTTCCCTAAATTTTGGTGAAAAAGATCGTCTCAAAATTAATATTATTTCGTAAAATATAATAATTAGTTTTATAGTACTTTTAAATAATTTGAAGCCATAAAGTAATGATACTTCAATGATATAATATTATAAATAATAATTTTTCACCTCCACAAAATAATATTAACAATTTTTACCAAATTTCTTGATATATCTTTTTATTTGAAATAAAACTCCAAAATGGTTAGCCCGTACAAATTTGCATACAATTGGAAGAAAAGTAAAAAAATATATATTCATTTGCAAAACATGAACTAACTGTTATAAAAATTGAGTTATTATACAACTGTAACTTATAATATGACATAGATGAAGAGTTTTAACTAATGCGTGATTTATGAGATGCTTCATTGAGTGTAGACCAAAATAGAACCAAACAATAATTGAAATAATTGGTTGAAAATTGAATGATTACTCTTCTCTGCATATAATTATTCAAAGAATAATATATTATATAAATATTGTTTTTGAGCGTAAAAAGATATATATATATATATATATATTTACGTTCTAAAACATTAAGCTGTCATTCTTTATCAAATGACGTCAGTTGAACCATATCCCTGCAATGCATTGAAACTGATTTATCAATTTTATGTATTGTTAATTAGAGCATGAAGAATCTTTCTAATGATGGATATAAGCATTTGAAAAGGTTGAGTTCTTACTGTAGTTTTGCAAATATTGTAAAAATTTGTATTCTCTTTTAGAGAACAATGTTTTATATATTTTTGTAGAATTTTATAAGAACACCGCTTCTATTTTTAAATACTTCAGTAAATGACTTTATTTTATCTCGTACGTTTAAATAAACACACTACCGCCCGCATAACTAAATAAGAAGAACTACTTCCGAGTTTTCAATTTGGTCATCTTCTAGTTTTCTTCCACTGCACTTTCTATTCTTACGGGTAGCTGTAGCTCCTTCCTTAAACATTCGTTATATTCCGAGTATGACATTCTTCTCTTTTCAGCACAGCTCGATTTTTGTGCCATTTGTAAAACTGTGTGATGGGGAAATCACAGGATATTTCTACCCTTTGCCCTTTAATCGGTAAAAAGATTCTTTTTGATTTCAATTTCAGTTCAATCCTCACAGATATTATGTGTCAAACAAGCTTCTACTCGTGACAATATACAACATTACATCCTTCTTTTGTTGTAAGTTAGAAATTCCAGGCCAAAAATGTATATATATATATAATAATAATATCAACATATATTTCTGATATTCTGACCTATTCAAGGTATGTTTTCCCTCATTCATTAGTATTTGGTGGTCTATTATTAGCAACCTGTTACGCAGGAGGATCCAAAAATGTGTCTTTATTATTTTTTCATTAAAAGTGTACATTATTCTTCTTGCTCGCTGTACCTTGACCATTTTTCATTGTACGACTTAGTCAAATACAAACATAAATCTCACAGAAACAACATTATAGGCGGTATACGTACCAAAGGATTACATCTATAAAATATATAAGTAGAAGAATGAATAAAAATAGCACACTCATTTTATAGCACATTTTCTTTAATAATAAAACAAGGACGATATGTAGCTATATTTGATATCACTGAATCCATTTTGGAGCCCTAGTTTTTCCTATCACATAAGGATTGTCATGCCACGTCTTAATGAAAATCTGTTGAATACTAAATTTTTGGGTTTCTCTATACATAAAATAATTATAAATATAAGGTAAAAAATATAGGCAAACACAAGAAAATAAGTATTGATGGACTTGCTGAGTACACTTAATTGAAAATAAACAGAATGGTACTTGACATTGACAAAGCAAAATGTACGATCACATAATATACATATTTGGTACCAATTTGGGCATTTCATAGCCTCTCGTTTATAAAGAGCTTGGGACGTGTACCTGATAAGGCTCAAACACTAGTTTGTCATCCTGTGTGTGTCCCATCTCTCTTATTAGCAGAATTCCATAAATCTAAAATTATAATGATTGAAGCGCTCTCCTTGTTCAGCAATCCCAAAACCAAGGCTTTCTGGAAAAGAACCCTAGATAATTTTTAGATAATGGACTTTAATTGTATCCAGAAAACTGGACAGCAAATCGGACACTAACTCGTTGTAGTTATTCACTTATTCCCCAAGAAAACAGCGTTTAAAAAGCTCTAACAGGTTCTTGTTGCAACTTAATTTGGTGCAGAAGTAAAGCCTGCATTTTGCAACAGTTGTCTAATCTGTTGACCATCTAACACACCAGCCTTCTTCTCTTATTAGTGGTTTAATAAGCATATATCTCTAACAAAATGACTTAGCTTTTCTTGTTAAAAATGATGACAGCTGCAATGGAAACTGATACATAAAAATAAAAATCCATTACAATGTAGTCTTCATCTTGTGAACTGTTTGAATATTCACTCTACAAGCTAAGCAATCCAGCAAACAAAGGATCTGTACTTCTGCACACTGCTCAACTGTTCTTGGAACAGATGGAATATTTGGGTAGATTTTGCTTTAGAATATTTGTTTTCTTGGCCAAAAGGCTTCATTTTTATTTAAAATAATACAACAAACAATAGACATATTATTAAAAAACCCGAAAGAACATTTGAGCAAAGCCTCATTTCTTACGACATGTATCCTTTAAAACTTTAAAGTGGAGTTTAACCATTGATAAAATCTCCAGAATATTGTTGCATGATGTACTTCTCCTTGTATATAATACATGCTGTTTTTTTTCAAATTATAGAATTAATAAAATGTCCATCCAGTCCACCATAAAAGGCTACAAAATCACTTCTCTTAGGTTGATACAAACTGAAATTGTGAATCAAAGTCATCGGAAACGGATATATATAAAGGGTCAAGATATGTGCAGTCATATAAGAGTGGTCACTGGACTCATTTTGTTTTATAAATATAACTATTATTGTTAATGTCGAAAGAGGGGAAGTTACTTTTTTTATTTCAATTTATAATAAAATATAATATATTAATTACAATATACTACATACTATCTAGTTCATTGGCGATGAAAGTGATATATTGTTTATCTAAAATTAAATACTTAAATAGTAATTACAAGCTAGTCATACTTTGTGTCGGGAAAGGTGTATTTTGGTAATGAAATTATTGCTTTATACTCTAAAGTTAATAACTTTATTGACATTTATTGATTCAATCAAACCAATCCAAAAATGGTTTTATTATTTTGTTAAAGATATATTTTTAGAAATTTTAGGGAGAATTTGTATATTAGCTTAGATTTACGATAAAAAGATTCCTCCTTTCTCAAAATATGGATGTATTTCTACATTTAAATATTAACTACTTGTTCTAGTATATAGACAATTAACATCTAGGTTATACTAGTTTTGAGTGTATTTAAGTATGTTTTTTATTCTACTATCTACAGGATATGTGAATGTACTTCATACAATATTTGCTTTTTCAAAGTTATTCAAATACCAGTATTTTCTATGCATTTTTAAAAGGGTTTTAATATTTATAAAAATCTATATTTATCGATGTATAGAAGAAAATAAGTGGAGAAAAATCATGCATTTCTTTGTTTCATATTCAAGAAAAAGGGGTTTTATGGACTCAAGCACTTAATTCATTATTGGCAAAGTATATAAAGGAATATTATAACATTTAACCAGATAAAAGCCATTGCATGCATATAAAATATATGTGATGAAGGGATGACTTTTAACAAATGATGAGTATTTTTTACCTCCGCCGAAGGAGGTATTGTTTCAGTGGCGTTTGTTGGTTTATTTGTTTGTCAGCAGGATAACTCAAAAAGGACTGAACGGATTCGAATGAAACTTTGTTGAGTTGTTGGAAATGCCAAAAGAAACAAGTGATTAAATTTTGGCATCTCTAAGTGCTTTTTTAATATGCAAAATGAGCAAAATACTACTACTAATAATAATGAAATGGGGTCTCTATTCAGGGAGTAGGAAAGAACAAACGCTAAAAAAATATTCATTGACGTATTATTGTTCATATATCAGCTCAGGACTATGTTACCCAGTGACGTAGCTTAAACTTCTTCCGTCTTCCCATCTCTGAGTGCTTTTTTAATATGCAAAATGAGCTAACAGAGAGGAAACAATGATTAGAGATAGAAAATCGGGCGTGTGAAAGGGAGAATGTTTGAATAGGAATGTTGTGGGGATCGGCGGAGGTACACACTCTCTGAGTGTATATTATTTTCTTTGCTCTCTCCTCACTCATTATTCACCAAACACACCTACTTATTAGAGATGGAAAGTCGAGGGATATTTTGGGCGTGTGAAAGGAAGAATGTCTGAAGGGTGCAATTGAGTTCAAGCTTCTTGTTATCACTATTCTCTTTCCTCCGAACGGAAGCAAAAACAGAGATTCAATATAAAATAAATACCTTCTCTTCTGGCCGACTTGGCCTGCTTCATAAATGAAATAAATATTCCTCAAGAGAGGAGAGAGAATAGTGATAACAAGGAGCTTGAACTCAATTGCACCCTTCAGACATTCTTCCTTTCACACGCCCAAAATATCCCTCGACTTTCCATCTCTACTACTTATGTAGACATATATGATTGGATTGTAATTCTGTTAAGTGATTCATTAGGTGGGGATCGGCGGAGGTTTGCACTCTCTGAGTGTATATATGCCTCTAGTTTAATATTAGGTTTGTGTAAAATGTTACAATAGAGAGTGACTAAAAAATGGATCTCTGGCTTTGATTAGGTCCTCATTCATAGTATTTAGTCTAAATAAAATGAACCCATATCTTTAATTTAATCTTCAAAAACGCCTCTTTTTGCCATAACCTTAGAACACAAAAGGATGAGAAGAACACAGTCTGTGAAAGAGATAACAATATACTGGAAAAACATCTATCAAAGGACGAAATAAGGAAAGCTATTTCTGAGGCGAAGCTAAACAGATCCCCGGGTCCATCAGGGTTCAACTTTGAATTTTATAAAAAATACAGTGATCTTTTAATTCCAATTTTACTGCATTTTTACGAAAAAGTTATGGCTGTTGGACATTTCCCAGAGTTTGCTTCTAATGGGCGCATCGTTTTAATACCAAAAAGCAACAAAGACCCCAGGCATCTGAGGAATCTTCGCCCACTCACAATGCAGAATTGTATTTTTAAAATTTTCTCAATAATTTTATCGAATCGTTTGAGCCTCGTTTTATCCAAAATTTTAAATCCTAGTCAATATGGTTTTATAAAACAAAAACGTATGGAAAACATTACGTTTGGTCTACAAACCCTATTAGAGTCCATGGATAAAGTTTCTGTGATGACAATAGATTTTGCCAAAGCCTTTGATACGCTATCACATAAATTTATCATTCATACCCTTTTTAAAAAAGGATTTGGCGATTTTATCATTCGAATGGTTGGTGCTATCTTAGCCAGATCCAAAACTCTTATTCACTATGGGAGTCAAATGGACTTCTTTGAGAACAAACGAGGCGTTAGACAAGGCGACCCAAGCGCAGCACTTCTCTTCGTGCTTTGCTTGGATCCGTTAATAATAAAATTAAACACTGACAGTAAGATCAATGGCTTTTCGCCAAACCTAAATCAAAAATGTCTCAGTTATGCTGACGACATGACTTTGATTTTTGGAGGCAGTCCGCTAGAAACTATTAGATCCATACAAAACACAATGAAAATTATTAATAAGTATTCGATTGAGGCAGGCCTCACAGTTAACGAGGAGAAAACGGAGATCCTGAGTAATTAAATAATTGAGAAAGCATGGCCTATGTTCAAATCAAAAACATGTATCTACCTACTGGGCTCCTGGGTTGGAGATAAGTGTACGGAGAAAAATCTTCATGAGATTAAAGTAAGAATTAAAAAGGCCTTAATCTTTTTTTCGTCTATGAACCTCAACATGTGGGATAAAATCCAAGCATGGAATGTGTATATAATTCCAAAGGTTACACATCTCCTCCGAGTGACCCCATGCGATGACAGCCTATGCCAAGACATTTTAAATACGGAAAAAGCGTTTTTCAATTTAAACAAGAAAAGAAATATATCATTCGAAAGACTTCACAATCCCTCTTCTTATGGTGGCCTCTCCATTTTATCCTTCAAAGACCTATGGAAATCATTGAATCTTTATTGGATACAAAAACTCTGGGCAATGGATGAATTCTGGAGTATACACTTAGTCAAATGTATAAACTTAAATTACCGTAGTGATCCATATGCGGGTTTGAAAAAGGTGTTCCATGAGCTTTCTCAATACTCTTCGCGTATACAAAAACTTTGTAACAGCCTGGAATCAAGTATTAAGAACTTTGAAATATCTCTTAAATGGGAAATGCCCACACGAGAGTGTTTTAGTGATTTAAATACATATTCCAGGAGCTTGAACTTTGCCGCTGAAACAGCTAATAAAGAACTTCTCATTTACAAACTAGCTTTTCAAAGATATGCTCACTTTTTCGGGAAACATGTTCCAATAATCAAGCCCGAAGTCCCCTTTCGTTTAAAATTGTTTAACGCACCATCCTCAAAATTTCGCAGTCTCTCCCAAACACCTACCTTAGAACCCTTCATTAACTACCTAAAAAGAAGACAACTTAATTTAACAGTGTGCATGAGTACTAAAATGATTAAGAATCCCCTCCTCTCGTCTTCTGAAAGATGGTTTAAATATAGAGTGCTCACTGGGACACTTGAAGTTCGGGAAAAGTTCTTCTCTGGCCCACAGAGCCTCTGTAGATTTTGCCACGATAACAGGGAAACGACGGATCACTTTTTATTTGATTGCTCCAAGCTACAGGAAGTATATACCGAAACTGGAGAAATTCTTCGCCTCCAATATAACTTTTATACTCCAACGAGGGACCATTTTATAGCCTTTTACACTGGTCAAATGGAGGCCGTCATCAACGCAATCATCACCAAAACCCAGCAAATTTTATATGCCAAAAGAAGCTCCAATGACCACGACATTTCTGGCGTTTCCAATATTATTAATTTATATCTTCGTGTTTTACAAAAAGTTTTTATCCAATTGGAAAGTGTTTGTGATTACTTTTTAATATTTTATATGCTTTTTTGTTATTTGATTCCTGTTTTATCTGTCTAGTAGAATGTTCTTTCCGTCATGTCTATATAAATCTTTATAGAAATTAATAAAGTATCGCCTTATGGCCAAAAAAAAAAAAAAAAACCATATCTTTAATTTAACGTTAAATTTTTAGAGTTTTTCCCGCCTTTTTTGTCTGTTTCCCGTCTGTTCAAAGTGACCTTTCATTTTCTTTTTTTCTTGAGGGTGGAGCTCATGAGAATTTACGGATAAACTAAAACAATGTATGAGAGAGGCTCCCCAACAGAATCCACCAACATGTTTTTTTTGCTGAAGCGAAGTCAGTCCCTCGGTACGTTCCGAGAGACTTGCAGGATGATACTAAAAGACAAAAGGATTCTAAGGGATTCATCTTGACTAATGTCTTATTAAAATAATGACCAATATTGTTTTGTCTAATGAGTAGAATGGAACATATACTTTTTAAAGACTCCAAACATATAAAGAAAACTTCAGTAGAAAATCTCATAAAAAGGCTATCTTATTCGGGTTTGATTTCACCATAATTCGAGAGTTTATTTTCGAATATCTTACATTATTATTTTGTTTCATAAAAGACATGCATACAAATGATGGCTATTTATAATAAATGATACAACTAAGGAAATTCTTGTGAAAATTTCTATTCGATTAACAAGAGCCTGCCTTTCTTATATACAATATATATATATATATCTCTTCTAATGACATATGTATAAGAGTAAGTTCGTACCTGAATGTCAATAAAATATATACATTTATTTTTAGTATCTACTCACTGGCTCACTCTTGTAATTACTTTGCTTAGAGTGTAATTTTGTTGGAAAAACCAAATATAAATAAATTAATGAATGACCAAAAAAGTATTTCATATGTTATATAAAAGAAATAATAATGATTAACTTGTTTCTGTAGTTCAATGAAGGAAAAAACTATAATAAAGCATATACAACATTAATAAATATTTTTCTTTCTTTAACGCTTTATCTGCCCCACCACACATAACTCGATTGGGTATCAAACATAGAGATATAAACACATAGAGAGCTTATTGGATTCTTCAGAGAAATACTACGTCATGGTGTCCAGAATACAGCTGAACGATGCTTCTCTGCCATTGGAGGGAATAAACTCTCTATATTTTTACATCTCTATAGATTCTTCAGAGAAATACGTAATTGTGCCCAGAATACAGTTGAACGATGTTTCTCTGCTAATTGGAAGGAAGAAGCTCTCTATATCTTTATATCTCTGTGATATTAAGCAGTATTTAACTGGTATATAATCTAGTATTTATATATTAAATTAGTGAAGTGTATAGAAAAAATTAAAAAAGTTTCTTTAAAGTTACTCTTATTCTTTTCATCCCCTCGGCCAGCTCGTCCCAAAGCATTCTCAAATAAGGTGGATATTTGCACATTAATGTTTAAGCAATGTTAAAAGCTTTTAATATTTGAATTTTATTCTTTCTTTTGCTCATTTTTACAAGAAAGCAAGAATACGATCTTTAATGGGCAAGGGACCAGCTCCTGTATTTCCTTTTAATATAGATATTTGTTGTATAAATATATAACTACAATAAATCACCCTCAATTGACCAATGATCGTCTTTTTCTTTACATATTTTGGCTTTTTATTGTATGTTAAAAAAAGCCTTTTTTCTAGTCTAATCACACCCTAAGGCTCTACTTTATTTTTTGGTGAAATTAAATAAATGTGTAACAAGGGCTTTTGAACAAATGTGATTGCTTGCAAGGATGTAGAAATACAAAAAAACATTGTTTACAATCGTTTTTTCTTTTGATCATTGACTGTAAATAATTTTTATATATTAAAAAGCTCCTTTGAAATTGACTTGAATCTAAAGAAATGGGACATAGAAAAATAATAAGATGTAGTGTGTTTTATTTTGTTCAGGCATTTATGATTTTCTTATAATGGATTAGTTTGACGAAAAGGCATTTACAATTTTACATAATATACTTTTTCATTTAAGTGCTTAGATGCAAAATATAAAGAAAAATAAAATTATGAGTTTTTTAAAATACTTTATTAAAAAGAAGAAGATGAAGTCATCAATAGTGAGAACTTAGTACATGAATTTAAACTATAATGTGTATTCATATATATATATATATTCGCATGCTTGCTCGTTTGAAATAAGGAAGAAATAAACTTATGTAAATTTGTTTATTTAAAGCAAACTTCTTCATGAATTTGAGTAAAAATGATATTAAAATCATTAATGGTAAGAATAAAAGTCGGACGCAAGACTCAGTTTCTGTAAACCATCCATCAGTAAATATTACAAAAATATACTTAAAAACGAGCGGCTTTTCGTATTAGATATTTTAATCAGGAATAATACTTCTGTTAAACTCAAAGGTCGTTTTTAAGATGTATTTTTTCACCATTTTAACTATGGAAATATAGCCAATTAAATATACAAATAGTTTAAATGTCCTGTGAAAATCAGCTTTCTGTGAAATATACTGTTCCCAAATAATGAACAACTTATGGTCATGTAATCGATCTTCAGAATCCACAAATGGCAGAATAATCGAAAAATTGGAAGGGGGGCAACTTGCTGCCGTTGTGTAGTCCACGTGCCGTTCGCAATATTACGACCATCGCTGAGAGTGTAGCCGAAGATCCTGAAGAATCAATTCATCACCGCTCTAAACAACTAGGTTGAAGTACAGGGAGTACACGTATAATCCGGACTAACTTTGATCGGTTATGTCGTCTTTGTTTTTTGAGATATTGCAACGCACATATGTACGTTACTGCGCTTGTATCTTATCTATCTGCCAAAAAAAAACAGATTGAAAATAAGTCAACATTTAACCATGGAAGAGGAGAAAAGGCATGCGATGTTCGCTTCCTTCCGTGCCGGGAGGAGTCCAAAGGAGGTGATAGAGTTCTTCAACTACCCCAAGTCGACCGTCTACGACCAGTGGAAGGCTTGGAACTCTTTCAAAAAGAATGATGCTCATCGCAAAAAGCGTTCTCGGTCCCTGGAGGCCACCAGGACCGACGAGTTTGTCGCCGAGGTGAAGAGGAAGGTCAACGAGGACGGCAACAAGTCCTACGCCAAGTTGGCCGCCGAGATGGGCTGCTCCAAGCAGACCATCACCAACACCATCAACAAGGACCTGGGCTACAGTTCGTACAAGTCACCCACAAGTCGAGGGAGACCCAGGCGTGGCTGTTGGAGAACCTCCCCTACCACTGGAGCCCGGACTTGTGGCCCCCCAGCTCCCCTGACTGCACCCCCCTCGACTATTTCTTCTGGGGCATGGTCGAGAACAAGACCAACAAGCACGCTCACAACACTCTCCACTCCCTCAGGGCCGCCATCGTGGAGTAGTTCGCCAATATGAAGAAGGACGTCGTCGCCAAGGCCTCCGGCCGCCTCATGCACCGCCTTGAGATGGTCGTCGCCGTTGATGGGGGCTATATTGAAAAATAAATACCTATTTATGTGTGCCTTTCATTTAACAAAAAATTGTTGAAAAATATTGATAAATAAATAAGTTATCAACATTTCAAAATTTGTTTTAATTAGTCCGGATTATACGTATACGACCTGTATATTAGCCCCATGATATTTACTTTAAACAAACCGGTGCCACTTGTGGCATAACGCGCGTAAGAGCGGACAAAATTTTGGTGTGCAATTAAGTGCACGCTTTTACCGGATGATTTGACCAACAAAATTATGTGATAACAAACATTTGGACTCTGGGGCTCAGTAAAAGGAAACTTCTTTGTGGATTGAAGCATAGGAAACAAAAGTTAAACAAGTCGCAATTCTCGAATGCGTCATCGAAATTTGGCGTGAATGAATGCAACATTTGAAGCCATCATATGAAGGCGATTATTTTAAAGAAATTTTTAAAGGAACTTTCTATTACTTGAATATATTTTTTGACTATTATATTTTTTGTGTAATACTTTAACAATCCAAAATTGCTTGTTTTGAATTACCCTTTATTTAACAAATGATAAATTTGATCATATTGATAAATAAATTTGAAAACGATGTTAGTAGTTCACCCAAATAAAGCAGCCTTTTTTGGTCATATGTTTTTTTACATAAAGTATAGATAAATAATACAAAACGATGTGATGAAAAAGTCTTAACTTCACTCCTCTGGCTTTGAATTAATTCAATACTCCACTATTTATTGGTGCCTTAATATAAGTTCACACTGCATGTTATAAATTTGTTTTGTTCTTTTTCCTTATACTTTTCAAAACCATTTCATCTTTAAGATTATTTATTTGATCATATTTTAAGCACTCTTCTTCTATGAAGCTTATTTTATTATTGTTTTATTCCTTATTTTAATGAATGGTCCTTATTATTAATATGAAGACCGATGTTTCTTTTTATAGCAATACCTAGTAAAATTTTGAATAAAAAAAGGATGTTTGTCTGGGTGAAAATAACTAAAAAGACTTCAAGTGTGCTGTCCCTCTGCCTGACACATGGATTGCAAAGGGGGCGATGTCTCTATCAAGGACGATTCCAATAGACTCCTTAAATCTCCGTCGCTAAATACGAGAGCAACATATCAGAAGCAAGGATGATCTTTTACATCCATCCCCGTACCAAGGAACCCTATCAGCTGATCAAAGATATATAGAATATAAAAAGTACATTTCTTTCATATGGTCATTAATAGCGAAACGCCATAAGCCTGATTATTATTATTATTATTTATGACGGATCAAAAATATATTTGTAAAATAGTCATACTTATATTTAATATAATTTATATATAATAATATAAGTGGGTAGACACACACATTTTATTCTTCCCACTTGCCTATGTGACGTCATTAAAAATCGCCGGCTAGCGAAAAGCTAGCTCTCTTGGCAATATTCCCTGTTTTCTAAATATCTTAAGATGATAATTTTTTTTAAAGACAATCAAAAGACCTGTTTCTTCTATAACACACACTCAAAAACAACATCTCCTTTGGCACTGCCCCGCATTAACAGAGACTTACCAGGCCCTTCCAATCTCCTTAGAAGACCTCTTCAAGATCAAAACTTATGAGGAAGATTTTCTGGTGTTCACAAGTAATGCCAAATGTAACGCCATCAATACCAAAATACACCGCATATTATACAAAAATTGCAAATATTTAAAAACAAAGACCTTTCTATAATCATCCCAATTGCTTCTTCATATTCAAAAAAATTATAACAGACATGAATTTTTATTTAAACATTTTAGTGCATTCATTAAAATAATTGTTTCGATTTTATTTGAATGTTTTCATATATTTGTTTCGTTAAATAATTGTTATTTATTGATCATTTATTCACAACCTACTTGCACAAGCCTTTTTATATCTTTGGCTTAATCTGTCGAAATATATACCAACTGGGCCAACAAAAAAAAAAGATCAAATTATTTTATGTTAATGCATTTTAGTTTTGAAGAAAATTATCTTTCTGAATTATAATTACTCAAGACAAAAATGACTATTTAGGTTTTTATTTGCGTATGTATTTTGGCCATTTATGAATTCAATTTAAGAATATGCCATTTTTGACAATTCCGTCTAGAAGTGAAATTTATTTAGTTCTTTATGTTTATTCAGAGTCGATTTAAATCGGCACAATCAAATTTCTCAATTGATAAAGCGCCTTCTTTTTTTGGGTAATACTATTGTAGGTATATTCTTTGAAAAATAACCTATTAAAGAAATTCTAATTTATCAAGCTGACATTCTTTTAGTTCAATGATGAAACATTGAGTACTCCATTATTTATTCAAGGTCACATTATTGATGATGTTATTGATCCTAAAATTCTTAAAATGTACTTCATTAAAACATTTTTCTTTGTGAATGAAAAATACAATTCGACAAATTATGTCAACGAAATGTTCTGAAAGTACATTATGATATGAATTCAATAAATATCTAATGTACTTGAAATTTTACTTGGAAACATTAAGTAATAATTTTGAAAAGTAGCCTTCTTTGCTACTGATTTTTTAATACGTATTTGCCGCACTAAGAGTACAAAATATAGTGTGGAGTTATATCGTGTATTGATTGCCTTTTAAAAAATATATTTTGTAAAAACTGAGATATTGAAATCAAAATAAATATTATTTCTTTTAGTGAGTTGTAAGAATGCATCGCAAATGAGATTGCACTCCGATAATCCCATCTGCACTGGGGGAGTTAATTAAAAAACCAGGGCTTTTGTACATTATGATAATTTGCCGCCCGTAACAAGGGAAACCGAAATCTTCTATGATTAAGAGAGTCATGGAGATGTAAGTGTAGATAGTTAGTATACCCTTATTGATTACGAGTTTCTCGAGATCCTCAGGGGTTCCTAAGTTCTTGAAGAAATACTTTTTTGAAGAATTATATCTTATGATATCAACAATGGAGTCTTTTTCAAATGCTAGTGTGTTTTTCCAAATGATTCTTTGGGCAAACCCCTAAGTAACCGAAAGGCTAGAGGTAATGTCGTTTGTTAGCTCAGAGCCAAACATAAGCCAATGATATATTTCATTACACAAAACGCAACGCCTCCATTCAAAAGAAGGATGTTTCGCTAAATTAAGGAAGATTTTAAAATAAATCTTGGGAATTATCTTAGCGAGTTGAACTACACCTCCTCCTAGAAGACCTCTCTTTCTTTTAATAGTTGGCAAATACATCCTGTGAAATAAGGCACCCAGCCAATTGTTCTCATCTAAGATGGCTTTTTCCGCTATCAAGGCGACGAAGAAGCTTTGTAGAGAACCAACGGAACTACTTTTGTGTTGTAGCGGTCAATTATTTTCTGAAAACGGAAATTCCTCCGTGACAAGATTTTTGCATTATGATACAGCTGGTACTTGGCCAATTCTTTTCATACACGCCGCACAGTGGCTCACAGGGACTGAAAAAGCGAAAAAAAGGCATTTTTTTCTTTCTCCGATAGGTGTGATTTTTACAGTATACTTTTGTTATATCATGTACTAACAGGAAAAACATAATTCATGTTGAAATGAGTCTATTTATTACTATAAAAATACCCATTAATGTAACGGGTGCATGTTGCCAGAAATCAAGTACGCCTGAAGTTTAAAATATATTAAAATCATCTTAACCATATGAGATCTATTTTAGACCCAAAACTGACAACAGTAAAAATAACTTTACATATTACTTAAAAGACTGACCTGAAGATGTCATTTTGAAAATATTTATATAATTAAATTGACAAATTTTCACATTTTAAAAATTGATCAAATTTCACATGAATTTTTTAATTTTTTTTTACAAAAAAAGGTATATCTAAAAACTTCCACTACATTCCATCAAAGTAAGGCTAGGAATGGAATTACAATATAGTCTATAAAATATATTCGATCATTTCAGCTGCTCAAAGCTGCTCCAGCATTAAAAAAACGGTTTTTGTACAGGAATAATCTTGTCTTTTCTGCACGCCTGTACCGATTAACTGCAGGAATATTCTTGAATGGTTCATGTCTCCTTTTCAAAACTGCATGTGTATGTTACTGTTTTCTCCCTCTTCAACAGAAAATTACGTAGAATTATTCATAATTATTAATAACGTATGCATATATTCCAATTTTTTTACAACGTAATTGAAGAACAAAGAAATGTCATTTTGCGTGTCTTTTTGGATACGGTATAACGCACTAAGAGAAAATGGGCATTCAGTATTTTTTAGTTGCATCTTCTTACTGACAGTGTGTGTATCAGTGAAATATGAAACGGAAAGAACTGTTAGAGGTTATTAAAGAAAATGGTGGATTTAAAAGTGATAATCTTATGGATATATTAGTCAAGAAAATCTTGGCCAGTGAAAAGAAAGACATTAGTATTATTGATATTGATGTTCTCAAGCAAACATTCCGAATTTTCTTGTCCAAAAGTGAAACTAAGTTTAAAACCTATCATAGAAGCTATGTTAAGTTCTTTGAAAAAGAGTCAAATTGGTTGGACGGCGAAATTCATGTGAAGAGAAGATATTCGGAACCTGGAAGTGGAAGGCCATCAAAAGCTTGGTGCTAGAAGTAAACAAAACAAAATTGCTTCCCTATCTCATCATCCTGCCGAAATGCTCAACAAAGCTGCTTTCAAAGCTCAAAAAAAGGAGGATTATTCAGGTGAAATTGTATCAGTGAAAAGAATATCCTTGGAAAATGAAAATTCAGTACTAAAAATGCACCCACTTGATGCTTTAGCTTTGAAAGTCCAATGTGACCTCTCGGATGACCAGTACCAAATGATTCGTAATAGTTCGTTAATGCAGAATGCGGATATATATCCAACACTGCATGTTCTACTGGAAGAGAAAAATAAATGTATACCAGATGGTGTCCACATCGGCGAAACAGAAGCTTCGTGTACACTTAAAAGTATGGTAATGCACACTCTATCAAGAATATTGGAGCTGCCTGAGAGTAAGAATAATATTGTCGGATTTCAGAGTGAAGATGCTGTAGCCACTGGAAAGATGCACTTTAAGGTTGGATTTGATAGTGCTTCGAGCCAATCGATATATAAACAAAAATACGAGGATACAGATCTACAAGAAGCAAAGAAGAATGAAGAAACATTGTTTCAAACTGCAATTGTTCCCCAAAAACTCACGTTTAATGATAAGGTGATCTGGATAAATAAAAAACCCTCATCTACTAATTTTTGTCGCCCTCTACATCTTCATTATATTAAAGAAACTGCTGAATTGTGTCAGTCAGAAATGACAAAGCTACAGGATGAACTGAAAAAATTGGACTGTTATGTTTTTGATTTCCCGAATGGTGAGAAAGTTAGAATTCAGTTTCTATTAGATTTCACCATGTTTGACGGCAAAGTCGTTAATGCACTAACGGACACCAAATATACCAAAAAATGCAATATTTGTGGTGTGACATCTGCTCAAGTTAATGACATTAATGTTGTCAGAAAACTAGAGGTTAATCAGGATGCTTTAAAGCTTGGATTGTCAACGTTACATTGCTGGATCCGTACTTTTGAGTACATCATACACATGGGATATAAAATGGACAACAAAGCTGCTCAAGCAAGAACTCCAGAACAAAAGCAATCTGTGGTTGAAAGGAAAGCGAAATTACAGTCAGAGTTTTATGGAAGACTCCAACTCATTGTGGATAAACCAAAAGTTGGATTTGGAAACTCCAATGATGGGAACACTGCAAGGAGAGCATTTGCAAATGCTGAAGTATTTGCTGAAATAACAGGTGTTAATGTATCTGTGATCAATCGATTACACACTGTGCTGAGAGCTGTGAGCTCAGGCCACGAACTGAAATCTGAGCAATTTCGAGAATACTGCCACAAGACCATTGATCTCATTCTGAGTATTTACGAGTGGTATCCTCTACCCCCTTCTGTACACAAGATGCTTGAACATGGAGCAGATGTTGCTCTTCACTTGGAGCTCCCAATTGGAGTATATAGTGAAGAGAGTCAAGAAGCAATGAACAAAGAGATTCGCAAAGCAAGGCTTAACCACACAGCGAAAGTTTCAAGAATGAATGTTATGAAAAACCAATATAATTGGTTGCTTGTGAAGTCTGATCCTCTTGTTTCCTCAAAAACCTTCAAGAAGTCTAAACCAAAAGATCTACAAAATCTGTCTAAGGAAGTTGAAAGCTTACTGATTATTGCTTAAGATCGTTTAAAATATTAAAGTCCATTTTTAATGTGTTTTTTGATATCTTGTTTAAGATTGTTTAAAATATTAAAGTTCTTTTTTTATGTGTTCTTTTGATATATTGTTTAATATTGTTTGAAAATAATAAAGTTATATGTGTACCATTGATAGGTATTAGAAAGATTAGATTATTGTCAGAGTGTGCCATTAATAAATTAATAATCGATACATGTACATGTTGATATACACAAAAATATTACCAGCTAGTGATAGGCCGGTCAGAGTGACTTTTTATCCCGGAAATCGATTTGCCAGGTAAAAAAACTATTTAGATACCCCATACACCCTTATCTATAAATTAATTACTTATTCGCTTTTTGGGTCCCTGTGAGCCACTTTGGGCCGGTCAGAGTGACTTGAGGTCTTTTTTTACCCCGGAAATCGATTTACCAGACCAAAAAAACTTATTTTGACACCTTATACACCCTTATCTGTAAATTAATTAGTTTTTTCGCTTTTTTGGTGCCTGTGAGCCACTGTGCGCCGGTCCTACACCATACAATACTCAAAACCTCAATTGTAGGTTTCAATTTACATGCACGGATTTGAGTACAGAAGACTGGGTTCCAAGAACCGATTGGCAAAATAGAGGTATTATCTTTATTGACTGATAGACCTGAGTTGATTTCAAATTTATTAAAATATTATAAAATAATTTATATCCTTTTAATAAGCTGAGCTTCCAAGTTAACTTGAAGCATTATGGTGACGTCATCTGCGTAGAGATCGATTGTATGACTAGACCTAAATATATTCTTTGAAGTTCAATATTCACAACTTTGTAAATAGGCATCCCTTTTTTTAATATATTTTAATACATTTACAAACGTTATCTTCAATCCCAGAGAAAAAGTTAACATTTTGGTGAAATTGTGTATCCGATAAAATCCTTTAAAGTTACTAATAAATCATGAGGCTGCGTTAACCCTTTTATTGTGATTTGTTACGAAGAAAAAAGACATTAGGCCCTTTTATTTCTTTAAATAATTTGAATATTTGGAGAGTGACTGTGATTTGGAAAATGGAATTTAGATTATTTAAGACATTTTTTAGAATTCCATTAAGGAACTTGCAAATAAATAGGCAAACATGTTTTTTTTTCTTCGTAACGAATCACAAGAATAGGGGTAACACAACCTCATGATTTATTATTTATATAATTTGACCAATACTTGTTAAGACTAAATTGATCTTTTCTTTACTTTCATCCCAGATATCGAAATTATAAAAACTTTTCTGAAATGCATTGACATATACAAAAAATATATTATATATTAATTATAGTCAATAAACTAGAAACAAAAAAAAATATAGCCGCTTAAATAGAACACTAAAAATGATCAACTTTTTGAAATATAAAGCCTATTTTTCGAATAGTACGAAAGATATTGAAGTTATAAAAACTGATTTGAAATGCATAGACATAGTAAAAAATAAATACTTATGACATTTGTGGTTATTCTTACTTTGCACGAAGATAACTGGGCGTGAACCATTAGAAATTATGAAAATTATGATTTTCAAAAAAGGCCATAAAATCCAAACCTTTTTTCGGACGATATTTTGAGTGGCATTTTTGGAATCTACGTAAAAAATAGGACTCAAATTAGGAATTTCAGCCCAGGGGCAAAAAAGACCTTAATTTTGTTACATAGTGTAATCAATACAATCCACACTTATGTGTTGTAGGAATAAACTAACTAATATTCTGTCTAAAATAACAAAAATGTCATTTATCTACATATTTCAAAGAATAATCTGCAAATAATTGTATTTAATATTACGTTGTTTCATAAATAATCAGACGGGTTAGCTATCTCGAAAAGTTCACACGCTATCTCAAAAATTTCAACGGGAGCGTTCTTGTCGCATATTTTGCATGGGAACAGAATGTATGGCGCCACTCAGGTTATAAGGTGAGTAATAATGTCATTTCTATCATTCATTCTACTCACCGCTGATAATGGAGACACCCAACTTTCGCTCCTAATTCTTGATCCGGATCAAGATCGCCAGGACAGTCATCGAGATCCACAGGGACCGGCTCTCTACCTTCCCTGACTCCTTCCCTGGCCTCTCCACCCTCCAGAGACGGCACACTGAGTTCGATAAGGGTGTTTTTGCCCTGGAGAAGAAGATCCGTCCTGGACGTCCCCGGGAGACGAGGACAGAGGAGAATGTGGCCCGTGTGAAGCGCCTGGTCGAGGATAATCCCCAGATGACAACTCGTCAAGTTGCTGCAGAGGTGTCCCTACCATCTACAACTGTTTTCAGGCTTCTGACGGAGGATCTAGGGCTCCGAAACCTCCTCAGCGTGCTCGTCCCTCACCAGCTCTCTGAACCCAAAAAGACGCAGCGAGTGAAGTGCTGTCAGGACCTCCTGAAGCTGTTCCAGGACCACGGGGAGGACTTTCTGTGGTCTCATCTGTTAGTCCAGGACGAGTCCTGGTTCTACTGGGATTCGGCAGAGCAGAGACAAGTCTGGGCAGAGCCCACGGGGGCCCGGTTCTCGACCCCCCGTGTGAAACAGACAGCGAGGAAGACGATGATGCTGATGGGGTTCACCTGCAAGCCGAGGCAGGTATCGATCACTGCACTACCTGCCGGGACCACAGCCGACAGGAACACCATGATAGAGTACCTGAGGACGACTGGGAAGCGCTTTCTCAGCCTGAAAAAGGACAAGATCCGGCTGAAAGATTGTTTCCTCATGTGGGGCAATGCACGTCCCCACACTGCCACCGATACCAGGGAGTTCCTGACCCGGTGGGACGTGGAACCGGTGAAACAGTCACCCTACTCACCCGACCTGAACCTGTGTGACAGGTTCCTGTTCCGGAAGTTGAAACACCTGCTCCGGGAGGACGAGTTTGGGAGCCACGAGGAGGCTACACTCGCCGTTCAGCGGGCGATGAGGAGGGTCAGTGAAGACGAGCTATACGACCAACTCAGGAAGCTCCGGGGGCACTGCCACGACGTCATTGCAGTCGGAAGGGATTATGTGTAGTGATTAAGAAGGGTTTTTTGTTGATCTGATGATTTTTTTTTAAACTAACCAGTTCGTTTATTATTCAAATAAATAAAAATGAGACATTTACATAAAACCCAAAGCAAATGCGTTATAAAAACATAAATAAACATTATAGTTTAAAAATTTTGCTCTGGGGAGGAACACAAACAATAAAATATTATATAAATTAAAAAACAATACAAATCATCTTTTAAAATCATTTTACAATCAATTACAGAACTATTAAATATTTTAAAACTCTAAACAAAAATGTTAAAAGTAAACCATAGAAATCCAGAAGGCTATATATTAACATAATTTCTTGAAATAATTTTTATCAGTTTTTGATGTTGGAAGGAGAGACTTGGGAAGTATTTAATGATTCTTCCGGCAGGCGTCCACGTTGCTCTTTCTTCCAGCGAGGGGATTTTCAAAGATAAAGCTGCATATCTTGCTGCTGCCGACAAAAATATGTTCCTCAGCTCGAAGGGATGCAGGGGTTCGTTGAAGGACAGCTTTTGACATATCAGGGCCTTAGAGTTTAAAATACTAAAGGTCAGTGCCTTAGACTCCGGTGATTTGTTGTTCTTTCCGAGGCCGAAGAGAACAATGCCTTTCCAAGCATTTGAAGATTCACAACGGAGATTAGGTGAGTTTAAAAGAATAAAATCTTTGAGAATTTTCACCACACGACACTTCATAAATACATGAAGTGTTGAGTTGAATAAATACCCACAATCTTTACATGGTCTTGTAAAAACAAAAGATCGGCCGAAATCATCAATTGAGAAGTGAATTTCAGCGGGCAATGAGGAGGGTCAGTGAAGACGAGCTATACAACCAACTCAGGAAGCTCCGGGGACACTGCCACGACGTCATTGCAGTCGGAAGGGATTATGAATAGTGATTGAGAAGTTTTTTTGTTGATCTGATGAAAATTTTGAGAGTAATTGGTCAATCTCATTATTTATGGAAAAACCTAAAGATTCACTAGTAACAAAATTAAAAATATTATTTATCTTCCTACCATATATATAAATAAAGACAAATACCAGTTGTCTGCAGTTTGAATGCACAACATTTTAAATGATTATATTTTTTATCATATTTTCCAAGGAACTTATATATATATGTATATATATATATATATATATATATATATATATATATATATGGTTGAATGGGTCCTTGGAAAATATGATAAAACAATATAATCAATTAAAATGTTGTGCATTCAACAGTTGACATCTGGGTTTTGTCTTTAACGAGATAAATGAAAAATTGAATAAAATGTCTTCTTACTCAATTTAAATGCCACATTACAATTCGCAAATAATAAATTGGCCAAACAAATTGTCTTTCTCTTATAATAAAAACTAATGCTCAAAAATGACGTTAACTGATAACAATGAAAAACAATTCCTGCAATGTTTTTTATCTAACCATCAAATGAATATGACTAGTAGATATTAGGTAGAATGATATATATAAAGGCAATTTACTAATACTGCAAGTCATTTGACGATGGTACATATAGCTGAAAAAAGATATTTGCTTCTATATACGTATACTACTCATAATACAAAATTATAGTAGTGAAGCCTTCATTTCCTTGAGGAATAAAATTTTCAAGAATATCATGATATTTATCATGGATTGGTGCCACACATGATCCTAGATATAATTTGCTACAGTGACATCTCGTTATAATGGGTGCAAAATAGACTACACTTATTATCCTTTTCTTAATATACATACAATGTATATTAAGAAAAGGATAATCCAGGTAACAGTGGTTACCAAGCGGTAATTGTATATTCTCATATCAAAAAATTAATTTTTTGGGGAGAGTACGTGCATAAATGTATTTACTTTTTTTCTTAAAGTATAGCGATTTTTAGAACACCAAACATATCAAATGAAAGCTTGGTAACCAGCTTTAATATTTTGGTATACTAAGTCATATCAATTTAATAAGTGGAGAGTTATAAGCACATTAAAAAACATATCTCGCGTACAAAATGACGCATATAATGGATTATAAATGCGTCAGAGACAAAGTATAATTTTGAGAGGATACCTTGACGCAAATCAAAAAAACACATATTATTATTTTTTTCATAATCGATTTCTTATAGGTCTATACAGGCTCTGAATCATATGCTGTAAACTCAGATTGTACTGAATTCTGAATTGATAGAATGCAACCAAGGTCATTTTTGGATTTATCATCTAAAGTTTTACTAAACTTAAAAGTATTATTTTACTCTGAAGCCAACAAGTCATCTTCTACATGCGAGTGAAGTTAATCGATACAAAAAAGCTATGAAATATGCTAACATTACTCACCCCATTTTTTCTTTGTTTTTACATAAAACTTTGTTTTAGTAAAAAACATCAAAAATATCTCTGGTAGTAAATTAAATTTTATTAAAATGCATACTTATTATTAAAGTCTGTAACGCCCACCATTTTCAAGAAATTTGCGAAAAACTATATTTTTACTAAATTTTTAAAACTTTGACCTCGTTGAGCAACCCCGTAATGTTGACCGATTTTGTTCAAACTTTGTATGTCGTCTTCTTTTATCACCAAAAAACAGAAAATCCACATCCACAATGTTGCTAACATTTCAAACATTTAAAAAATAAGAACAGCCCTAATATACATATATATATAAATTCAATATATATATATAAAGCTTTGATATTTTTATACAAACTATTACGAATTTGTAATTGTGAGATGATTTATTTTAATATGCAATAAAAGTATCTGAATATTGAAGGAATAGATAGTCAGGATTATAGTATGCTTAAAAAATATTTTGGACCATTCTTATGTCACGTTTTTACCCTTATGTGTTTTCTTTTATTAGTGTCTTATAAATAATATATATTATAACTTTTGTCTTTATTTAATACCAATTTAGTTTATTTGATTAGTTATTTTTTATAAAAATTATAATTTATAAAAGTATTACTCACAGAATAACTTAAGACTTGTACGAGCAGTTTTTTAAATAAGTTTTATACTTAAAAACCATTGACAAATACACACAAAACCAGGCTAAGGATTAAGAACATAGATGAAAAAGAAGAAAACAAAAATATTTCGCTTCCAATTTATACTTTTTATCTTATAATTTCCTTGAATAAGATAATAGGGAGATACTGTTAATAAATCCACAAAAATATCCTCGACCATAAGGATCTTTTTGATTTAGTAAAATGATATTTACTCGAAGTTGTTTAATTCTATAGTTAAGCCAAGGAATACTAGAAATACATGGAAGGGTGACTTTTTTTGAGCGCCGGGAAATCAATATGTAAGCAGGACATATAAATTTTACTTATTTATTATATATGTTAATGTATATATATTTTTTCTATCGAAGTGTTTTATATTCTTACAACATACAAAATTCAATATAGAACTTTAATTGTACGAGTGGGATAACAAAGGATTTTCAAAAGTATGTACGGCCCTTTCCCATTTAATTATGTATCAAATATCTCTGAAAATGATCTTTTCTATGTTATGTAGGATGATATTAATAAAACCACTGCTCAATAGGCTATGAATATTTGTATACAAAGTGACTGCTCTATTGGGCTCATTATACTTAATGTATATCAAAAACTAATTCCAAGAAAGTCTTATATACAGAGAAATACCACTTAATTAATCTGTCCATATTAATAGATCGCTAATAAGCATAAATATAAATACTCCTATTTCCTTAACAACATAATCGGAGCAAATACTGCACATTCATTGTGTTGTGTCTAGTATGACCCTACATTCAATACATAATTTTTCTTCTTGAAGCAAGAACATAAAAGATAATATATAGGTATCATTGACGAATAAATGTATTAGTATATTTAGCAAAGCTCAGTATTATAGTACTGAATTTAATATACATAACTTTAGGATCCGTTGAGGTACACTTAACGTTATTGGATTTCGGTCAAACTTTCACAAAATGATCTTTATGTATTCACTATGAAAGACTCTTGGGGGGCCGAACTCTCAAATAAGAAAAGCGTGAAATAATAATCACCGTTGTATATATATATATATATATATATATATATATATATATATATATATATATATAATATATATATATAATATATATATATACACTCATATAATATTTATACATATATTTATTTATACACATATATATATATATAGTAAAAAAACTTATATTTTTTCATGTAGTGTGACATCCATGTATTCATATTACCTCCGCCGAAGGAGTATTGTTTTCACTGGCGTTTGTTGGTTTGTTTGTTTGTCAGCAGGATAACTCAAAAAGTACTGAACAGATTCGAATGAAACTTTGTGGAATTGTTGGAAATGCCAAAAGGAACAAGTGATTAAATTTTGGCATCTCTAAATGCTTTTTTAATATGCAAAATGAGCAAAATACTACTACTAATAATAATGAAATGGGGTCTCTATTCAGGGAGTAGGAAAGAACAAACGCTTAAAAATATCCATTGACGTAAAATTGTTCATTTAACAGCTAAGGACTACGTCACTGGGTGCTTAAACTTCTTTCTCTTCCCGTCTTCCTCTTAATATAATATTAATTAAATATAACGCTAATATTAAGAGCATGATGGAGAAAAGAAAGGAGTTTAAACATCCAGTGACGTATTTCTGAATTGACTAATAAATAGTATGACGTCAATGGATATTTTTAGGATGGCTCTCTCCTCACTCATTATTCACCAAACACACCTACTTATGTAGACATATATGATTGGATTGTAATTCTGTTAAGTGATTCATTAGGTGGGGATCAGCGGAGGTTTGCACTCTCTGAGTTTATATGCCTCTAGTTCCAAATCTAATTCATTCAGACTACACACAAAAATAGATTTCTATGAAATATAATCAACGTTATATATATATATATATATATATATATATATATATATATATATATATATATATATATATATATATATATATATATATATATATATATATATATATATATATATATATATATATATATATATATATATATATATATATATATATATATATAATATATATATATACATATATATATATGTATATATATGTATGTATACATACACACCCACCCACACTATATATATATATATATATATATACATATATATATATATATATAAAGATATAAATATACCAAGAAAACTATTATTTTTCATTTAGTGTGACATCCAAGGATTCATAATTCCAAGTCTAATTAATTCACACTACATGTAAAAATAAGTTTCTAAAGTATGAAAATCTTAGTTATGAATAAATATATGTACAAACATCAGCATCCACGAAACATTGATGCTGTAATTAATTGTACCAACTATTACGATTGTTAACTCACATTTTCATACCACCATTCTTAATTATGATGATGTTTTATAGCCTATGAATATATATATACATATATATATATATATAGTAATTATAAGGGGGAAAAGGACGAAAGGAACAGGATCTTAGGGTTTATATCCCGAAATACTATCCACATTGCAATTGTTGCTCTTGACATTTAATGTATGAACTTTGTCGAATCTATACATAGAAATAAATTACACTATTTTTCATATATATATCTGGAAAATCTGTATTTATTTATTATTGTATTATTATTACTAATTTAGTTATAACAAATAATGTTTATTTTGTTTCTTCGGTAATTTCGTAGGTGGCTATAAAAGACATAAAGACAAATATAGACTTTATATATATATTTTTAGGGAGGTGATGAGAACAATATAAAACATTAATACTTTATGTGTACCTAGATATTGTTGTATAAATGACTACTGATTATGCAGCTGGGAGGATTTGTCTCCTTCCTTGCATGATGCAGGCAGTAGTATTGTTCATTTGGGTATAGTCCATACTCAAGTGGGTATACAGTCCTTTTTATTCTAAGGATTGGGGGGGGGGGGGGGAGGGGTAATCCTATTATGGGCACTTTCTTTATGATCAAGTCTTTCCTTTTTGTGTGTTCAATATCATGGAGAAGCCTCTGAAGACGTGTTTTGTAGGATGCTCGATAGAATGAGGGATTTCTCGGTAAAGTCTTCGTGGGTATTGTTTGGTAAAAGGATTGCAAGTGTTTTATTAATGGCTCCGTGTAGTTGTTCCTCTTCATCGTGCATGCGGGATTCGTTCAGGAGTTGATCCCAGCGACGTGCGATGAGCATTTCTGGGTACTGGGATCCCACGCTGAGCATCGTGCCAACAAGAGTGACACACATGGTCAGAAGCGTGAGAGAGACACAGAGGACCGTCCATTGGGTTTTCTTACCGCTTGAGCTTTTCTTCTTGGTCGGGCCGGCATTGAGGCTTCTCTGCTTTTTGGTCAGATCTGGGGAAAGAAGAATAAATTGGACGATAGTTTTGTCCTTAGTTTTAAGAGAGATAAATTAATAACAATGTATGTGTATATTAATATCGGTGTGGCCCACTATTGCAAAGGTCTCGTAGCACCATATTGACCCATTAATATTTAGTGTTTTCCATTTGTTTACTCGGAAGATTCATTGGATTACCAAAATATTTTTTCTAACTTGATTTATTCTGATAATTTTTTTGTTTTGATGTGTCATTGTGCTTTTACAGTTAAGTTATTTTATACATTTAAATTATACTGATTCATATCTGACAGGTGCCTTTATTACTATTGTGTTTTTACAGGGTTTTTTTATTTTAACAATTATTCATGAGGATGATTTCCTTGCTGACGGTTTGAGATGTTTTGTTTTTACGGTTCAATGATGTTATTTCTGGACCAATTAATAGCTTTGAGACTTGTCATGAGTCCGTAATTTCCATTATATTTACACAGTTTTATCTCTATAATAATGTGTTTAGGGAGAAAACTAATAAACACCCAATGACATTTTTTGTAAATTTAACAAAGGGTATCTCAGTACATTTGTTGAATTATTTTATTTTTTCCATTCCTATTCACCACAGGGGGCAGCCATTTTGAGGTGATATCCGTCATTAAATAGCAATTTATGAAGAGTTATCTTCTGAGTTATTATATAGGTCGGTGATATGGATCTGATAATAAGTAGAATATTTGTAACTCACCAATTGTAGTCTCGGACGGTGTGCTGAGCTAGCCTTCTTTCCATTTTCCATCCCCTCTCCCGTGGCTACAGTTTTGGAACTACGTATCACGGACTGCGCAAGTTCTACGCCTGCAGAGGGTCCCAGATATGTGGGTATGTCCACAAGCGAGCAAGAGGCTCCGCGGACGAGCGTGATGCCCTGCGAAGAGGACGCCGCGGGGGGATAGACCGATGGAGGCGCAAGGGTTGCCGTACCACTGGCACTAGAGGATTGTCGGAAGAGGTAGGCTGAGGAGCCTATGAACGAAATAATACCAGACATTTAATCTGTGTAATTAAGATTCGCTTATAGAAAATATAAATTGTTATCTAAGCTTATAATAATAAATATGAGAGTGAGCATAGTATTGATATACATATGTTTCAAATTACGTAAATGTCAGCATCAATACAGAAATACATGACAAGCATGTTTGATTAGCCTTTGTTTAAAAAATACACAATTATAGTTTATGATTTTTTCTTAGAGATAAGTGATATTTTTTAACTAAATGAGGAATAAAAAATTGTTATATATCAATTTTATTACAATAACTGTGAAGAAATAAGTGACAACGGCTTTTGTTGTGCAAAATGTGGTTGAACTGATTAACAGGTTTTTTTATCTGTCCATAGTTGGTAAGTTTATGTTTTAGGTAAGCGAGAAGGAAATTTCAAAATACATTTTATTGCTTAGTTGTTGATTATTACCTGAGTAGTATTTGGAAGGAGGTGCACTGTCGCTGG
>CP045892.1:2877421-3309921 GCA_013387185.1 Caligus rogercresseyi | reverse complement strand
AAATTCGACTGTACGATTTTTATTACACAATGTCAATGAGAAAAAATGGGACTTGGATTATATTCAAGTTAGGCAACCTTTCAACTTATGCAATTTCGACTTAGGCGAAGTTGACTGTGTGTGTAATCCGTTATATTTCAGCACGAAGTAGCTGGTCTAAAATAATAAATATACTTAATAAAAATAAAACAAACAATAATAAAACACAAACTAATTAATAAGCGTATATATTACGTGAATATATAAATATAAATAAAAACCACATCGATTTTTTGGGGAAATCATGCCATGAGATCGGAGTTACTATAGCGCCACTCCCTCGGCGAGAGCTATTGCTGCATCCCTGGCAGCTCTCCAAGTATATATATATATATATATATATATATATATATATATATATATATATATATATATCTATATATTATATATATATTATATATATATATATATATATATATAGGTATTTTATATTATATAGGTATTTATATATAAATATGTCATGACAAACACAACTCAACTGCATTTCATAAATATATTGAGTTACCAAAGAACCTAATGTGTTTCAAATAAAATGTACTTCTTTACGAAAAATAAATTAATAACATATATTTACAGAGACCCCCTCATATGAATCTATCGGTTTTTAAATATAGTATTGGATATTATTTTGTACTCCAAATCCGTTTACCTAAGGGGGGAATCTATGTAGGTATATTCCTGAGTGGCTGTAACAGAGAGCAATTAGGCTATATAAAATATATTGAGCGAAGGTACTTCAGCAGTAACGTCAATATTTAGTTTTCATTTTTAGACATATTTTTCTAAACATTAATATATATATATATATAGTATATATATATAATATGATATATATATATATATATATATATATATATGTACCTAAATATAGGTTGAGAGCAAAACTTTTACATACATTATGTCGATCTTTTTCTCTCATTAAAGAAAATATATATATGTAGACTATTTATTTTCATTGTTAGTAACAATAAGAAGCACATATACTACTAAAATTATGTGCATGAAAGGGAAAGTAAACGTATTAGAATATGTATTGACGTTATCCATACTAAGCATTATGTTTCCTGCCTATATGATTTGATTGAGTTGCATCTGTGAACATATGAAAAGTCATTTGTTAAAATAGTTCAGCGACATTTACTTTCTTATTTTTTGCCGAGAAAAGAAACCAAATAATGTATAAGTATATCGTAACACACAATTAAATATATATATATATATAATAATAAAAATAAAATGTCAATAAGATCATTGTTTTATGATTGTTTATAAAAGTGTAAAATATTATATGTTAATACTTATTTGGCTCATTTAAAATGTCTTTTTTTTTTTAAATGGCATTTATTAGTTAAAACCTGCATTATTTTGTTGGCCTTTTCTCCCCTCAAATAAAAATATGAAGTGGTTTTGGGGAATTGAAATCCTCCAGTTCGTTTGAAAAATGTCCATTGTGTTCTTCATATGTCTTGAGGCGTTTCCTACATGACCAAAAGAAGTTTCGGGCTCCTCTCCCAACAGTAGTATTGTTGTTCTTCTCCACTTCCGAAGTTTTCCCCCACCTTGATATGCTGTGCTGAAGATCCGTTCTTTATTACTTTGATGCACTGTTTGCTGTCTCATTTTATCCCCCTCATAGAGAGGGTAATTGAGAAAAGGCGAAAAGAGTAGCCTCCGTTCCACATCTCCTCATGATATTGTATCCATTGGAGGCATAAGCATACTTAAGTATTCCTCAAGGGTAGCAACGAGTGGTCTTGCTGCATTGCACATTTCCTTAACAATAGGGCATTAAGTGAGAATTTTTTAAATCTAAAAATACCCCATTGGGAGGTCTTTTTTAAAATATTTTTCTTTGGATCTCAGGATTTTTTATTGTTCCAGCCCAATCCTCTGTACAATATTTTAACCTCAAAGTCCATCTCGCGTTCATTGTTCTACACATAGACGAAAAATCGAGAACGCCAAGACACATATCTGTGGGTATTGTGAAGTCGTTTATGAAAGATGTTCTTGGAGACAAGGAAATATTTTTATTTTATAGAGTTAACGATGCAGCAGATTGTATGCTCGAAAGGTGTGATCTTATCTATTTGTATTTTTAGGGGTTGATATTTGATTTCTTGTTCAAGAAGTCCTAATAACATAGCAGCATCAAACAAAATATTAATCTTAAATTCGTAGTATTATAAACACGACCAGTTTCAACATGAAAGATGTTCAACTGAAAGATTTCCCACTTAAACGATTTGATTAAGTGGAAATTATTCCATACCTAATTTAAAAAAGGCTTTATTGTTATTGAGAACAGATGCATAAGACTTTTTTATCCTTAAACCCGGATCAAAATGTTCTGTCCGTCTGAGTCCGTCGGCATAGCAGCTCAATCTAGTCCTGGGTTTCATGCAAGGTGACTTGTGTGTCATAAAATGATTTGTTTACTTCTCAGGGAGTGTCTGGTAGTTCACGAGAGAGCCTTCAAAATACTGACACCCCTCAGAGCGTCAGAAGGCCTAAAGATCTTCAATCAGAGGTCCAGCGCGTTCAGAGAGACCTACCCCGATGAGGAAAGAAAACATCGAAGGTTTGGATTGCTGACTGTAAGTTCTTGTAGCTTGAACACATCATACTTTCCTTTTAAAGGGGCAATGAATACCATCTGAATCTTTGAATTATGTCGTCTCTGATTATACACAAATACAGTCGAACAGAGGATATCGCTGGGTTACCTCCCCATAGACCCGAGGAATTGAATAATAAAATTTAAATTACTCCATCGAACTTAGGATATTTTTAATGAGAAGACGAACCTGGACCCTCAACATGAAAATTGAACACTCCTTTACGCACTGAGCTAGCTCACTTTCTCCATACTATGTTTAATTGTATAAATTAATTCTTACTGGATTATTTTTTTATGTTTCAATTTTACACTTATTTCATACTTATTCATATATCATAAAGAAATATTTTATTCATATAATCCTTATCAGCCAAATAAACAAAAATAACTTGGGCTTTTTAATATTATAAGTACAAGAATAGATAAACTTTCAGTCACAAACACATTTATCCATTTGTGCATAATACTAAGTTGAAGTTGTATGTTAAACTATAGGAGACAAAACATCCTTTATAGCTGCAATGCATTGGACAACTTTCATGAAGGAACTCTTGTGTTATATATATTAAGGATGATGAATAGTAGGAATATACAATGATAAATGAATAATATTGTTTCATTTATCATCGCAAAGAATACTATATACATAGATAATAGCCTCAAAGTTTGGAAATGAAAAACACTTAGTCATGACAGTCAACTGCAAAATTATTATCTAATACCAAAATAATGACCCTGCATTGCTCTACTGCCAATGAACAATAAATCTATTCGTCATATTTTCCTAAACTTAATTATTTATTATCAACAGAACAACAAAGCCTAACAGTAGTCTCTGAATAAAAGATAGCTCTGTTTAGTAATCAGATGTTTAATAATATATTATATAAAATGAAAATGATGTATAACAGTTAATTTAAAATTTATTACATATTTTACAACTTATTTTTTATACACAACTGATTCTCCATACCAAAGCTGAATAATATAACTGGGGGTTTTATGGTGTAAGGACGAATATAAATATGAAATTCTTTTTAATAGTTAAATAAATAAGAACTATTTTTCTTTTCTTGGAAGATTTGCTTAATATAAGAATGCAAGTAATTTTATTTTCTAAAGGATCTATCATAAAAATTGGAGTATACAAAAGCTTTTGTATTCTGCTGACTTAAACAATAACCTTTGGGGTCTAATAATTAAAAAGTTCAACAAACTTAGGATCAATGACAAATGGCTTATATTGCCTTCATTTGATAAAAAATCTCAGTACTACGATTTGCTAACAAAACCGATCACTTGGTTCACATTAACACTTTGTTTATTTTTAATAAAGACATAGATAAATATAGCTAAACGCATTATATAGGCACAAAGTACTTGAAGCAATAAGAACCTTAAAAGAGTATTAATTTTTTCACATAAAAAATTAGCATTCCATGAATTAAAATCATTCTATTGAAACACTTTATTTTTTATTTTTTGACTTTATTTATTTAGAGTAGTTATATAAACAAAATATATAATTAAACAAAAGTCCAACAAAAGTCCTAACAATGTATCAAAACAATATTAAAAAACATGAAAAACAAACAACAAAATCATATAAAATATACTTTTCTAGTTTTATATAAATAAATAAGATTTCAAATATCATAAAAACACAACATTTTTTATCAAGTAACTTCGTAATTGATCTATTGTCAGACTGCAGATTAAAAAACAATTTAACGAGCTCATTTTTAGGATTTTTCAAATTCCTATAGTACTTTTTTCCATATTATATTAGCTTATAAAATAGATGTATTGAAGTGTCATACTCAAGAGAATTGTGATTTTGAGAAAATCAAGAATTAAACTAAAAAGCCAAAAAAAACTTAGTTCAAAAAATGATATCACCTTTTAGGATTATATAGGTCTGTTATTAAAGGACTTTTTTTCATTTGCTCAAACAAGGGAGTTCACCAAAATGTATTATCCAAAATCATCTGTTTGATTATTTGAAATAAATAAAATAGAACAAGTTGATATTTCAATAAAATGGGTTCAAGAAGTCTCGGTAGAGTATGTGTATAAACAAATGGAGTCAGCAGAAAGAGATATAGCATATCATGTTCAAAGGAATGGAATGATTTTAGGTTATAGATACAACACTACATTTTTGCGTCACAGATGCAACTCTTAAATATTTTTCCTTTTGTGGTAACAGTGGACAGGGCTTATTTATTAAGTTTGTTTATAAAAGAAGAACATATATACTGACTCAGTCTTTCTAAATGACTTTGAAATATATATATATATATGTTAATTTATAAATGTATTATTTGCTAAAAGAACATACATATTCATAAAATCCATCTGTGCAAAAGACGTTGGTAAATACAATCTATAAGGGATCTCGATAGCCGTGCGAGCTAAGGCGGTGTTCAAACTCTCAATGTTGGGCGCAGGTTCGATCCCGAGAGGGGATGGTCATTTTTGTCGACCTCATTGATAAGATCCTAGGTTCGATAGACTAATTTTAACGCTATAAGCTTATTTATCCTATCGGATGCAATTCTATCGAACCATATGGCAAAAAAAACAAAAAAAAAAAAACAATCTATAAGTTATCCTTGCTAAATATGACGTACTGAATTATATACTTGGACCCATCTATCAAACTTTGAGCCAATCAGAGTGCATAGGAAAAGGTAAGACTTTTGTTTGTTCGCAAATGTTTTAGGACGATAAACATTTAAGAGAACGTATGACTAATACCCAATAAAGAAAACAAGTTATAATATATATATTACATATATACAGGCTTGCACGCGTTCCACTTTTTTCCCGTTCCGTTCATCGTTCCGTTCATTTCTTTCCGTTCCGTTCATCGTTCCGTTCAATTCTTTCCGTTCCGCGGAACGCCGTTCAATTTTGCGTTCCGTTCAAAAATTGGATTTCAAAAAATTTCTCATAAGAAGGTCTTTACTTTTCACTGCATCCTCGTATGTATCGGGTATAAATTTTAACCAGGCTTTAATAGTTTCTGCTTGAAGTTAGTTACCGCAATTAAAGTTCCAAAAACTTTACAGACTTTGATAATATATTTAAGATATAAAATTTTTGAACCAGAGGCTCGGCCCGAAAAATTAACATATTTTTACCCCGACCGAAAATGTTACAATATGAAAAGTCAAACATGTAAAATCCCACCCACATATGGTCCACCGAATTTAACGGCCTATACTACTTATAATTATTGCGTTATCTGAGAATAATTACGAAAAGTTTATTTATTTACAACCTAAAGAATAACATTAGTTTATAAATTACACTATTTATTTACTGCTAGAAGGAGCTGTTTTGTCTTGTCCTTCGCAATAAAAGTTTAGATTTGGAGAAGAGTCTCTCCGAACTGGCACTGGGAAGTATAACATTATATGAATGAAAATCTTTTTAATCCTTTTATAAGCAATAATTGATTCCATTGCCTCAGACTCAAGCGGTCAACCTCCTGCTTAGCTGAGTCAGTCTCTTCGGCCTCTTGGCAAAGAAACTGCCTTTTTCTTCGCTGCTGGTTTTGCAAAAGTTGACTAAAGGAAAATCTCCCTGTTCTTCGGCCTCTTCAAGTAAATAATATTTGCTAACTGTTGCTTTGCGATGTCTAAAAAGCCTACTTTGAACTCAAGGAGATATGCTGAAGCAATTACCATCTCCTTACGTTCAAAGTAGGCTCAAAATCTTCATTGATCCCAAAAGAGAGTGCATGAATAACACCCTACACCTGGACGCAACTTCCCTCTCTTAGTTTGGAGGTCAGAACGATAATGATCGAAAGGGATAAAGAGAGAAATAAATAAAGTTCTGTAAGTAACTAAATAATTAAATATAGTGACCGACAACAAACCTGATAAAATTGTATAATACATACTAAAATCGAGGTGGGTGATTTCCTCTTGAATATTATTTGAACGGAACGCAAAAAGACAAATTTTAGCGTTCCGTTCATCGTTCCGTTAATTTTTTCCGTTCCGTTCATCGTTCCGTTCAATTTCTTCCGTTCCGCGGAACGCCGTTCAATTTTACGTTCCGTTCACAACCTGCATATATATATATATAATATGAATGCTCCATTCCTTATATAGCATTGATATAAACTCCAAAAATTATGTAAAGATAGTAGAGTGCTTTCTTAAGCAGTAACAATAATGTTTCTGGTTCTATATGAACTACAATATTTTAGGAAAGCTCTTAGCTAAAACCAATGTAGCAGCCTTGTTCTCTTGTATGTAATGGATGAAAATACTTTGTTGGTAGAAGAAGAAGATAGAGGCACGCCGAAAATAATTAATTGGTATTTAGTAAATACAAAAAATCCATCCAATATATATCTATCTATTAAAGAAGTGGAACTGCTTCTTTATAATTATTTTTTTCTACATTGAAAAAATGTATAACATCTTCTTAGGAAGTTATTATATGGGGTTCGTATGATAAAATGCTTTTTATAGTTTATAAATATACACAGTAATCAATTTAACTATATAAATTTAAGAAGAATATGGATTATATTATATCTCAAAATAATAAAGCATCGATTTACAAGTATCGAGTACAGAATCTCCTCTGGGTATATTTTACGAGCGGTCTGCTACAAAATGAGGGGGGTCATATGTTCCTTGTGTGAAGCCGCAAACTGTTGCCATGAGCTCCAAGATTGCACGGATCTCGTCTATCTAAATGAAAATTATAAAGAAGGTCTAAAGGATAAAATAGGCAGGGATCTGAGCCCAAACGAAATCCTATATTGCTTTTTAAGTAAGGATCCTAAACTGAGACTGGCATCGAAAATCATTGCAAAACTTTAATCTATTCTTGCGAAGGACAGGTTCAAGAACCACAAAAGTTTCCACAAGGATAGCGGAGGTGGCTTAAAAGAATATAATATCTCTGGAAACATTTTTAAAGATGCATCTAAATTTAATTTTTATAAACCATGTGTTTTTTAACCCTATTTCACTATTACATGTCTTTCCCATTTAGTCTTTATATAATCTGATTATTTTTTGTTGATTGTTAAGAATTTTATTAACTGATTGAATAAATGTATGTCTCCCATTGGGATTTAAAAAATAAGCATCGATTTCTATTTTATTGTATGATATGGTTTTTTATTTCAATAAGGATATTGATGAGAATTTTACAAGTCCACAAATACAATCATACTTGTCGCCGAAAATTTATTTTATGTTTGTCAGATGTATTTTCACACCATAAAAATGAGATTTTCAAATCATTAAACGTGGAGTTACTTTTATTCCTTATCTATATTTTGTTCCTTTATTTCAATGAAACAATGGAAATAAAAATCAATCATGCTTTTAATAAAAAAAATGTTATATGTAATATATTAATTTATTCTTTAGGATCTATTAAAACTATACTGACATAAATATATTTCGTATTTCCCTTGACAGATTTTGTCTCTGCATGTGTATGTCGGAAGTTTCTAAAGGATTAAAATACATTGATAAATTTATAATTAATTTTTGATATTACTCTTTCGATAGAAACATATATTTTTCCTGTCGTAACACGCTTAAATACCAATGGATTTGCATAATATTTGTGATGATAATTTTATATTTGAAATTTCATTGATGAATTACTTTATTAAATTAATTTGTAAGTCAGATTTAAAAGAACTTTAATCTATAATTTCAGTCATTTGGAATACTACAATCAAAAATTAAAAAGGAATCTCATATGTACATAAATTCCTGGAATTTTATTTATTCTGAAAAAAATTCTTTTGTGTAAACAAATGAACTTATTATTTATTAAATGTTTTTTGAAACTTCGTTTTAAATTAATTGAACGTTATTCCAAGTCCATATTTATTTATTTGATTAAGTTATTTTTGATGAAAAATGTTGGGCATATTATTGTACTTTTTTATTCAAAAAAATGAAATTAGATCATATATTGAATATAATTTTTTTAAATTATGTTAGAGCAATCCAAAAATATCTGAATTATGTTTTACTATACATGCTAGAATCAAATTACTTATTGAATATTTTGGTTCATATAAAGAACAATAATGAATTTATTATTCAATATACTTTTTCTAAATTATTCATTGTTCTGGCTTTGTATACATATATACTTTATTTCAAGTATTTCCTCTCATATATCTTCAAATTGAAGAAGTTGAAAGAAAACAATATTTTTTACTAACTTATTCATAATATTACAAAAATAATTTGGAAATGCAACCTTAGGAGCTAATCAAATTATGTATATACTTGAAATATTTTTAAATATACTTGCTACTAGCTACAATCTGCTAAGGTACTGAATATCGAAACAGCGATTGAAAATCAATGATAAATATTATAATTTATAACCCATTTTAAATATTTATTCGTTATGGATATAGAAAAAAGAACTAAATACTGTTACTCTATGGAAATTTAAGTATACTATAAGCCATTAATAATGATTATTGAACCTGTTTATGAGCCTACTTGAATTATAGGTTTTGAAATATGACTATAATAAAAGGCAAAGTAAAACGTAGCTCTGCGTTTCCCTTGTATATATATATATATGAGAGAGAGAGAGTATTTATCCAAGCAAATCCCAAGCTTGTAAAGCTATAAATATAGATTACTTGAAGCTGTATTAAATCGATAGCCAATAGGTATATCTCTCGGGGAAAAAATTAGTTTTCATTCCATGAAATGTAATACAAATCCAAGAATTAAGAATTTTTTCTTCTTGCTATATTAGATCGAATTTATATAATTGATACAGGACAAGAGAGGTAAGTTTTGAACTATTTACTATCAAAATAAAAGATGTGTAAATGGTTTTGAAAATATAAAAACCATATTTTGTATACGACATATAGCAAGTTAAAGCATAATTATCGTCGGAAACATTAATAGTTGTTTTTAGTGGACGAAGCTTTATTTCGTTAATGAAAATGGATAGGGACAATTTTAACATATAAGGCCAGTTACGCTTAAATTTAGAAAAAAATAGAAGGTGCAAGAGCCTGTAATATAATTATAAATAAATTATATAGTTACAGATCTTGCAAAAGCATTATGAGTTAAAAAATGTTAAAGACACTTATATAGGAAATGAAAGATGATTGCGAAATAAAGTTAATGGAAGCGTTATAATTGAATCATCTGCTGATGTTTGAATGTAATGTCTTGTGTTCTTAAGCTTTAACTATTGCAAATATTAACTTGTCGTTAATGTCTTGTTATTGCAGATATATATTCAATTCAAATCTAAAATAAGCTGTAATTTACAAATGTGAATTTAATTGAATATATTTACCCTAAATTTATATTTACAAATATACTTAAAGTGTTTTTAGAGTGTAATACAAATGAAACGAAATGAAATCAAAAATCGTGACTATGTTAGTTATTTAAGAACAGCTAAAGTGAGTAACTATTCGCCTAGAACATTTTTTGGACTTAAATTAATAAATAACGTAATTAAAACAGATATAAACAAAAAATTATATATTTTATATTTTTTTATTTAAAATATTATTTATGATCTAAAAGATATCTCGAACAGAATAAAATGCACGTATAAAGGATGAATAAATAAATGAAAAGTTTGATAAAGCTACGTTAAAAACAAATATAACATAATAATAAAAAACATGCATTTATAACTTGTCGGAAGAACAATAAAAGAACTCCCAACCTATCATCCTTCTTTTATGAGATATCTTGAGATAAAATAGTGATTTAGGAAACCAGTTGACTCGCAGAGATGAGAGATCCAATGCGTCATTTGATTCAGTCCCTTGCACTTGAAGGGAGAGGGCCCGTTTGTTTTGAAAACATCCCTGGGGATGGAGCGTAGAATTTCCAGGCTTCTTCTGACGAGATCTTGGAGACCCACAGGAAGCTCACCTCCGCACGTTCTTGGCGTAGAGAGTCCTCTGCACCGTGGATATAAGATGTTCGATCTCGTAAGCCTCCTCGTATGTAGGTGATGTGGACACCAGCCAGTCTGTGGGGGTTAATGGTACTCCAAATTCTTCTAGAATAATATCTTCCACAGCTTTTATGACTGGGGTCATTCTGTGGCAAAGGTAAAAGAAGTGAAGGAAGTCTCCTCGACCTCCCCACACCAATGGCATCCTCGCTTCTTTGGGTCCACATGGATTTATTCAGGAATAAAGAGGACGTGGCGAGACGGTATCGGAATCATTTTTGGTGAGAGTCTGTTAAAGGGTTTCGCATAATAATATTCGGGCACAGGGGGATATTTTCTCAATCTGTAGAAGCCGCAATCGTCTCTTGATGCTAGGAAAAGGACGTTCAGAGCCTACCAAAGACCTTCGAATAGTTTGGTTATCCAATGCCGTAAGAGCGATATAGAAGGGAGTGGGTGGTCCGATTGATATATATCCCACGGAGGTAAGCGAGCGACGTTTTTGTAATCGCATACTAAGGATATAATTTTATATGCATTTTTCTCTGAAGGAATTCCCCAACAGATGTGAGGCAACCCTCTTGAAAGAACTCCGAAGAACTTCCCAAGACCCATTAAAGTTAAATTATATTAGTGAAATAAAGGTGAAGTCCAAAATAATAATAAAGAAACAAAAAACAATAGAGATTAGAAAGACAAACTCTTAAGTAACTTATATTGCCTTCTCCAACTACTGAGCAGATCTGAGTTCTGAGTAGATTTCCATGCTCTAGCTGATACAACTATCTTTTTTGCTCTTGGTATCATGTTTTTATTTTCAATTTTTAGTTTCCCATGAATACAAATTTTTGTGTCGTTTGCACACTTTCGTTCATAAATATGAATAGTCATTAACAAATAACTTCTTCCTCATTTAAATGAAAATGTGGCCTTCTTACTCTTACAAAATGATGGGTTTCCCCATGAATAATTAATTACATAATGCATTTCAATATTATAGAAAAGTACTTTCGTTATGAAGACCAGATAGGTAGGGATATATATATACATATATATATACATATATTATATATATATAAAATATGGAATCTGCTTTCTTAATATTTAAAGTATTTTTAGGAGCTTCATCATATGTAATGCAAAAGATAAAACTGGAATTTTCTAGTAATGTGATCCCATTAATACTCCCCAAATCTTTTGATTTGAAAACTCGGTCAAAATTCTGCCAAAAAAAAAATCGATTATTTTCCTTTCAAGAACACCTTAAAATACATTTTTTGTGACATTTCATCAAAATGACGACAATTTTATTTGTTTAAAATTAAAATAATAGTATATATATATATTTTACAGCTCGTATATGATATCAATTGGTACTTTTATTTTTTAAGTCCAAGTTTCAAAAAAAATATATTTTATAATGATTAAAGTATGGTTTAATATTCAAGGTTTTTTTGCATTTGTATATCAAACCATCTCTGGTATATTTAAAGCAACAAAAACTTATTCGGATTTTATAGTTGTGCAACAATATCATATTTCAAACCTTTAAGGGTTAAAGTAATCAACTTAAAAACTTTATAAGTTATTATCATTTTATAGAAAAGTCATTATGTATGTGATTAAATAATTGTTTCCAATATTTTCTTTATAAGAAATCTTTTGGAATACTGATAAAAACCTTATTTCCTAGCTGTTTTGATGTGTACTTGATCAACACAAACGATAAAACCGTCAAAACAAACAGTAGGAGTTTTTTTTTTCAAATAATATTCTAAAGTGTTTCCAATACAGAAATACGTCAATTATAGACGAACAAAACCACTTTGGTCATAACAATTTACATAATCAAACTATTGATCAAGTTTTACAAAAAACTTGGTGTATTTATTTTTATGAAGAAGAAACAAATATCCGTGCTATTAAGTCAACCTTACTTTTAATAACTTTCCTCAGCTATTACGACAAGCATAGCATAGCATATATTAAACAGTGCAATGCCATCACAATCTGTAAAATATTGTTATTTTCCTGATAATTCAAAATATTTTGAAATGAGTAATCATGATATATAATAACTGCACATAAATGGTTACATAAAAATATTAAGAAGAACATTACATTTCTTACGAAACAAATAATTTTCTTGAATTAGACAGGATCATTTAATGTATTATTATTTATTTATTTATTCATCAGCAAAGTCTTTATTCTATTTTAAAAATATATACAATGCATAATTGTATATAAGTAACAAATAATAAAAAGGAAAATTGTGTTTCATAAAATAAAATAAACATTCTAGTATTTCTACTTTCATCTATTTTATATAAACATAATTTTTTTTATCTGAAACAAAGTACTATTAAAATGATTTTTTATTTATTTTAATATTAATGTTTATTACATATATATTGATGTCCTATAGTCTTCATTTATGTTTTTTTATAAAAACAAATTTATTTCCATAACATATTCTATATAATATATATAGTTTATCATTTAAAATATCAAAAATACCATGCAGAATAAAACTTTAAATAAACTTAATTGATTATATTCCAAAGCATATACTGATATTTTCAAGTAAATACATTTATATGAGAGCTTTCTTATAAAGCTTACCTCTCCGTCAACAAGTTGTTGTCAACTTTCAATTTCTTTTTTTTCTTTCTTCTTCTTATCTATCAGAACCTTAATTACTCAAAATGTATCTTTCTTCCAAGGATAGAGACTCAACTAAATAAACAACAAAAAGCTTCCAAGGATTCAAGAAGGAGAGGAAAAAGAAAAGTAAAATGAAAAGTAGTAAGACGAAGAGGAATGAGTAGTAGTAGCTGCTCCTCTACCATCATCTCCTCCTTCTCCCTCCACTGGTAGGAGGTGGTGGTTCGTGTGAGAAGAAGAAGAAGGGGGAAAAGAAAAGTTATTATTATTATTCCTTATATGTACCATCAACTCCATCATCAACATCTCCTTGTTGCTTCTTCTTGCACGCAGAAGGTGCGCTAGTGCTCTAGCTGATGCAAAGGAAGAAATGTGCTCTAGGTAATAATAATAACCTGGGCATACATTTTTCCCCTCATAAGCATTAAAGAAGTCGTAGAAAAAAGGGGAGAGAAATGGGGAGGACTACGGCTCCAGGTGCACGACTATAAAGTGTGATTGACTTTATTGCAATAGCTAATAGACAAAAAAAACATATAATATATATATAGGTATATATATATATTTCTTATTTCACGTGTTTTTCCGATCGAGAGTCGGGCTCCCCCTGGTATTTTACTTTAGTGCATAGAGATCATCTTGTGAAAGTTTGAACGAAATCGAATAATGGGAAGTGTCCGCTCAACGGGCCCAAAAGTTATCTAGTAAACTTATGTAGTAATTTTTTTTTTCGCCATTCAATCGCCTCTTATGTCCTTAATTTCAATGCTTTTTTCAAACCATTTGCCGAAAAATGTAGTTATGCTCGCAAGGATTCCAAATCATTTTTATTTTTTATGTACATTCAAAATTCAACAAGAAATTTATGTTTTTAAATAGTCATTTTTATGGAAAATACCCAAAAAATGAACATATTGAAACTTTATTATCTTGTTCGATTTTGGATGTACATGAAAATAAAATACAATTATATATATATATATTTATGTATATATATATATATATATATATATATATATATATATATATATATATATATATATATATATATATATATATATATATATATGGAAAAACCCTATAATTCACACATCTGTGAGATATTTATAACTTCTTGCTATTTTTCTCATGATTATTTTATTATTTAACTCAATTAACAAAATTAATGAAATATCTCTTTAATAAATAATAATAAATTAATTCAACATATTAACCAAATTTAAAAAGCAATTCATATTATCCAACTACTTGAGTTCGCATGATGTATATTTATTTTAAATATTATTGTATATATAAGATCCTCCATATGTGGATAAGAGATCTCAGAGTTGTTGACAAAAGGCTTGAGCAGACTTTTGCGTAGCTAACTTTACACAAGGAAAGGATGTGATTTCTTTGTTTAGTTGATACGACTCTATTCTTATACCATTTCTTAAGAGTTGTATCAAAAATCCTTGTAACCAAAAATATATTTTTGTTCATAGAATGACTCTAGAGATTTTAGAACAACTTTAATTTAAAAAAGAAACTACAATTTAAAAAAAAGTGATGGGTTGGGTAAGTCAAATTTTCGGTGCCATATTTTAATGGGAAGAAGGCAAGCCAAACCGTTTTCCTCATAGATACTTTGATTTATAATATAAACTGTCAATAAGGTAAACTATTGTAATATATAATTTTGGAGGACCAAAATATTTGGCAAAAATAAATCGTTTTCCCCTTGTATTTAACCTAATTTCGTCGATTTCAATGCAAGATTTCACATAAACCAACTTAATAATATTTATTTTTATCCTTCCAAAGAGAGAGGCTTGGATAGAAGATCATTCAGTCCATGGTTCTTAGATCTGATAGGGATAGTTTTTTATATAAACAGGTAAAAAAATTACAATTCCTTGGCCTAAATATTTGTATCCACTCTTTCTATATTCCAAATATTCAAAGTTTCAAGAAAATAATCAAACAGTTCTAGTAGCCTCTGAGGATCCGTGCGAAATTTACTGAGTTTTAACCATGGTATAAAGAAAGCCGGGGAAATATACTTCATGTTTTCAGTTATAGCAAGGAGAATATAAATAAGGTGAGGCAATGGGAATCGACGTAGGCAATTGCAGGGCGACAGCTGACTATTTTGTTGTGATATCACAAGTGCTACGCTTGAATTCTAGTTCAGTTTGTATTGTAAAGCGAAAATGTGATATCCTCGAGGAAGTAATGGTGTTAGTGGCATCCCCTCTTGCTATAATCTTCGAGATGCATAATATTTTGCACTTCCGACGGGGGATCCCAATATCCAACATCTGTGGATTGCACGATGCAGAAGATCCGACAGGATTAGCTTAAAGAATGCGAAGATTTGCGATCTTCATTTTACTCCAGATGACTTCCAAAGGAATATTCAGGCTGGAAGAGTAGGAAGAAGCTTTAGTCTCAAGTTGTTCCTACACTCTTCATCCTTGGATCACCCTCCTCAAGTGTGTCCAAGTCCTTCAGACAGGTTCGTCAAGAAGCCCGTGAACGAAAAAAATTGTGAGTTGACTAGTGAGAAGGAATAAGGAACTCTCAGTCACGAAAATGAAGCTGTCCTGCTACAAAGCTAAGTGCCTCAAACTTGGCTCATAACACTTTAAGGAAACTTTAATTAGAACCTCATTGGAAAATAATTACACAGCGAATTCAAACAAGAAGGTTAATTAATCCTTTGACAAAGTTCATTCGTGGCTACTCAAAAGAAGATGTAACTACCGCCCTCATTCTACGGAGCATATGTACCGGGCCTTTGAGTACTTGCGCTCACGGAAACTCCTTCCTCTGCCTAGTCGGCAAACACAGGAAAAATTCCAATGACTGTTCCAACGAGGGTCTCTCCTATATTGCTGGATACTCAGGAAGTTTAAAGAACTCCACCCACATTTGGTGAAACAGAGGAGTAACATTGAAGGATTTGAAGAAACACAAAGTCCTTGGATTGAGTTATTACCGCCCCTTCTCCCGATTTTTGAAGTTCTTAGAAAATCATTTCCATTTTTTCATAATAGCCATCAAGACGCAATCGATAAAGACCCCATGTTTTTCTAAGAATTTTTAAGCCACTTATCAATTTATATCCAAATTGGTCAAAATAAATTATTATTGCTTTTGTAATAAATAAAAAGAACACGGATTCGAGTCAATTTTCTTAATAAGCTACTTAAACTGAAAAATGCTAGTGAAAACTTTAACACATAGGTCAGGTTACTAATGAGCGTAATTCTATTCATATTCTTATGTTCCCCTTTTTTATGTACATATGTAGAATTCTATTATTGTGATTTATAAATTTCTTGAAATAAATGAAAATCTTGAATTTAAAAATTATTTTTATTGTTTGAAACTATTATTGGCTAATTATTAAATAATGAATACTAATGATAAATCATTTACTTAACAAATTTTTCATGCAACATGGGTTCTGTACACTAGCACAGAACAATATTGTAATGAAATATTTTCAATTGGAAGATAAAGTTGAGAAATAATTACTAAATCATTGCACTAAAAATAATGTTTTTTCATTGTAGCATTCGTGACGTCACAAAATTATTCCTTTTGATCAAGAGCATAAGTCAAAGATTTCCTCTTTGACTCACCTTATTTATATTCTCCTTGAGTTATAGTGAAACGTCATATTATTATTTGTGACTTATTAAAATAATTGTAGCATTCGATGACTTAGGCCGGAAGAATAACATATTAAAATTGGTATTCTTCCTGCTTGCCGGTGTGACGTCATTAAAAATCACCGCAAGCGAAAAGTCTTGGCATTGTTTTTTATATATTTATATTTTGTTAATAACTATTTGAGCACCAAGAGTAACTGCTTTATTCTAATATTTAGTATATTTGCAAATAAAAACAAAAAAGTTGTTATTGCACTATAATAAATTAGAAACATAATATTGAAAAAGGCTAAAATTAAACGGAGACTGTCAATCAAAAATCAACTCTTTTATAAATAAAACCATTTATACCCCAAATTTGCTACTTGATAATTTTTTCGTTCTTGTGAAGATTTTGTGAGTATATTTATTGTACACAAATGCTTGTATTATAATCATTGTCATTAATGCATGTGTTTTTTTTGTTTGTATTTATATAAAGTGCAACATAATATCCCCTTTTTCATCAAAGAGGGGGATTTAAAAATATTACACTTGAGGCGTAGAATAAATGTTTGCTTTTTAAATTATTTTCCTTCTTCATTTAATATTATTTTATACCAAATAATTCCAGACAAACATGTTCAATCAATAATAACAAAGTATTTATATCGAAAATCGGTCTTGAAATAAATAGCATGTGAAACAGCTATATGTACTTTCTTTAGGGGCCTGGACAGAACGTTAAAGCTGTTATTTCAGTCCATACCCTTGGCATTGAGTGAACAAACTAATGATGTCACAGATAGTAACTGGACCCAAATGTTAGCTTTTTGACGCGTTTTCAATGGTTTGAGATCCCTAATGATCATTTTCCCCCTCTCCCCTTAAAGTAAAAAAAATGCAGTGTGCAGGATCTATAGTGACCCTTAAAATCTCGAAAGTACCATGGACTATTGATCTCTCTTAAGGGAACTTTGTGGTAGTTGGATTTGAATTCCAAGTTTCGAGTCTCCTTCAGGCTTGGGAGTTATTGAGGAACCATAGGAGACAAGGCCTTACCAGGAAGCTTCGTTCAACCTCAGAACTTCTAATTCTGTCAGTGCTGGGCAATTCATTGGTGGAAAATATTTTTGGACAATTAAGACAGTGGCGAAGTCCTTCTATGTTAAAATAACTGATCTGTATTATTTTAGAGTTGTTCTTCTTTTTGAAGTATCCTTAGAAGAAAAAAGGTCTAGTTAGATTTAAACAATCTTAAACTAAGGTCCAGAACATCATATGGGTTTTACAATTTCCTAGTCAAATACACTGAAGAAGTCTAGTGGGTGATTCAGAATCGGGATATAATCTGACTGTCAAATAAAGTAAGTATGATTATTTGTGTTAATATACATATACACTTTCTTTTTATAATTATTTTACAATAGTTCATGTATTATCTTCAATTTATTAATATATTTGCTAATGAAATAAAGTACGTTTCAAAAATATAATGAGGGACGACTTAAAAGGGTTTGGATTTTGATCGCAGTCCTTTACCCTTATATGTATATTCAACCGACAGATATATACAACATCACGTGTCAAAAAACCCTACAATGTTTAAGAGTACAGTTTATTTTGTATATGTTCTATTTATTATTATGGTATTTTTTTTCAATGGATACCGAGTGATGATTGAATAATATGATTGTTTATTGCGAAAGGAGACTAAGAATATTCAAATATGTATTGCAAGTTTTATGAGATAAGGAAGAAGTGCCATGGTATCGATATAACTTATTACCGACAACTTCTTGTAAATGGACTCATAGATTGTCCAACCAAAAATAAATTTTCTTTGTCAAGCTAATTAATCATAATTATACAAAACTTGATTGCTTTTTCCTACAAACATCCTTATCGAGATACATTCAAGAGTAAAATTCCTTGTAGGCTAATGACATCATCAGTCATATTGGATACGTAAATAGGTTTAAGTTTCTATACAGTAAGTTGAGATGTACCTCAAACTCGACAAATTTATAAAGCCCATGCATTTGTCACGTCTGAAACATAAGCCACCAGTAGATTTTGACATAAGCTATCGATCTTCTCCACTCAACAAAAGGAATTTTGGCTATTCTCTTATAAACCTTGGGCATTATGTAACACAGTGGAGTAATACATCCCCTTAGAGAGCGCTAAGGTAACGGAGAGCAGATAATTTTACATAATGTTTACATAAGCTTAAAAGTTCATCTCCCCAAACATAACCCGTGCATGTGCATTTCAGGAATAAAATAGTGACATGAGGTATAAAATGTAAGGGACTATGTCGTAATTCGGAAATTATAAAGACCTTATCATAAGAGCAAACTTACAAAACGATTGACTTTGACAACTACTACGGTGAGTTGATTGCAGTAGGAAAGAGATCAAAACTCTTTCACCTAAAAGAACAATCCAACCCAATTTTTAATTTTTTGATACATTTTTATATTGATACCGTTACGTGGCAACTGGCATTCAATCGCTACAATACATACTGGTCACATCATTCAACGCGTAAACGATTTGGAAAAATGGCTTTCCAAACATGAACCCATGTTTTTTTCTTTATTTTATTTAATGTGGAAAGTATAATTTCAGTATTTAAACCATTTGGAACGCAGGGACATACTTTTGGTGCAAAGTATTTTTTTAAGAGTTCACAAATGAAAGGTAAAGGCAGATGCGAGGACTGCTAACAATATGTCTTTACACTCCCATTAATCATGCTGCCTTTGGGCATGGTCGATTTATTCCCTCCAAAATAATACTTTTTGAACCTCTTAGCTGCACTAAGGGAGGCTTCAAATCCCCATTGAAGCTTTTCTTGGGATTTTTATCTGCAGCAACCAAAAAATATTATTTACGGTCCATTATTACTGATATTGATCAGAATAACATAATATATGAAAATAATGCTTATCTATCATTGAATGAGCCCTTGAAATAATTTATTTAATGTACTCATTCAAGTTGTAATTGTGGTTTTAACCTCTGTATTGCGGACGCAGAGAGACATTATCCAATTCTCGGAAGTCCAATTAAATGTATATATATATATTCCCAAATTGTCGAGTTCATGAAAAAGATATATATATATAGTATTATATAAAAATAATCTCTCACGCATTTATAGAAAATGTATTTTCTATTTCAGTTTCTTATGAAATAATGGGATTATATAGATTTTCAATATTTTGGAAAAACCGTTTTTTTAAATAAAAGAATACTGTATTGATTTTTTATATTTACCTTTAGAAATACTTATTTTAATAATCAACTTACCTAAAAATAAAACAAACATGATAAAATTTATTGACTTCTTACCTGAATAACACATGGTAAAAAAATATGAAGAAATACTAACGTTGCCTAAACTTATATTAAGAGTACATTTCTTCAGAGTAAGCTAGAAATGCACATAAACAAATGAATCAATAAATCAGTAAATACCCAATTTAATACAGATGCTTCATTTAATAAGGATTAAAATATTATTTTTATCGAATTCCAATTATTTCAAAACAGAGGTATATATATATGTGCAAAATTTATTAGCAATTTTAATTGATAGGTTTTAAAGTTGCAGTTCTAAGAGTTCCACAAAGCACTTAAAAAATAATGAATCTAAAACCTATTGTTCCACTAGAATGATGTAAAAAAAGACAACGCTTGTCTCTTCTATTTTTTGTAAGACAAATTTTATTACTAAGTTTATGAACATAGGTCACAGGAAGCTCCATTTTTTGTCTATTAAGTTCAATAAATTGCATTTTTCAATCAATATCTTATTGACAGAATAAAATATGCATCCCTTTTCAATCCTTCATATTCAGGGCAATAGAAATTTGATTCTTACTTGAAATATTTGTATATATCTTTAAATATATACACATAATCATTCAGGAAGAAAAAAAATATGACTAGTTAATAAAGGTTTTGAATGTAAAAAATTATAGCAAATTGTTCATCTTCTATTGTTACAACAGCATCTAAATCGATATCAGTACCATTTTGAGAAATTATTTTTATTTTTAAATATTACATTCATAATATGGGGCCCTTGGAAACAGTATTTATATCATCTTTACGAATAGAGTAAATATAAAAGCCTAAAAAATTAAGATTTTCTAGGCTTAAAAATAATCAACTCTTTGTGCTTGGGGACTTCAACAATTAAAATTGTTTTTCGTCTAGATGTTAATTTTTTAAATATTCAAGATTTATTTTTGTACTTTATGGTAGTTTGTAAACTCCTACAAATTTTTTTGTAGTTGAAAAAAAGATTAATATATTTTTATATAATATCGGTAACGCTGTGATAAGTTGTTCATATCCATGTTGTAGTTATCAATATACATATATTGTTCGATGAATCTATAGATAAAAGTATACAAGTTAGCTCGCCAGGTGGAGCAACAGAAGATTACAAATAATTGAATGACTGCATCACTCACATATATATATATTTATATATACCAGACTTGTGGATTTATGGTTCATTTGTTGTCGTTTAAGAACGATGAACGACAAAGTTTTTGACGAACGACAAAGAAAATTCCTTCTCGTTCGTCATTCGTTTTTGACGCCAAAAAAAGACAAAGATTTTTCAGAGAGGCGAAAAAATTCCTTTCTAAAAAACGTCGTCAATTTTTCAAGAATGATGCACGATTCAATTTATTTATATTTCTGTGAGTATGGGCGATATAAATACCCTCTTCAAAGAGCTGCTAAAATGCATAGGTTACCGTGTCCCTGGCATCTCAAAATGATGCTTCCTAATCTCAAGGAAGAGATCAATAAATTAGTAGACTTTTATATGGATTTACTGGAGCTTCTTGATGACTGGAAGAAAAGAATTATGCGTTCCACGTCAGGATTCATGATTGGAAAAAATTTACCTGCCCAATTACAGATTTCTTCTAATTGTATAATTTTTAGAAATCATTGCAAGGACTGTGGCAAATTATATGTCCACACGTTGCATGCTTTTGCTGATTGTCCTGCGGTGTCAATTTTAAAGTCCTTTTTACGTCTTAATGTTAAGGGATTGGACAAGTGTCCCAATAACATTTTGATAGCCATTGTATTGTTTGGCTTTCTTAATAAAGGAAAAAAACAATTAGATACTTTTAAAGCGAATATAAATTCAATCATAAATGTAAAAGCACTTATTGCAAAAGGTAAGCTGCAAACGAATGTATCCGATCTGAGGAACTTAGATCCATAATGTTCTCAGCGATGGCAAGATATGGAGCCCCTTCCCTAAGGATACCGTCGCTTCTGGACAACTCCTGGACCGTCACCGCTAGTGAAATTAGTACTTCCATCAAAACCAAAGCATCTTTTAAAAAAATGAAAAAATATTGAATTTTACAAATGCTTATTTTTTTATATTGTTGTGCATTCAGTTTTTTTGATGTTAGAAATGTCAAATTGTTTTAATATTTTATGAAGTTTTAATTTTGGACTACAGTGTCTATTTTGTTTTTTATACACAATTACTTCATGTTAATAAAGGTTTGATTAAAAAATAACAATACACGACAATTTTTCGTGGACATCAATAAGTGTTATATATATCTTTATACATATATCCACCAGCGAGCAAATGTAAATTTTTATCTAGAGATTCATCGAACTATATAAGTATGTATATAGATAACTACACACTACAAAAAAATACAAATGGATATGAGCAAATAAAGGTATGAAGTGGGAGAGAGAGAGAGAGAGGATAACAAAAGGAGAGAAGACGTTTTTATACGTTGGTAAGCAACCCTTTTCTCCGCCTTGGGAAAGCTGTTTTCGCTCATAGATATGTATACTAAATATATACAGGTAAAGGGAATAAAAAATAGGAAACCTTTATATGTTATGAAAAAGGGAACGAAATCCTTGTCGCTCTTCATTCTTTCCCTCTCTATGAACATCTTAGTTCAAATATACAGTGTATAAGTGGAAGGAGGAACTCTCTTGTACTAGGTATATGTATGTACATATGAATGCCTCCTGAAATACAACAATAGGAAGACATTCAAGAATGTAGAGAAGAAGAAGAAAAAAAGGTGTGCAAGGGAAATAAATAAAAATAAAGAGGATTTCATGAGACTTTTTGTTTACTGTGAAATGAAAATTTGTCACACGGAGAGGACTTTAGCCAGAATAATTAACATCTTTAATTAGATACCATATTCACCGCCCTAACTAATTAGTACATACTTAATAGATTCTATAAAATTAGGGTAGAAATATTCGAATAGAGCTATCTTAACTTTTGGAGGGGCTTTATTGAGTTACTTATATAGGTATATATATATATATATATATGTGTGTGTGTGTGTGTGTGTATATATACAAACATTGTACTTTCAAATTAATAATCTACGAAAAAGTCATCACAGAGAAATCATCAACAAACAACGGATCATTCACAAGACATAAGATAATAAATATGAGCCAAAAGTCTACACTTGTAACAGTAAGGGTATTAATAATAGTCTTATTATTATTATCAAATCATTTTGTATATACGTAGCCAAGGAGTACGATAGCTCAGTGCGCGAAGGCGTTCATTTTTAATGTTAAGGGGCGCCAAGTCAATTTTGTCCAACTCATTGATAAGATCCTTGGTTCGATAGACTAATTTACACGCTAGTATGATCATTTATATCCACAAAAATTACAATTATATCGAACCAAATAGGAAAAAATGTAAATGTCACTTCAGGTCAGTCTTTACATTATCCGCATTATTTGGCCTTATTATTTGTCATGTATAAAATAAATGGTTTTTTCAAAGAATTTTTCATCTGAAGTAGGAAACAACTGCAATTTTTCAGTTTAAAACATTCATTCAGAAAACTACGAAAATCATACAATGCAAAAATAAAATGCACTGAAATAAGTAAACTATAAAAACAGAGTTTAAAACGATAAATATGAATGAACGACTTGGTTCACATTTACTGCCATGGAGGATAACCTTATATAAAAAGAAGCATCACTTATTACTTATATTGAAAAATATGTGATGGCTTTTTAAAACACTTTTTATAGTATTAATATAGTATGTAGTTCTTGCTTGCACATATTTAATTGTGTCACCAGCCCATGTCCACATTGACGCTCCTTAATCCAGGATTTTGATTGTGAGAACTAATTAATTACAAATTGTTTTTAAAAATTGGCTGCGTGTTATTGTCAAAAGTGCTTAGGAAGCTAATAGGTTAAACGTTAGGAGGACGGTTGGCGATAGTATGAAATGTGAAACATAAAAAATGTTCTTGATTGAACAATTCAATATATGACTATTATTTACTGAAAAATATTTTTAATATTTTCGGAAAAATTAATTCAGATCCTATTAAGACAAGGTTGGCACAATACCAGCAGCTTGGGGGATCAAATTATTTTATATCCAAGACAATTTCTTAAAGGAAAAAATTGGTCTACAAAGTATCCCAACTATCACAATGTTCGATAAAAAAGAAAAGTCATACAAATTTGTATTTTATTGAAAGAAATTCCTACCACAACCTCATATTTGATATGAAGCGATAGTTAACATTCTTTTAAACTAATTATATGATGCAAGAAATATAATTATTACAGTTGTGGATATGTTTCAAGATCTGTCTTTGAAAAGGTAAAATGTAAATTTGTACAGATTTATTAAAATCTGATGATAAAATAAAATCCCAGAAGAAAGGTCTAATGAGGTATCACTTCCAATATCATGTATTAAAAATTACTTCTTCAACTTCATAAATGGGGGACGTCTTTCTCTACCTTCTGACTTAGTTTTTATTTCTTGCTTCTTTGTTTCTAAATTAAACTTATAAATATTTTTATGGCTGTCTTTTTTTTCTCTTTCCATAATCTAACTTTCCTTTAGTTCATTTTTGTTAAGAATTTTAGAAGATAGGAACTGTACCCATCTTTTACTAACGTCATAAACGAAGTTTTATTAGTTTCTTGACATGTTTCCACACATATTACCGGAGAGTTTTTTTTATGCCATGATATAAAAAATTGTGTGAAAAGAAAATAATGAATATCTTTGAGTGTCAATTCAGTTCAAGTAACGACTGCCCATCCCCCCAAAAATGCTGAATTATTATCTCACGATAAGTTAAATTAAATAGCTTTTCATTTTGTGTCTTATTTATTGTTTATATATTTTTTAAAGTTTTTGTTATATTTAAATAACATAAGATATGTTATGTATTTAAATTTGTAATCTTTGTATATTGTAATATGCTTATATATTTTAGCATATCTTTATAAATTATTACTGATATTATATATATACACATTATATATTACAATCATAAATAAAGAAAGAAAAAATCATGAAACTAATTAACTTCATTAACCCACCAAATACGACTTGCAAGCTGCTAAAACCCATATTATATTCATACATTTGTTTATTTATTAAGGATACCTCAATGAGACTCTTTTTCCTTGAGGAAATCAAGATTAATAATCATATTAATAACGCTGATGACATTATGAAGCGAGGCATCACTTCATTATTATGTTATTGAGATGAAAGCATCAACGGAGAAATACAAATTTCATAATTAAAAACACTAAGTATATTTTCTTAAGGGCCTCGATATAATTATTTACGAATGCTTTTAAAGGACTTATTTTAACAAATGTATTATATAAAACAACTTTTCAGCTTTTGGATATATATATATATATATATATATATATATATATAATCCTCTGTGTTTACATATGTAACATCCTAATCTCCCGTTTGCTACGTCAGAATTTTTTTATCGTTTACAACAGGTTGCCGCGGCCTCATACATGTAACTAGCAACGGATGAAATACAATGTTTCTAAGTTTTTTATTTTTAGTTATTCTGAGATTTCTTCTTATGCGAATCCCGTATGTTATAAAATTATATTTTATATGCATTATGCAAAATCATCTCCAGAACTTAATATTTTTTGTTTGTTAAATACTTTAACACTTCCAATTAAGCTAAGGAAATGCCCCATTTCTAGTGAACAAAAAATACTCCAAATAAGAATCATCTTATACAATCGTGTATATTTCATTGGCTGTTATCAAAATAAAACTTCATTTATAGGAAAAGATGAAAGATTACTATAGGTGTTGATTAAATTTTTTTCTTTTAATCTGATCTGTTGCACAATAGTTTTCAAACGAAGTGAGAAAAGTCCTGTTTATTGGTTACAAATATTATTACCTTGCAAAATAAATACAGTCGCAGGAAAATTATCATTTAATTTTGATTTTAAAAAACATAGCTTCTATTAGCACCATTATTATACAGGCTTTTTCTTTTACTTCATTTTCCCATAATGGCGGCACTTACCGCCTTCATTCAAATTACTCCTCATTCTCTGATTGATTGATATCATGATGACGTATTTCTCCGTCGAGAGTGTTTGTGTTACTTTTATTTATATAATATTCATTCACTCTTCTATAAAGAACGACCTATTTCCAAACGCATAGTTTAGTTATTTCTCTGAGTGTCACTTAATAATATATTGTTTCTTAGTTTTGGTTTCTCCATCACTGATTTGTCCTAGATTGGACACTACTTCCATACTGTCTGCTTTTCCCTACAGATACTATGGAAAACTGAATGTGTTACCAAAACATGCGATAAAGTGAAATGAAATGCAAGAGTATACAACTAATTCATAATAGCTGGAATTTTTTGATTTGTTGAAGGAAACCTTAAGCAACTGCTTTTTTTTAAGTTAAATACGATTCCCTTTTTTTCTCCATTAAGTTTCTTTTAATTAATTTAATCCTCGGAACTCTAATTATTCCATCTTCCCTTTCCAATTAAGTGCATCTGTTTTGATAACTTTAAAAGTAGCTATACTTCTGCTACATCATTCAACGTATGCCAAAACATATGGTGAATTTAAGTTAAAATATTATGATTGAATCCTTTTAGGACGGATTAACATTGAAATAAAAAAGCGTAATGTGTAATTGATTGTGACCTATAAATGGTATCATTCTTAGATATAATATATTCTTAAATTGCTGTAAACCTTTTGTATTATAAGAAAGACACTGATTTCATAACAACTGAATAAAAGCGTATATATATTTAAATATTTCAGTAAATTCTTAAAATAATTATAATTAACTAATGGTATTTATAATAACGTAATATTTTCAAATTTAGTAAAGGATATATTGTCTTAGTATTTTCATTATGCTTTGGATTAAGATGTATTGAAACTCAATTAGTAGGATTACAATACTTTTATTTATTTTTAACATTTTTAAAACAAAATTGTCCTTTTATGCATTAATGCAATCTATAATTGCAAAGAGTCTGCTTTGGAAGGAAATACATTATTGACTCATAGAAAAAATGATTTGAAACTTTTTGACATTCAGAAAATGAAGTCTATTTTTAGATTAGTGAAAAACCACAATGTTTAGAATAAGAAGGTAAGCTCTAATATGAGGTTGATGATGCAGTGAGTAAATAAAGCCTGAGATAGAATAATTTTGTCTCACAGTATATTCTTTCATTTCATGAGAATCCTACATACATATTTTATTTTCATAACTTCAAATACTTACAAAATGAAATTCAAAATACTATTTCTTATTGATTAAGCAAAAACTAAAACTATGACGGAACATGTACCGAGAAAAAAAATTACTTCATTCTTCTCCTTGTGCATTTCCACCATAAATGGCTAAACTAAACATATATATATATATATATATATATATAATTCTGCTTTTCTTAAGTGCTACCATAATTTTATATTCCCTTTATGCACAAATTTAATATTCAAGTGAGTATATCGAACACTTATAAAAATAAAAGAACACAAACCAGCAATGAGTCAATATTTTGGATATAATGTTTGATTACTCAGGAGTCTTTATTCTTAAGTGCTTCCTACCAATCAATTGGTCGAGGATCAACAACCAAATACATTGACGTTTATGGATACACTTTTGATGTTATAAAGTGCGAGATTTGAAAAAAAAATATAGAAAATGAAATTATGACGCAAAGAAAAATGGCCCTAAAAATTATTGTTTCGTCTTATGAACACAACAAAATATAAACATTTAAATATAATAAAAAATTAAATTTTTTTTGCTATTATTAAGAAAATTTATATGAATTCATAAGAAAAAGGAAACTTTCTCCTCATCAAAAGGCTGTTGAATTTGCACTGCTCAACATGAAATCATTAATTGCGAAGAGGCTGACAAATAACTCTTATATTAGGATTGAAGACCTTAGAGCAATTATGATTGGGGCAGTGGCTCGTTATTCAGCCCTTTCAATAAAATTCCCAATGCATCTGCGATGTTATGAACATGGGCCGGAGAATTGATAAAGTTTATTCCTTCAAATTCTCTCGAATACTTCAAACTCATCAAATCGACAATAAGACGACATCATCGTTTTATATTGAATAAGAAATAATTTTTAATAAGTCATTTTATATTATGGTTTTATCTTAAGACAGTAGTTTTGAATTGTAATGTTAATTTATGTTCTGTTTTTAACGTAATTATCTTAAGATTATGTTTTTTTAAATCTCCTACTTTCTAGGGTATTCTTATATTTTTACACTGTATGGATTTCAGCTAATAAATAACATCTTAACCAAAAAAAATAATAATGAAAAAATGCTTTTTCAAAATATAGTTGTATTCCACTCAAGTGCATATCTTTCTATGCATTTAGGCCATTTTACATGATTTGTTATTTCCTTCTCTATATTGCATCATTTTTCATGGGCCATTTTTTCTAGGCCGTATTTTTAATCAAAATACAATGATTAATCTCTTGACTTAAAAAATCAATGGCAAACTAAATTACCATTAAGTACAAAACGGAGCAATTTCAATAAATTTCATTTACTCTCCTCCCATCCTGTAAAGTTCTTCAAAATATATTCATACAAGCCATAAACTTAAAGATATAAAAACAATGAAACAAAGGTTTAGTGATTTTATTTTGTAAGGAGTTGCGTTTTTTAACAAAAGCACTTCTAGTGGAATATTTTATAACCAGCTTTTGTGGATTTTGTGGAAGACTTAAATATGTTAACCGAATGATTTTTTTAAAAGTAGAACTGGAATTCAATATTTTAACTTTCACGATAATTTGTTTAATAAGATAAAATATATGACAGTCAAACCATTAATTAAAATGTAAAAAAGTTTTCGGCTAGTTTTATATATGAAAGAAATTACAATTTAGCTGATCCTAGGTTTGTTAGATTAATTTACACGCTATAATGTTTTTTTACCAATAAGGAAGTAATTTTATCGAACCAAATGGGGAAAAATCCTGTATATTAGATTATAAGTTGCAAAAAGAAGTGTATAATATTTTCAAAGAACAATATCATTGAAGACTGTATCTGGATATGACACATATTTTATGGGTTTTTTAAAATATTTTAAATATGTGCACTACTTTACTCTAACAATGTTATGTTGATAAATTCGTTCTACTTGATTAAAAAATATAATTTTGCTCTAATGACAACAGCTTCCAAAGGAGAATTAAAATCCAAGTCGAAATTAACTCTTTAAGTTGGAGAACTATTTCGTAGAGTAATTCACAAACATTAAGTAAAATTCCATTTTATCATGACTATATGGTTAGATGGAGTTAAATCAATCATGATATTTAAAATTAAAAACCATGTAGTGTTATAATTGGTCAATCAAAAATTTGTAATTTTTATTACAAATTGAGGAAAATTATAAAAGGTATATTTATTAAAAAACAATGTTATGCATACGACATTACGACAAATTGCATATGTTTTGAGTAATATACATAATATATAGTTGATGTGAATATATTTTGCACATGCAAGCACTTTATGTAGGATCATGTTTTAAGTATATTTCTTTTCTTTGTTGATAAAAATTTTTAAAACACATTTCCTAGAGAAATATTAAGACATTCACGAAGCTATATTTAGTCCCAATCGTATTAATTAAGAATTTTCTTTGACCAATACAGTGTATGCTTAAAGACGAAGATTTTGTGTATACCTATGTGGGCCCGCATCAGGAGAAATAAACCTAATCACCTCTAGATTACAGTTCATACTCTATAAATTTAGAAGCTCTAGAACAGTACTTCCCTCCAACATCGAACCTATTTTAAGTAATGTAATATTTAATATGTAAACTAAATATAATTCTGTAATTACTTTAAAAGATGGATGTTAATTGAAATATAGTAGTACCGTTGTGTACAAAAAAAAAATGGTATTAGAATACGATAACATTTATCCAGACGTGATGCTAAAATTTTAGACTATATATATATCAGACTTGTTGACGTTCGCGAAAAATTGTCGTTCGTTTGTCGTTTGCCAAAAGTTGTCGTTCTTCGTTCATCGTTAGTTTTAAATTGAATCGTTTTCTTTCATCGTTCGTTTGTCGTTCGTCATTCTGAAAAAAATTGACGACGTTTTAAAGACATTTCTGAAAAAAAGGGATGACGTTTTTTAAGGAAATTTGTCCCATGAAAATTATAAATCTTTGTCTTTTTTTGGCGCCAAAAACGAACGACGAACGATAAGGAATTTTCCTTACTTTGTCGTTCGTCGTTCATCGTTCGCGAACGACACCAATGAACGATAAATCAACTAGTCTGATATATATATATATATATGCCATTTTAATTATTTGAACCATATATGGAATAAATTTAAAAGACATATAATATCTTATTTAACAAATAACATTTTTCCAGACGATGCTTTTATTTCAAAACTTGAACCAGGTAAATGGTGAAATGATTTCTTAACCCCAAGTTTATATTTATTATCATAATATCAAGCAGGATATTCAAATTAAGAGCCAAAGCAAATTTTTTGAGAGCAAAAGAAAACTTTTCCTCTGTTGTAGAAGAAATTAGTTGCGACAATATGACATTAAGTTATAGGATGTCAAAGTGAAGAGCCTGGAATACACATAAAAATACTTCTTTATTAAAAATATATAATTCATTTTAAACTTTAAATTAGCTCATATCATATTTTTAGAATATAAATGAATATATGCTTATTTTTGTAAATAAAGCTTATATGAAATTTGAATTGCGGAGGTACAGTTGAATAAATGAACCAATCTATACCCTAATAACTAATAAATAATATGACAAAAATTACGGCGTATGCTATGAATTACAAAAACATATTCAAACACGTATATTATCCCATTATTTATCAAACCTTCACGAAGAATATTTTGTTTACAATGTTTACATTTATTAATATATTATATGAATAAAACTATGAAATTATCCACCTAAGATGTTGTTATATTTTTAGACCAATTGAGTAAAAATAATAATTGACTTCTTCATTGTTTTTTTTGCAAAAAAATCTTGTCTTGTTATATTTTGAATAATTCGATAATTTGAAAAAATGACACATTTCTATGTATGTACAAATTAGTTTTCTTATATTACCCTTGTTTTTTATCGTCACAATTTTTTTCTATGCATAAAATGCAGTTCTCATAAAAAACCATACCTTATATTACGACTTAAGTTATATAACACAACATATATATATATATATATATACGTTCAAATATAAGTACTATACATTTGTAAGTGTGACTCGTACTAAATTGATCATCCGCCAATAAATTAACAAAAGAAAGAGAATTGCACAATATTTCGTATGTACAACCAATGACGTAACACAAAAGTGGGCCTCTCAGATCATTGATATTTATGTTTTGTATTGTACTAACAGTTGGAAATAAAAATACACTCATGATGGATCAACATCTTAAATCCCTACAATCAATACCATTCCGTGGAAATATGTGAGAGATATGGTTAGATTTTATCCGTCGGGCTCCTCTAGACATCTCCAATTTCTGCAACGAATTATGAGGCAGTACAGAAAATCTGTTAAAAGACAAACAAAATACTATATTCAATCTTTAGTATTTTATTTATCATTTGCGACTTTATTTATTATATAGTATGTTTGATTACAATATTGTTTCATAAATGTTTTTTTAATGATTAATTTATTTATATAGTGCTACTAGATTTTAGATTAGAGATTTAATTTTAAACTAAAATGCTTATTTATAGATATTTTTCAATTTAATATCTCTATATCAATAAAGTGTATTTAAAAAAATAATTATAAACATCTCGTAAAATATATGTTTACTAGTAGGCGAATTTTTAAAGACTTATATATAGATAAATTTAAAGGCATTGCTTTTTGAGTTTGCCTAGAAAAGGAAGTCAATATGATATCATTTTTGTCCTATCATAAACCAAAAACATTATTAAGATTTAATGTTATCCTTCCAGAACGGTGAATAGGAATGCCCAGAAGGATTTTTTTACTAGTTTGAGATGGCCAGTAAGAACTTTAATGTAATGAGGCTTTACGTGGCAATAAGCTTTGTATTTTTACTTTTCAATAGAGTAGTATTCAACTCTTTACAACATTTTCGAAAATGATCACGTAGCTTTGTCCCCAGTTATAATTACTCGCATATTTGGGCGCTTACGGCGCCCATATATTCGCACTCTTCGGGTATGGGTAGGTTTTGGAGCTAGTTTGTGAGTGAAACAGACCTTAAAGAATATAAGAGAGGAGAGAGAAAATAATTTTCTGTTGTGTACATATATTCCTTATAGTGGGGCAGCATAGCTAAAGTATTGTGCATTTTGTGATACAAGCAACAAATTTGGCCCAAATGTACATTGACATATAGCAAACATTTTCAGATATTGAGCCACTCGGAATTCTCTCTTCATGTCCGCCATATTGGAATTCAAAATGACCCCCATTTAAAATCTACATTTGCGCTTATCTGTGGATCTAAAATTGTTATTGACTCGATTCTGGTGCCAAAGGTATGTTTTGGGGGACAAGGAATCCAATGGTAACAATATACATTGCATATTTTTTACCACTGAGCCGCCATCTTGGATTTCAAAATGGTTTGAATTGTAGGAGGGTCAAAGACGTGACGCTTACTTTTTTCTGTCCGATGGAACTTTTAACCTAATATTAAACATAAAAATGAATAAAAAATATAACATGTATGTCTAATACATTCCTTCTACATGTGCCTACTCTTATTTTTTTAACCTGTTGGTTATTGGTCACGAGAAGTAGCTAGCTTAGATCATATAGCTAACTGTTAGCCTGTCATATTTGGTCAAACTTGAAAGCATCATATGGGGTGACCACCCTAAAACTGTAAATAATTCGTTTTATTTGCAAATCTATATTTTGAAGGTAAATAAATCAGTTTTATGAACTTTAGGGTAAGTAAGAGGGTGACATGGATTATGGATAGAATGTAATTAAAAATGGTTTTCAAAAAATGAAAGGAAAAATGTGTCTATCTTTCTTGAACAGTTAATTTAATTACGGATACTTATTAAAATATAAATTTTGTTATGGAAATCTATTAATTTTGAGATAAATAGTCGCCCCAAATGACGGTTTAAAGGTTTAAAACATTAAAATACCTTTGTTTGAAGTTTTCACATACATGTATGTGTACACTACATTTCAAATGTTTGGAAAATAGCCCAAAATATCTTTATTTTAAGTATTTTAAAAATGGGATACTCAAAGGCCTTATACGTCTTTGACCCAGTAGCAGTTTTCGTGGCATTTATGATTATTTATTTTCAGGTTAATCTTGCTGGATGTTCTCCTGAAGACAGTTCGATCACCATGTCCAAGCGGTTCACACTAGCTCATGCTGAGCGAACTTCAACAACAAGGTGTGTGAGACGCTGCAAGTGCAAGAAGGCCCTTAAGTGCACAGCCCTTTGTGTGTGTGAAGAGGATTGCACATGAAGAGGAGTCCACAACATTCATTTACTTGTGGCAGTGCTGAACTGGTTAACATGACACTGTTTATGTCCAAATACAAAGTATGTAAAATACATGATGATGAATGTTCATCTCTCATGACTTAAGTGAAGTACTGTAATAAAGATGTCATTTTGAAATGGATATTGTCATGTATTGTTACCATTATATTCCTTGCCCTCCAAACATACATTTAGACACCAAAATCGAGTCAATAGCAGTATTAGACCCAAAGATAATCGAAAATGTAAATTTCAATCAACGGCCATTTTGAAATCCAATATGGCGGCTCATTGGTACAAAATATGCGATGCAGATTGTTTCCATTAGATATTTTGCCCCCAAAAACATACATTTAGACACAAGAATCGTGTCAATAGCAGCATTAGACCCAAAGACAATTGAAAATTGATTTCAGATGGCGGCCATTTTTAATTCCAATATGGCGGACATGAAGGGAGAATTCTGAGTGGCTCAATATCTGAAAATGTTTGTCATATATCAATGTACATTTGTGCCAAATTTTATGCTTGTATCACAAAATGCACAATCCTTTTGAAATTTTGAGCTAAACCGCCCCACTATTATAAAAAGTTTGACTTTGTACAAAGAATATCTTTTAAGTCACATAAGATGCTTTTTTCTTTTTCTATTTCTGTAACTCCTCCTCCTCCACCTCCTTTTCTTTTTCCTCTCTTTACCTGGAAAAGTAGGTAGTAAAATCAGACAAGGTCTATTTTTTTTTCATTTCTGGTCCATCACTTTGCAAATACTTTTATTAGGTCCGTCTTGACCCAAAGATTCCATAGGTACCTTCAAAGTTAAAATCTGACCATAGATGTGGGAGGAGATAGCGTGCAAACTTACACACGAACAGAGATTGTGGAATACAGATTTTGATCATATTATATATATTCTTTTATTATTATAACAGTCAGTCATTGTAGTATCATTCGATCATTTTATAGTTCTGTTAAGTGTATTAGAAAATGTAATCCATTTATTATATTATTGGTCGTTAAAGGTATTTTAAGTCCAAATAATATATATTTTTAAGGTTTTCTTTAATAGTTCCTTCATTTTATTAGCAATATTTATAAAAAATGTTAAGATATAAGTTCATTAAAAACTACTGTATGACAGCAGCTATTATAATGTTTTAAATTATCCTTCCATCTTTATCACATAATAATGCATGCATTTATTAGTAGGTCAGTCATTGCATTTAGTCCATAACTAGGTCGAGATATAGAGAGCTGATTCCCTTAATTAGCAGAGAAACAGCGGTCTGTTGTGTCTTTGCAATTGGGGAGTCAGCTCTCTATGTATATCCTTATATCTCTATGGTCTTAACACCTTTCTATTGTGTAAGGGTCCTCAGGGACCCGTTTTGTCTGTAAAAACTTCAATATATTTTCAATCCCAGTATATATGTAGCCTGGATGAAAGATGCCAAAGAAAGATCTCATTTTCTTATAAACGTAGAATCTAGAGAAAAGGTTTGGGTAGTTTGTGATTCGTTCACCGTCTATCTACTGGAATTTTCTGAGAAAGATGTAGGAATTGAGCTCACTTTAGCTATTGTGAACAGTACGTAATTTGCAACATTTTTTACACGCTCTTAAAAAAATAAAACCTAAAACACTATTTGATTTTCGGAAATTCTAACGGTAAAAAACATTATTCATCCGTTTTTTAGTGTACATATTGTTTCACTCTAGTTTCATAGAGTCCATCAAAATCTATATATGTTCTTCCGCCTTTTACTTTACATCATAAACCATCTGTAGGGCTGGGCGATATGAGAAAAGTTAGATTTCGATTTTTTCCCCAAAAAATTTCGATTTCGATTTTATATCACGATATAAACAAAAACACTATTTTTATTATTTTTATTTTTTTATTTTCTGGTCAAAAACAGCATTACCTAACAAAAATAGCTCAACAGACTATTCAGGTTTCACAGAACAAAAACAATTTTTTTTGGTTACGTGCAGCGCTGTTTAGAATTATTGGCTATCCCGTGTCTGTGAAAACTTTGATGATTTTTTTGAAGGCATCAGCTTATTAGCCTGGTTCGCACGCAGATCCTCGTGCATGTCCGCCAACTTCGTGAGCTTTTTTTTCACATCGAACGTGTCATTTCAATCGTAGAAAAAAATTACATCGCGAATAAAATCGAAATCGAAAAATCGCCCAGCCCTACCATCTTGTCATCAAGAGAGTATAAAGACTCACGAATTAATACTACTACATTAGTATAATAAATTAATCTTTGCACTGATATACTACCTGCATCCTATTCATGTAATTGAATTGAAATAAAATAGCCGTCAGTTTTACTACAATATGGCATTCAATGCATTTTTATTAAAAAAGATAGAACATGAAAAAAATTAGAGTTTTTAGAGAGGAATGAATAAATGACGTTTACACTAGGAAACAAAAGCCTTTTGAAATTTTGGTAAGTTAAAAAAATCTTAAATTTATGATATGTCATCATTTACTTAAGACATAAAAACTGCAAATCTTATTTATGAATTTTTATATTTTTTATAATAATGAAAAAGAATATTTGTTTCTTTATACAGAAAAATAGTATTATTTTAATCAATAGGAAAATATTGACCTTATCATTAAATATCTAAATGTTCAATTATATGTACCTATGTACCAATATAAAAATGCCAAAACAGATAAGTGCGATAATTTGAAAAAAATAGAAACTGTATGTATGTAATGGCATACTCAGAATATGTTGTGGGTCAAAAATGAGCCACAAACAACATTGAGTCAACATAAATGGGCATTGTAGAAAGTTAGGGTGAATTTAATACCTACTTATAATATAATATTGGTAAATGTATTTTCTCTATCAATATCAGTTATTCGTAAGAAAAAATGAGGTTGGGTGATATTTGTCGTTTTGGTTTCTAATTCAAAGATAAGAGAGACTGACTTACAAATTTATAAGGCAACTATGATATTAAAGCAACATTTTGTATATAATCACTTCATGAACTCATGGTACAAATAACAATAAAGGTTATTAGTAATAATCTACGTAGTTTACTAAAATTTTGTGTTTATAACTTTTACACACACAAAAAATATGTTAACTACGCAGGCGTCTACAATATTTCCCCCCCCTTTTCCTTATAGCAAGAGGCATGAGGCCCCATAGGTTACATTTTTTGGAGGACATGGTTTCATTCTTGAGGTATAAGCCCCATCACCTTCAGTGTCTCTTTGTGCCTCAAGATGTTCAAAGCAACCATCATCCTTTTCACGGCTCTAATCCTACACATAACATCATCCGCAGAGGCCATTAAGTGCTACGAATGCGAAACTACTCAAGAGAAGAAGTTGTAATGACCTCAAGACTTGCAACGCCAACGTACTTTCCTGCACCAAGGAAGAATATTATAAAAGTAAGACTGCCGAAACACTTCTTGAATACACATTCTTCTAATTTGTTTTTCTTTACCTCTTTATTTTAGACAAAGAAAAGTTTATCAGCAAGGGATGCCATCCCCAGACCTTTGCCAAAGGCGAAACATGCGAATACCTCCAAGTTGTTGGTGGGAATGCCAAGGGAGATAAAATTCGATGCGTCTGCACGGGAGATCAATGCAACTCCGGAACCTCACTACAACAGAATGCTTTCTTGTCCTTTATGTTTATTTGCTTCTCAACAGCTGTGAAGCGTGTTTTGTGTTGATTCTTTATTTATTTATATCTCATTCACCCCAATATCCTCATCATCCCCCAAGTATGCTTTCCTTTCACACCCCTTTGAGTTCTACCACCTCAAAATAAAACTCTACTCAGCTTCTCAATTTATTAGAATGCTAATAAAACATTGCTTATACAATTGTCGTGAATATACAACTTCCTTATAAAAAATAAATATCACCGTATATATATATATATATAGGTAAACTTCTATTTTTCATTTCAATTAAAATTACTAGCAACAACAAAACGACGTAATTAATTTCAAGGTGTGTCTACACAGTATCAAAAAAGAAATTGCAGAAGTACGTTTTTCTGCTAATATGCAAATATATATGATATTTGGAGGAAATCAAAGTATATTTCAAACATATTTATATGAATGTCGTTTATTATTCTTCTAGGTTTTGTGAGTCGTTAAGAACCAGATACCAAACTTCATTGTTATTTTTTTTACGAAAACGTAGTTAGTTTTATAAAAAGGAATTATTTTTTGTATATATATATATCTATATATATATATATATATATATATATGTATGTATTTGATACATATCTAATTATATTTGAACGTGTAAATACATAATGACCATATTATTAATCAAAAATGTTTTTACTTCCTGCAAGAATGTTTAGTCCAGCATGAAAAATAATATTTTAAAATGGTTTGGTAAATAGTGTGACGATTTTTTTTTGACGAAGATTTTGTAAGTATATTTTAATTTTTTTATAGATATTAGTACGATCAACATTCAATTGACTTAATGTGTGAAATAATTGTTATTTTTCAATAGGTTTACATGTAACAGTCGTATTTAAACATTTATTAGAGATCATGGGTATTGACTATATATTTGAATTCAAAATATAATTATGGCAGCACATAGAATTTCATGAATAGATCTCTCAAAATGCATCCTTTCGACCTTGAAAATTAGGTAACATGCATTTTCAATGCATATTTGCAAGCAGCAATTACGAATTTGCACTAATATATATAAGGCACAGAAAATGCATCATTTTAAATAACATTATAAGATAAATTAGGATGTTTTATTGTTAAAAACCTATGAAAAAAGTACAAAATGAGTAAACACAAAAAGTATATCTAAATTTACATATTTAATATATAAGATGCTTCTTGCCTTAGGAATAAAATGCTTTTGACTAGTGTCCTTTAGGCCTGAATGATTTTAGCAATATGTTTTCTTCTTTGTGATTAATGATTTTTATCGAATAAAATTAAAAATTTCTTATTTTATAACATATATAAATCAAATGGGAAATATGTGAAACATACATTCAATCATAACTATATATTAAAACGTTCGTAACATTATCATATAAAGACAATTTTAGAGTTGTCTTGCTACATGAATTAAGCTAAATATTGGTATTCAAGAGTTTTCAAAGTATTTTCTCGTCTAAATAAGTTTAATGCATATTACGGGATATACATAAATGTTAGTGCATTTGTATAGTTAATTTCGACTGAAATATATTTTTAATGCATTGAAAATAGTACGTAGGGATACAAATCAAATTAAAGGATCTCATAGAGTTACATGGAATTTTTAGAAGCCGTATGTAACACAATTATACTTAAGGCTCTAATACGAATTGAAGAGAAAAGGACACAAAGAAAAATATAATAAGAAACTAAAATGTAATGTGTAAAATATCTTCGTGCTTGAGCTCTAAGCAATGTAATGTATAATGCCGAGGTGTTCCCTCAACCAATAAATTGTACTTCCGCTGTCATATATATATATATATATATTATATATATATATTATATATATATATATATATATGTTTGCATATATGGTTCAATATAATTGCTCTGACTGGATATAAATAAGCATTATAGCATTTAAAAATAGTCTATCGAACCTAGGACCTTACAATATATAATATATATATATATATTGTATAATAGGTGTAGTAATAGTAAATCCATTATTATTTGCATTAAATTGAAGGTTTTATTTAGCAAAGTAAAGAATGATCCGATTTAGTTGAAATATGTACCGTTTTTTCGATAACTTGTTGCCATTTTGAAGGTAGTTTCATGATGCTTTCACATAAAAAACCCTCGTCCCTATTGGCAAAACAGTGGGACAGTCAATTTCACAAGCTTCTCTTGAGGCGATTTTTTACCAGCAAAATAATTCGCCATAGACAGGAAAAGGTAGTAATCACTTGGTGCCAGGTCCGGGCTATAAGGTGGATGCATAAGAACCTCCCAATCAAGCTTCCGGAGCTTGTGGCGAGTCACTAACGATGAGTGTGGCCTGGTGTTGTCCTGATGGAACACAATTCCTCTCGTATTGACCAAAGCTGGCCGCTTCTGGGCGATTGCTTCCTTCAGTACAGGTCCGAATTAAGAGTTGGCCGTAGGGGAGCAGCTCTTAGTATATGATTCCCTGCCAATCCACCAAACACACAGCAAAACCTTCTTCATCGTCAATCTTGGTTTGCGCTGGCTCACCGGGATTCGACCACGACCGTTTTTGTAAGTGACCACTTTTCATCACCAGTAACCATCTGCTTCAGAAATGATCGATTTTGTTGTGATTCAGCAGTGATTCGCAGATGGAAATTACGTCTATGAGGTTTTTTGTGTTAACTCGTGTGGCACCCATACATCGAGTTTCTTGTTGTATCAAGCCTTATTTAAGTGTTCCAAACTGTTTTTGTGCATTTTTTTAGCTCCTTGGCAATCAAAACAGTGCTTACATGACGGTCAAACTCGTCAATTTCCATTATTTTATCGATATTTTCGACAATTGGCCTTCCAGAGCGTAGTGCATCTTTGACATCAAAATTACCAGAACGGAATCGACAATACCAAAATTGCACGTGATTGGCTGTTACAGTATCATAACCATAAAAATAATTTTGTTATAGTTCTATTGGAACCTAATAAAATTGAAAAAAAAATAGTTGGTAAATAAAAAAGTTTATAATTGTATCATTATTTGAATATTGAAGAATATTTTTCTTACTTGGAGTAGAGAGAGCAATAATCTGAAATTATATTTGTACTTGTTTAGAATTATTTGTATGACTTATAAACATATTACTTTTAGAAAGAAGTTGATTTTCCATCATTTTTATCCTTATAAGACATTATTTCTCCCACAATAAGAAAAAATAATTGCATAAACGTTGAAAATTCAACTTTTTATGCATTTTGAATGATTGTTTTGAATTTTAAAATGACATTTCTTTTTTTAAATAAAAATGATGAATTCTGCTCACATCATATAATTGATTGAACGTTGAGCATACGAGTATATGAAAACTAATGGTTTCATAAAAGTTATTTTCATAAGTATGAGCAATATGAGGGTTGAAAAATATTGCCTTATTTAAAACATGGTCTACTTAATTGCCTGGCGATAAAAATAACTATTATCATCATGATAAGACATTGTCATTCGTGTCCTTTGGCAAGGATGTGATCATGCGTCTTTATGATTTCTGCGTAAATTTCAACTTAGTGTTTTATTTAGAACTTTTTAGAACAATTTTTCGAGAAATTGGCAATATTATAAGAACGAAATATATAATATATAAAATAAAATATATAAATAAAATCAGCATTCATAAACTTATATAAATATTTTATCAGTTTATACTTGACCCAGAAAAACTGAGTCCTATATTGACGTAAATGATATTTCCTTGTTTCACCAATTACTTTGAATTCACAGGACATAATCGAATAAATGACCGTTTTTTGTATAAATCAACACACCCATTAGGAGATTGGACAAATAATACAATTATTTTTAATTGCTACTTATAGACAGACTTCTTTTTTAATCAGGGCACTCTGCATTTAGTTTGAATATGAAAGGGCTTCAATCGAAATCATAATTATCAACTGGTTGGCCAATTTTAAGAGTAATGAGCCGTTGTATACCTTGACTCGGCCAGTGAGGACCGTACTAGCCACTCGGGACATTCTAAAAGCTTTATAGGGAGTGCGATAGTCGTGTTCAACTCTCAATGTTGGGGGCACAGCTGTGCACAGGTTCGAATACCCCCGAGAGGGGATGGTCGTTTTTGATCTAGCTCATTTCAAACATTTGAAAAATAGGAACATCCCTACTATGCACGCATGATATAAGTGAATGACTCAATTTGTTAGTCTCGACTCTACAAACAATGGCATGTACAAATAAATAAATTGGCAATTTTGCACTATGCATGTCGAATAGATTTTGGGTGCACTGATGGTATAAAACACTGCGTAGTTTGCTCTTTCACATTTTCTTTTTTTAATTAAATAAATAAATGAGAGATGCAAGATTGAAGAGATACATATATAAATGTATGTGTGTACCTTGGTTATACAAGTCAAGTAGTCTTCTATTCATTTGGTCTCAAGGGACACAGTCACATCATGCAAACATACTATAGTTTTAAGTTCATCCAGGGTTTATTAATTTATTCAAGTTTTTTCATCTCAAAAGTTGCTTAGAATTAGAAGACCCGTACAGATTTTTATTAAATGTGATTTTAACTGCATTCATGTCAAAGGTGCATATAAGTGGGGAGTGGAGGAAATGTGAATCCAATGTAGAATATTTTAATACTTTATTTTATTTTCACCACAAAAATAATTTGTATGAAAATACCATTTCATTTTTTTATCATTTGATATTTTTTACCTTTTTCGTTGCATATATTATATTTTTCTTTTTCCTAAATGCTAATGGAATATACGTAATATGTGTACTATTCGTATTCGATTTATCGGAATATTTCAAACATAAAACCCAACCTATCATTGGATTATATTTCCTTATTGATTACCTTATTTTATATATGCATATATATATACATATAATATATATATATATATATATATATATATATATATATATATATATATATATATAGGGTGGTAAGATCAAATCTGGCTGGTTTTCAGGACCTCCTTTAACTAGGATGACGTCATCCGATCCGAGCAGCCGGTTTTTTTAGCAGACAGCCAACATATGAAAGATCATTTCAGTTGAATTTTATCATCGTCATGGCTGCATATGGAAATCTACAGCCTGCTATCTGGAACGAGCATATATATATATATATATATATATATATATATATATATATATATATATATATGCTACAACAAATGTCAAGCAATTGCATTAGCCTAGTGGAAGAGTACTCAACTCTCAATCCTGAGAACTTAGGTTTGCCAATCGAATAGGATATCGCCTATCTTCCGATCCTTAAAGAAACGATCCTAGATTCGATTAAATAATTATGATGCTTATAAATTTACAAATCAATGTAGCTCAATCCAACCATTTGAGCAAAGAAAAGAACTGAGAGATCTTGTTTGCAAACTATTTTAAAGCAAAAATAATATAACATCGCTTAATATGTAATTAAATGTGCTAGGAGCATTGGCCGTGCACGCTTTTTCTGTTTCTATTTAGAATGTGTCTGTTTTCGTCGTGAATGTGAGTGGCCGTATTCCTACTCTGCAATAAATGGATTCTGCCGTTTCAATTCGAAACACAAAAGGAAGAATAAAGCGTGCGCTCAACATCCGATAATTGATGCTGATCAAAATAACCTACATAGCGAAATAGTTTTTTTTGTGCCAAATATCTTGACGTTTCAAAATAAATAAAGTCACCTGATCATGATAAGTTTTGAGTGTTATTAAATCATTTCGAAATTGCAGAAAAACTGTAGTGCCCTGGGCTACAAATAAGGAAGCTGAAGTTTTGGAGAATCCAGCATTTATCTTCACTTCATATATTCTAAGGACATGAACCCAGGTGTCTGTGATCATCAAAGAAGGCGATTCCTATGACAAATAATACATATATACCATATCATTCGTGCTAACGGCTACGGACTCGGATCCTGACTCGTCCACTTTTAAGGACTCTGGTTTTAGTTTGAAGGCTTGTGATCCATTCTGTGAGGACTTGGATATTCGAGACTCATTAATGTTTACATTAATGATTTCGACTTATGATCTCAATTGTCGGCTGTTTCATCCAAGTTGTATTATTTTTGATGTTTTTAGAACAATGATTCTAATGTTATTAAGAGGGATGTAATCTTTCTGTCGCTATCAATATATATATTTTCTGGCACATAATTAATAAAAAAGGACAATGAACGAAAACATGCTTGCTTTTGAATATTTGAAAAATTGATTTGATTTAAATACTGGATACAATTAAGGAAAGTGTTTAATATTAAGATGTAAAACTACATTAAACAAGTTGATTCTGAATTTAATAAATTTATCAAATGTAACTTTATATCAAAAAAAAATTTAAATACAATCAGGCGGCTTTTAGTCTGTTTTACGTTCATCATGAATAATTTTAATAAGTGTTAAGTAACTACTTGAAAAAAGTTGTCTGTATCCTCGTTGATTGTTTTTACGTTTATATATATATATATATATATATATATATATATATATATATACATATAGGTATATATATATACATGTAGTACAATGATATAATATCTCCTGATATTTGTGAATGCATCTCAAAAAAGATATTTTATTTACACATTATTATATTAAGTGATTATTTTTCAAATTGTTCAAGATAATTATTAAAAGCAGGAAATTCGCCGATTAATAAAATTATCGAACATGGGTTAACGTGTAATAAATGCAAATTCATGCAGTTTTAGTAAAATAATGACTCATTAAACATATATATATTTATGTTATATTATCAAATACTTCAAATCCATGTTATATTATCAAATACTTTTTTGCACGAAATATCGTATTTTTACAAAGTAAATTAGCATATCCATGTTCCGTACGGGATGATGGACATTTTTAGCCCTAATTTTTTTTCCCTTTATTAAAATATATTATGTACATCAAAACAGAAAAGCATACATAAATATATAAACCGGAGTAGTTACGTAAGAGAAAACACATGAATAAACATTATAGTTTAAAATTAATACTCCGCGAAGGAATTATATATCATCAACAAAATAACATTTATACTAAAACAAGCAATTCGCATGTCATAAAGGTATTTATAAGAAATTACTAAGATTCTTTAAAATCTTATCTATATATTTTTTCTGATTTAAAGATGTCGACGGATGAAAACGCACCAATTCTCCAGCGTAGCACCATGATTGAAGTCGGCCATAGGAACTTAGACATATGGAGCTAAATATCTAGCTGACGCAGCTAGTATAATGGTTCTCAGATCCTCTTCCTTTATTGGTTGGTACAGAGTTAGCTTTTGAGCTATAAGAGCTTTACAGTTCAAAAGCGCAAAGTTCATTGCCCTCGTTTTGGGTGAGGCACTAATTTTGTTGCTCGAAACTCCAAATAAAATGAGTCCTTAACATAGCCTTCATTTCCTCTTTCAAGGCCTGGTAGATTTATATTTAGGAAGTATTTTAGAATTGACACTGCATGGCAGTCCACAAACGGATGAAGTGTCTCACCATGTATTTATTTTGATTATAACGGCAGAATCCATTTACTGCCAAATAGGAATACGGCCACACACATTCACGGCGAAAACGGACACATTAAAAATAGAAACAGGAAAAGCGTGTATGGCCAATGCGCCTAGAACCGTAATTAAAATATTATAAATAAAGATCATGGTTTTATCCCTTTCATCCCGATAACTTTTTCTTTCATTGCCACTAGATGGACGGCAGTCATACTACTACCTCGGTGGACGGAGCGGGTTATTTCAACCCCCTTTAAAAGTCCTTTATTTTGTTTTACATACGGTTGTTAGAGTTTATAAATGTTATATATAATGCTTTTCAAGCATTTTATCATGTATTTTAAATATATTTTGCATTGTTTGAATGTAATTCAGGTTACAATCTGTGTAGAATTTAAGTTATATATCTAAAGTATTTTTGTTATTTGCATTAAAACAAAGCTTTCACTATAGTCCTTCTTGTTACTATATATTATATATTAATATATCCTTTTATAGTGGGCATTATGTCACAATAACATGGTTACTCTACATAGGTGCTGAAAAATACAATATAATGCGGACTAACATGTCTTATACCTATTACTCTTGGGTGCGAAGCACATTTTCTACAAACAAGGCGCTTACATCTTCCACAGCGTTTGTTTTGTTCCTAGATTTTCATGTGTAATTCATTTGACAATAGGAGGAATATAATCAGAATCAGATTCCTCCTAACCATCGGAACAGTCTTCAGCAAGTACTTTCAGTTAGGATATTAGTTTTATTAGACAATATCGTCTTGAAATTTTAGCACCGGTTACATCTTTGTACTACACAAACCTGCAGCGGTCAACGACGAGAAGATACCTTGGTGCTGTATAATCTCGCTTTTTGATCAACAACATCAACTCCATACTTTGTTTGGATATTATATTCTACTGATTCAGGAAGCTTCTCCAGACAAAGTAGAGATTAACACATCACTGAGGAAGAAGACATTTTTGCTGGGTTTGGCTTCGATACAGTTAGGGTCAAATTCTGATTCTTCAGGACTGTTGTTTCATGAAGAGAGGCCTTCAAAAATTTGATCTAGGGGGGATTTTTTTTCTAATTTGGTTCGGTTCTATTCGGTTCCATCTGATTCATCCTATGGCGTTGCTAAAATAAGTTCTTGAATTTCATCGACAGTGAAATGTTTTCTTCGTGACATGTTGGCCGGTTGTTAGCACAAAAGCTCTGAGATGAAGCAAAGCTGCTTTACTCTATTTACATGCACATAGGTAACATTTTTCCAAACATGCTAATTCGTTTGGAGTTGATGATGTTAAACGAAATCTATACACGCCCGTTACAACTATGTTACCCGTACACAAACACTATGTCAGTAATATTTTACGTTTATTTTAATTTTTGTCATGCGCGGGTTTAAATGACCCGCTCGTCTTTCTAGGTATAAGTGCAATAAATTTGTGAATAATATAGATACAGTATTTAAATTTTAAATACATATAGTTCTTATATATACATTAAAATTCAAAAAATTGGGACATGTAAGTATGATAATGTAAAAAAGCCAGCACCTTGAAAAATTATTGCGGGTTAAAATAACCCGCTCGTCCACCAAGTGTTAACAAAAGTGATGTAACAATTCGAAATGCAAAGGGCCTACAAATGGCATCATTTAAGTTTTTTCTCTTTAGCTCTAACAAACTTTTTTATTGTGATTAAGTCTGCCCTAATCACCTTACTGGTATTGTATACGCAATCTGTTTCCATTACCTATTGACTGTTTTGATTAAAGAAGAAGAAAAAATGAAATGCGTGTCCACTCACAAAGGCACGTTCATCGTAAATAAAGATATATAAAAAAGTGTTTCCCATATAAGTAAACAAACAAAAGAAAATATAACAAACTTAATGATATTTTAAAGCCGAAAATATGTTTGCATCCAGTTTTGTACTATGTGCAAAACATCTTGTGACTAACACATAAGTGGTTAAATGTATTAGTTGATATAGTTGAACTTCATTTCATTATATGAAATATGCAAATCACAAAGGAATTTTTTAAACAAAATTTCGAATATAACTTTAATAATCTAGGGTATCTCAGTCCAAAAACCCGTCATGCATAATTTATTTTGTATCGGAGGTTACCCTAAATAAAGACAAATTAAACTAGAAGCACTCAGAGAGTTCAAACCTCCGCCGATCCCCCCAAATGAATCACTTGGTCTTTTTGTCATTTCCAACACTCTACGTACTGTCCCTTTATACACTGTAGAGGTACATGGAAGAAAAATAAACTTACGTCATCAAAGAGGAGAGCACAGCACAGCGACATCTATGGGCAGAGTAGGCTAACTTGAAATATTTATAGTATTTAGCTCATTTTGCATCTTAATTCTGCACTCAGAGATGCCAAAATTTAATCACTTGTTCCTTTTGGCATTTCCAACAACTCCACAAAGTTTCATCCGAATCCGTTCCGCACTTTTTGAGTTATCCTGCTGACAAACAAACCAACCAACCAGCCAACCAACGCTAGTGAAAACAATACCTCCTTTGGCAGAGGTATAAGTATTTCTATTCCCTATAAATAAACAAACGAAGCAAAAATGTAGAAAAAAATGTTATGAAGCAGAATACGGTGTAAGAAAAAGAATATAGTAAGTAGTTTCTTGAATTCATTATTTATTATATATATATATATATATATATGTGGTGTGTGTGTATAAATAAGCCTAGGGGGATATATGGAAAAAATAGCAATAAGTCATGATGTATTAAATATATTTTAACTAGAGGCATATATACACTCAGAGAGTGCAAACCTCCGCCGTCACGGGGTCCTTATGAGTCTTCCGAGGCGGATTTTTTCACGACTGGAGCGACGTAAGAGAGGGACGGGGGAGGGTTCCCTCGACGGAAATTCCGAGAGGAAGACGCTCCGGCACCCGATTTCACAGCACAGCAACAATCTATTGGCAGAGTAGCTAACTTGAATATTTATTAGTAGTTAGCTCATTTTGCATCTTAAAAAAGAACTCAGAGATGCCACAATTCAATCACTTGTTCCTTTTAGCATTTCCAACAACTCACACAAAGTTTCATCCGAATCCGTTCCGTACTTTTGAGTTATCCTGCTGACAAACAAACCAACGCCAGTGAAAACAATACCTCCTTCGGTGGAGGTAATTATATGTCTTTCAAAAAGTGCATATATATCTTAAAAGGCTAAACCATAACGTTAAAGCCAATTGAAGCATTTTATTCATTGAAATAACAAAACTAATACGGAATAAAAAGCAATAATGACATTTAAAATAATTTTCTTTGTGAAAATTCTTAAGTTTTTTACCCCTTATTTGTTCTTTAATAGAATAAATGGTTTTTTGCACGCGAAAAGTAGGCTAAAGGTTTCTCTGTAAATATTTGAAACATTTTTTTTTTTTTTATATATTTTTCCATTATTTTAAGTAGCTAATAAATTCTATTTTTTTTGTACAGTTCTTGCACAAAACAGGCCCTTTAATATTGAATATGCTAGTAATACGTAAGTTACTGCGTTATTTTCAGTTTATTTTATAAAGTTATATTATTAGGTTTAAAAAAAAAATATTAGCTACTAATTAATTCCTTTTTAAATAGTAAGCTATTGCAAATAGTTAATTATTCTTCTTGCCAAATAAATAGTTAGAACATTATTACAATTACGACTTATCTGCAGGAGTTATCAGGTAGACAATAAAATCCCGTATTTAATATAAAAAAATAAGGAATAGTTGGTCAAAACAAGATCGTGTTCGATAAACAAAGATATATATATATATATAATATATATATATATATATGGTTGTAGGAAAATTGCCCGAAAGAAAATTGCCCGAAGGAAAATTGCCCGAAGGAAAATTGCCCGAAGGAAAATTGCCCGAAAGGAAAATTGCCCGAATATATATAATTTGTTTTAAACCCCAAAGAATTAATATTCCCAAAGTAGCTAGTTAGGCAATAGAATAGTTACCTGAGGTGATTAAATTTGAAAAACTACATTTTTAATGTAAGAAATTAAGTAGTTTTATATTATAACATTTGATTTTATTTTCTCAACTCTTCAAAAAGTACAATGTTCTATAATCGTAAAATATAATATACATATGTTTAAAACAGTTTTAAATTATAGGCCAGAGACTTCAAATAATCTTTTTTGTCATCAATACTGTAATAATTGTTAACAATGTTTAATATACGAGAATTTATTTGAGCATACTTTTTATTTTTCCTGAAAACATCACCTCTACGAATTTGAACAATTTTGGACATAGACATTTTCTCTTTTTTTTGTAGAGTCGCTATCAGTTTCCAGATATTTGGATGATTACATCCAACGGTTTTATTGAGTGCATTGTGGTATCCTTCTACACAGTTGTTTGTTCTAGGTTCTCCAGATAATACTCTTTCATAGACATTCCACAAATGAATTGGGTATCTTGGTGGATGCCTTCTCCTATTATTAATTCTTCCTCTTAGAATTCCAATATAATTGGACTCAAAATACGAAATAAATTCTATTGGAATAGATTCATTTTCTGTGAGTTCTTAAAAAATTTCAACAACATTGTCAAGAGATACAAATGCAAGCGAAGAAAACATTTAAATTTGAAGACTAAAATCTCCTTCAGAATGGTACCGATTTTTGTACCTAAGTTCAATATTTTTTTGTATAAACTCTGTGAAAAATGAAAAAAGCAACCATGAAGTGAAGTTTCCGGAAACACATCTTGTAAACTATTAATGAAAGCCATTTCATAATCAATAGAAATAGAAATTGGTTGCTCAACAACAATTTCTTTAATTTTTTGAAATAATAGTCTATAAGTAGTTTCTGACTTGTTTGGTAGAAAAATAAATAATCTGGGTACAGCGATGGATGTTTCAATGTATATGTGAACAGTTACAATTTGGTAAAAAAAATCAGGGGTTATCTTGAATGTACCATCAATGGCCCATTTCCTATTATTCGTCAAATCTTGAAGGCCTGAATTCGTCCCAAATATGAGGATTCGACTTTGATCCTCCTCTCCAGAGTCATATAAAAGAAAATTATCTTCAGAATTTTCTAGAGTTTTGAATCGGGGTGGAATTGAGAATCCAATGCGAGATTGAGGAAATGTTGGGAATTTTTCATTGATGGTCTTCCATCCTCTAACACTTCTTGCAATATTCGATAATGTTGGCAATTGCGCAATTGTAGCTTCATCGCTGTTTGAAATAGCTGTCGAAATTGTTGATCGGGTTGTTTGTTGAGGGTTCTTTAGAGATGCTTCCTTAAGTTCTCTTCGAAAATTTATGGAGTCCACTTCTGCCTTCGTCGATTCATGGCAATGTTCATTCACATATTTAACAATTTCAACTTCAGTTTAAGATTTGGTGTGAATTTTTGCTCTACAGTTCTTTGCCTTCCTTTCGCAACACTCCCAATAAATAGTTCTACTATTTTGCCGATTTTTGTAATACCTATGTTGATATTCATCAACTAGGATCAATCGATTTCTTTCACTTTTTATAAATTTCGCCATATCTTACTTCGATAGCAAACTGATATATACTGACTAAAATTCTCCTATAGAAACAAAATATAAAAAAAGACAAGTTAAACGCATTAATGCAGATTTGCGTATGCAATCATTAATAAAGAAAAATCCTTTGTTGAGATGCCACCGTAGATGGAAGCTAGTAATTTCACCATAATAGATTTACAGTTGAGTATTGGGACTCTTATACAAAAATATACAACGTATTTTCCGGAGTATAAGTAGCAGGGTTTTTTTCGTAGCTTGGCCAGGGGTATGACTTATACTCCAGTGCAACTTATATGTGAAGTTTTTCTGCCTCTCTATCAAATAAATTTCCCCCAAAAATGTTACAAAATGATTGAATGCACTATAAAACGTTCCTTAGACAATTTCCATATATGTAGGTATTTTCAAGTTCAACTTATACTCCGGTGTGACTCATATATGCCTTTTCCTCCTTCCTTCTTCATTTTTTGGCCTGTCCGACTTATACTACGGAACAACTGATAATCTGGAAAATACGGTACTTAAATATTATCAGTTATTGTGACCAAATTCTGGACATAAATGAACATAATAGGCCGTGTTTACAAATTGTAGTAACGTAAAGTTTAAACTTTAAATTAAATTTAAGAAGTAATATTTATTTTGTGGTAAAAAATATATTTAATTGCTGACAAAATTAAATATATTTGATATTAATAACTTTCTATTTTTGTAACCAAATGAAATTAATTATGTCTGATTATATCTACTACGTATAAATTTTGATTTAAAATTCAAAGACAAAAGAAAAATGGATACAACAATACACTCCCTTTGTATAGAATAGGCGATATATTTTGTGTTTATTACGACCTAATATATATTTATTTGTTAGCTTAGTTCATCATAAAGTAAGAACTATTTTGATGCAAGAAATAAATTCCTTTGTAAGTATTTAAATCCTACTGCGTATGAAATTCAGAGACGAAACAAAAAATGGATGCAACAGACAAAGATGCACTCCCCTGCGTATTGAATAAGCGATCTATTCTGTCTTTATAACGGCCAGAGACTTATTGTTTGTATTGTATGTTTTTTTGTTTATATATATATTCTTTGTTCTGTTATAAACTGTAACTTAATATAATCAATTTGACAAATTATCAATTATGATATAAATTTAAGCCAAGCAGGTACTATCAATCAAAAGGCTCCTAACACAAATTTATACCCCTTTTTGAGTTGAGTTCGGACCTCAAAACGTGAGGCTTAAAAATACTGGGTCTAACAAAGAAATTACGGTGATTTTTTCTTGTAAAATTATCTTTATCCATTAACGTAATATCTATCAAGAGCAAAAGAGCTATTATTCCAGAAATCGACCTCAAAATTTTGAGATATAAATTTGTGTTCTAAGGGGCTAACATGACTAATTCAAGCAACGGTTTTAATCATTCATTTTTAGCTTAAATTAAGACATGGATACAATTACATTTTGAGACCCGGCGGAACAAAAAATTTGGGTTTTGAGGGGCTAACATGAATTATTTTAGCATACGAGGTAGAAATTATCACGTTTTGAGGTCCAGCAGCACCCCAAAAACCCTAACATTTTGGGTATAAACTTGAGTTCTTAGGGGACTTATATAAGGCTTTGGGCATTTTGGGATTTAAAAAATACTAAAAAAATTCTGACAATTTTCCATTCGGGCAATTTTCCTTCGGGCAATTTTCCATTCGGGCAATTTTCCTTCGGGCAATTTTCCTTCGGGCAATTTTCTTTCGGGCAATTTTCCGCCTACCATATATATATATATATCTATATCTATATCTATATATATTATATATATCTATAGATATATATAGGAGAGAGAATGAGAAACATAATATAAGGAAGATTGAATGTTATTGGAGCAAATAAAATACTTTTCCATGATAAATAAAAACGTAAAATCATAATCCTTATCATTTAATGTCAACAATCGTTTAGTGATTACAAAACATCGTAGATTTAATTGCACGCGATAGAATAGCACAAAAAACATTCTTTCATTATTTTCTGATATTATGTTGTACATTTCATCTGATTGATCATTATCGTCACTCTGATATGTGAAGCAGACAAATAGACTTAGAATACCTTTATATTTTGTAATATTGCATTAGCAAAATATTGTGTTTTCATTACTATATTACCAAAAAAACAGTTGATTTATTTAGTTAAAATACTCCTTACATTGATGTGAAATCAAGCTCCCTCATATATTCGAACATACTGTTAGCCATAAATAAGGATAGGGGAAAGCTCTGTTTTGCAAACTCATCGATAAACATGACTTTATCATTTGTCATATTATTTTCTATCTCTTTGTACGTCAAATAGTCTGAGTGATAACTTATTTATCGACATATATGATGAAACAAAATAATCAATCCTTTTTCTTTGAGTATGAGGATCACCTTTATTCATTATTATTTATATGTAGAATATGAGAAGTCCATCAAAAGTTATCCTAAATGCATGGATCATTGAGAAAAGTAATTAGACTTTAAGGTGAATTCCTTCTCCTGATTTGTTGTTCACTTTTCAAAAGTTGCGAGTGAAATTATACTTTTTCAAGTTTTATTATTACCTCCACCGAAGGAGGTATTGTTTTCACTGGCGTTGGTTTGATGGTTGGTTGTTTGTTAGTTGGTTGGGTTGGTTGTCAGCTGGATAACTCAAAAAGTACCGAACGGATTTCGCATGAAACTTTGTGGAGTTGTTAGAAGTGCCAAAAGGAACAAGTAAATTTTGGCATCTCTGAGTGCAGAATTAAGAGGCAAAATGAGCTAAATAATAATAAATATTTCAAGTTAGCCTACTCTGCCAATAGATGTCGCTATGCTGTGAAATCGGGTGCGGGTGCGTCTTCCTCTCGGAATTTCCGTCGAGTGGAACCCTCCCCCGTCCCTCTACGCCGCCCCCGTCGTGAAAAATCCGCCTCGGAAGGCTAATAAGGACCCCGTGACGGCGGAGGTTTGCACTCTCTGAAGTGAATATATGCCTTAGTTATTATTCCTTCTCCAGGTATCAATATAGATATAAAAACATAGAGGGCTTATTGGATTCTTCAAAGGCATACGTCACATTGCCCAAAATAAAAAATCTTTCTATCTTTATGATCACTTAGATGACGTGATACAAATTACTTTGCGTTATATTAGGCAATGGCGACAGCTGAACGATATTTCTCTGCTATTGAAGGGTAATGAGCTCCCTATATCTTTATAGTTTCCATGATCAAAAAACCAACGCATATTCCTTTTCTCTATCTATATTTGATTTAGCTATATTTTGGCGGGAACATCCTACGCGCATTTGATAAATGCTTTTCGGAGTTGGAAGGCTCCTTATTGAAATCCTTTATTTTATGTATAAAAGGAGATTTTCCTCCGCTCTATCCTCTCATTCGAAATATATACTGAATCAACGTATTTACATCCGACACTCTTTATTTGTCATCTTTATTACAATTGGGATTGGGAGATCTCTAAGCTTCTGCTATATAAATATTTATCTTCCTTGAAGGGTATTTATATAAGAGTACAATTATGTACAGTCCACTTATCATTCTATCTATGTACATTTGCAGGTGGTTATAACTCCACGATTCATAACTATATATTTTATGAGAGTTATACTGGAGTTTATTTGTTTACGAATAAATATTATTTATCGTCATCAACTAAAAGAGTTTTGTAAAGTAATATTGGTTAGAATAAAAGAAAAAAATATAAGAAGATCGATATACAACTTAAATAAAGTAAATAATCTTCACCACATCAAAAGAATCTAAATCATCATTCATTCTGTAATTATTTTTTTTGCACAACTATGAAGAAACATTGATGCACTCAGTTCATGATTCAGGTAATAATAATAATCCTCGTTGTAATAAAGTGTTCAACAATAATACATTCCAGTTTCTTAAAAGTTTTTTGAAAGTTGATCAAATCTTCAAGTTGGAGAATATAGGCATTAACGAATGACTGCATTCAGCCTGCTTATGATACTGCTGATATAAAAATATTGTTTATTACCTCTGCCAAAGGAGGTATTGTTGCACTCTAGCGTTGGTTGGCTGGTGGGTTGGTTTGTTTGTCAGCAGATAACTCAAAAAGGGCGGAACGGATTTTATGAAACTTTGTGTGAGTTGTTGAAAATATCAAACAGGAACAAGTGATTCATTTTGGCATCTCTGAGTGCTTCTTGAGATGCAAATGAGCTAAATACTACTAAATATTTCAAGTTAACTACTCTGCCAATAATGTCGCTGTGCTGTGCTCTCCTCTTTGAATGAACTGGAACGCTCCTATAATTCAAGTGTGTAGAGTTAAAGGAGCGTATGTAGAGTTTAAAAGGACAGTGTGTAGAGGTTGGAAATGACAAAAAGACCAAGTGATTCATTGGTGGGGATTGGCGGAGGTTTGCACTCTCTGATGTGTACTGCCTCTAGTTTGAGTATATTACCAACTGTGTTGGAAATTCTTGTGTTAGAAAAATACATTTATCTGGATTCAAATGACATACAATAAAAATTGAATCTAAATTAATTGGGAGTTCAATGTTTTCTCCATAAACGCTCTCTTTTTTATAAGGTTAACCTAAGTACTTATTTTATTACCCAATTTTTTTTATCGTCTATTCGAATCCCTACTTGTATGGGATAATATATATTTATATATCTATATTAAGTGGAAGTACCTCAGAAAAGGTATCGGATTTATCGATTCTTACCTGCAAATAAAATGTTATAAATTAATGGTCTATAGTTTAAACAAGCAACGTCAGCTTTTAACTTTAGGAAATAACAACTGCTTTAAAGAAATCGCAATTTTGAAAATTTGGATTACCTAGTATATTTTTAAGGATTACACTATGTAACACAATTGAGGTCTTAGTTTGCCACAAGGCTGAATTTCCAAATTTGAGTCCCATTTTTATGTCGACTCCAAAATGCAACTAAAAATATCGTTCGACAAAAGGCTTGACTTTATGACCTTTTTTTTATTAGAAAATCAACATTATTTGATTTGTTACGTAAGAAAAAACGCAGGTTTGTCAAGTTTCTCAAATAATTTGAAAACTATTTGGAAAATGGCATCCAAACAAAATCTTCAAAAAATTTAAGAAATAATTACACTGTTTTTTCTTTCGTACAAATCACAATAATATTTAGCGCAACCTCATCAAAAATACCTATAAGTATTTATTTAACATGATCAAGTAGGGCTGGGCGATATGAGAAAAGTTAGATTTCGATTTTTTTCCCCAAAAATTTTCGATTTCGATTTACTATCACGATATAACAAAAACACTATTTTGTTATTATGTATGGCTGTGAACTTCACCACGGCTTTGTGTTTGCACTGCTGCTTCTACACGTGTGTTTATGTTGTGGTGTGCGCAACTCAACTTGGACGTGGCTCTCTTCCAACTGATTGGTTACTTGCGGGCGCTGTTTAGATAATGGCTATCCCCGTGTCTGTGAAAACTTTGATGATTTTTTTTTGAAGGCATCAGCTTATAGCCTGGTTCGCACGCAATCCTCGTGCATGTCCGCCCAACTTCGTGCGCTTTTTTTTTCTTTTTTTCACACGAACGTGTCATTTTCATCGTAGAAAAAAATTACATCGCGAATAAATCGAAATCGAAAAATCGCCCAGCCCTATGATCAATACTTCCATCATACTAAAGTGTGTTTTTTTACTTTCATCACAGATATCGAACTTAGAAAAACTATTTTGAAATGCATTGGCACATACGAAAATATATAAGAGTATTGATTATAGTCAATAACTTGGAACAAAAAATGTATGTCCTCTTAAAAGAACAGTAAAAAATTATCTATCTATTGAAATATTGTCGACGACTATTAAATCATAAAATTGATTTGAAATGAATTGACATAATATAATAAATTAAATATTTCTGACATGTGTGGTTATTCTTACTTCGCAAGCATATAATTGATGTGAACCATGGAAATAATGAGAATCCTGATTATCAAAAAAGGTTTATAATGGTCAAACCTTTTGTCTGGCGATATTTTGGAATCTACGCTAAAATGGAACTTAACTTAGGAATTTCAGCCAATTACATAATGTTAACAATATTTTTCTTGATTATTTCTCCTTTGAAATCATAGAGCATTAAGGTGCATTTAGCAATCACATAACAGATGCATCAAGGCTCATTTTTAGGACATAACTACTACAAACTTACCTCATGATAATATACTCAATAAGGGGTTTTTTCTTCATCCAAATATATCGCTACTGCATATCTAATCTATTACCCATATATCCACAACCATAACATGGATGAATAAAATAACGTGGTATTTGGACTAATAAACATTATCATTTAATTTATATATATATAATTATATAAAACTTTTTTCCCCTTATATGTATAAATGAAGACGTGTCTTTATTTGTCTGGAAGATATATTCGTTTTGTGAGGGATCTGGAGTGTTGTGCCCCTTTCTTAATTAGAAAGTGTTATTAAGTGCTTAAGGATACCCCTCATCGACTTTTTTTTTTGGATAGTCAACACTTCGGAGCACCTGTATTCGGGGATTCGGAGTCCAAAGGAGCAGGAGTGATAGTGTTTTTATCATTGTTTTGATTTTGTTCTTTTTCCGCGGAACATTTCAAAAGGAATGAGTCAAAAACCTCCTGATAAACCCCCTGATGAAGATAATTCATCAAAAGCTATTCTTCTATTTTAAGAAGAGGTAAGGGATCTCGCAGAGATCATGAAGTTCATTTGAACTTGGAGAGGAACTACATGTGGGAAATCACTTTAAGTAGTTAAGATGGAACGGTATATAGAGGTGTTAATAATATTAAGCACCTCAATATTTATGACATTGCTATGAATTTTGGCTTTCAAGAGCAGGAAATTGCAGGGGCAAACCCTAAATTAGGTCTTGGGCAGGCTTGCTTTTATACAAAATTCCAATTGACGTTAGGAGCCGTATAAATTATCTTAAGGGTTGCCATGTGCAGAAAATTGAAAACGTTGATGGTCCATTGAAGAGGTGACCTTCAAATTAAGGGAATAGATAATGTCCATTTAGATAAGAGGAAAAAAATACCTTAACGTTGATAAACACGTTCAAACGCGTTAATGTACTTCGTATGGTTGAATGGCTTAGAAAATTTGGTGAGGTTTTGGATCATTTTCCCAAATGGAATCCTTCAGATACTAAGGCAGAGGCAAAGTATGGCAATTATAAAGAAGTTTGGAGGACAGCGATTATATTGTCAATATAGTTGCTGACCCGATATGTATTCCCCAAATTCTACCTTTTGAGGGCATCCTGGTAAATGTCAAGTTTGTGGGTGTCAAACTTCAGTGCCAAAAATGCTTTAGTTTTGGCCACCTTAAACTTCACTGCCTTGAAAAACGGGTTCGTATAATTGACTATGAACGTGCTCTCATCAAAGCCATTCACACCAAAAAATCTGTAGTGGTCTAGATAATAGTCTGGTTGTTCTTCCACAAGGATCTTCTTCTAATACTGTTGAGTTAGGAGAAGTGGTTCAAGTTACTCAACAATCTAAAGAAGTTCAGGAGGTAGCTTCTAATGAAGTTGATAATAATTTGGCTGTCCTTTCGATGGATTCTTCTTCTAATACCATTGTATTAGGGGAAGAAGCTCAAGTTTTTCAACCTTCTAAAGAAATCAAGGAGGTAGCTTCTAAAGAAGTAGTTACGGTTGGGCCCTTCATTGGGGATTCTTTTCATAATCGTGTTGGAGCTTCTCCCATGAGGAATGAATGTCTTGTTCATGAAGACATTTCTCTTGTAACGAGCAGGGAGGATACTTGTCAAGATAATTGTACTGAATTGACAAATGAAACAGCTAATCAAGTTTCTAGAACCTCTGTAACTCCTCCTAGTGTTGGAGTCTCATCTGGAGCTTTTGATAGGGATAATCCTATTCTTCCAAGCAAGAGATCTGAGGGTAGAGATGGTCGAAAAATTATCCCTTAATAGACTCTCACCTCATCCTTGAACATAGAACTCGGTCCCAATCGGCTAATAAAAGAAGTAAACCGGACTCTAATGATTCTCCGGACAAATTGTAAACCCTTCTAAGCAATCCAAACCTTAGTTGTACATACTTAACTGAACCATTATTACTTAAAACTTCAATAATGCAAACTTATATAACAGATATTTTCTCTAATACGATGTCCCAACATATGAAGAGTAATCTAGGAATAAGGAAAATCTTATCCCTTAATACTAGAGGTGGGAGGGATAAAAAAAAGAGACATGCGTTGATGAGACATCTTATGTCTTTGAATGCTGACATAGTTTGTGGCATTCATGAAAGAAACTGGTCCGAAGTCAAAAAATACTATATTGCAAAAAGCACAAATGTGGAGGAACTTCCGTCTTCAAAAAAGAATAGACATGTATAACACAAAGGTTATTCAAAGTTAATATACAGAGCTTCTTCATCTCCTGTGATGGCAGAGAAGGTAATTCTTCACGAAGCAAAGTGGTTGAGCGCTATGTTCCATCAAAGATATTTTTCAACAATAAAAAGAAAGAGAAACCATCTCGCTGGTGGTATTGTTCAGCTAACAACTGTTGTTCCTAAGATATATACTAAATGTTCGTCAATATTGCATCCATGCGTGGAGAAGATGTGTCACTCACACAGATTTATACTCGTGGCTCTTTTTGGCACTGAGCTTACAAATAATATAACCTCTGACATCTCTTTGGTGTGGGATGTGCACAAACAATTATTAGGAAAAATATTCCTCAGTTCGATAATTCTTCGACTGTGGATATAATTAGGCAGAATTATGCGAAGAAATATTTTTTCAGGAACCTGGGAAGTCCAGAGGACCTTGAGGAATTCGCCATTAGAAAGGGAACTCTTACTCTTCATGAACTTAGCCAAGATGGCTCTTTCAAGGATGGTAGATTCTTGTATCCCCTGCATAGATATGCGCTCAAATATCATGTGCTGAAACCCTGGTATTTGAAATTGAATGGCCAGGATCGTTTGGGTTTGAGGGAGAGTAAAGATATCTGTCGTGAATTTCTCAGGCTTCTTGACCTTCCGGGTTCATGGGAAAAGCGGATAAAAGATTCCCTAGCAGAAATAATTGATGGAAACCATTTCACGGCACAATTATTGATTTCGGCCAATATTATTCGATTATATCGCCCATGTAAAGATTGTGGCACTATTTATAACTCGATTTTACACACTTTCGTTGAGTGTCGTTCAGTGAATATTATAAAACGCTTTGTTAAACTTAATGTGAGAGGTCTGGACAAAGAAGAAGCGGATAAATATTTGAAGGCGTCCGTTCTATTTGGAATAAGTGGCGGCTAAATACTGTTCTCTCGAACCAAGGCAATAAATAATGCACTTCTGGGTGCAAAATCGCTGGTTTCAAAAAGGTTAGCGGATTACCAGCCTCTTCAGCCTTCAAATTTGAAGGCAATATTACTGGCAGCTGCGGCGAGATATGGTTCCCTGGACCTTAGGATCCCATCTACAAAGGATGATTCTTGGACTTATGGAGCCCAAGAAATCCGATATTTCCCTTCCCGTTCTCCTCTCTACAAGGACATCATCAAGAACTTTTAAAAAATTCAAGGATTTTAAATAATTAATGTTTTAATACGTTTATTGGAATTTTTATAATGTTTTGTCAGTTTTAATTACAGTTTTTTTAATAATTGTGTGTTCATTTGTGATGCTTAAATTTTAAACTAAAATGTTTATTCATGATTTAATTCGCATTAGCATCACTTTATATAAATTTCTTTTGTTTTATATATATTTATATGAACTGTGTCAATAATAATAATAAACAATCCAGGAAAGAATACTCAGTCGAAGGAAAATTGGACAACTGGCTTACTTATGTTAATTATATGATTGATAACACACAAGGGATAACATTTCGTGTCATAAGTCATTTAGAATAAACAAATTCTTTCATTGCGTGTTTTTAAACCAAATATTATTTGCTATTGAATATGATTGAACGGTTTATTTATTCCATTGCTTTGATTATTCAATTATTTGAATATCCAACCAAAAAATATATTATATGATAATAATTATATATGAAAACGTATTATTGTAATCACTTGATTAATACGATTGTAATGAGAGGAAGGGTATTGGAGTATATATCTTTAAATACTTTGGATAAAAAAACTTTTAACGATGCTCAAATAAAAATCTGTTGTTGTTTCTTCATAAAAAAATATATTTGGTCATAATTGAGTAAGAGACAAAAAAGCTGAGGATCTCAGATCTTAGAAATGTCAAATTAAGTAGTAGAGATTTTTCAAGATGGTCCAAATGAAATATGATAGAAGTTACCTCTCAAAGTAACAACTAAGTTGTTGACATAACTTGAAATGATATTCTGAGTTTTTAGGTGAACTTGAAGAGGTAGATTAAGACTCTCACCAAAAATGGTTTCGATACCGACTCTCCACATCTTCATTATTTATGAGTAAGTCACGAGCGGATCCGAGTAAACGAAGTTGCTATTGGTGCGGAGGAACCAAGGAGACTTCATTCCATTTCTTCTTCTTCTGTCCAAGAGTCGCCCCGGCTATTAAAATGGTGGAGAAGATAATTTTTGAAGAATACAACGTATCGCTATCGCCTTCAGACTGGCTCATTTCAACATCCTCATCCTATGTGGAAGCCTATGAGATTGAGCATTTGATCTCTACGGTTCAGAGGATCCTTTATGCCTCGAGAGTAAACGGTGGGGGATTCCCTTTGGGTCTTCATCGTGTGGTCTCAAGAAGCATAGAGGTCTTGCGCTCGGTATCGAACACTTTCAGTTGAAATGCACGGACATCATCAACGATGTCCCCACTCCCCAACGATGATACTGTGTTTGAAGGAAGAGTTGAAGGAGCTTCACACCTCTTAATTCTTCCCTGGACGGCTTCTTAGTGTATTGTTTATTTTATTACAACATCATTTTTTTTTATCATACTTAAATCCTTTTTTATATTTACCTGTTTTCTTGTTTTAATCCATAGGATTACATTATTTTTATTGCATACTATTTTGTAATGTGAATTTTAGTGTAATACATAATTTAAAAAAAAAAAAAGAAAAGAACAGACACATATAAATATACATTTTTTAAACACTAAAAAAAAAAAAAGAGGTAGATTAAGGAAGAACTCACATAATTCATAAATTGCCGCTTTTAGAAGTTTGATATTGACAAGAGGGCTCGCAGGATAATATTTTTTTTTGCTTATCCTCTTACACACGGGCCCTACACCACTCGTCCACGGACATTCTGAATCACTAGAAACTCCAGAGGCTTAAGAAATTTCGTGTGTATGTTAAGGCAAATGATGCCTAAAAGAAGATTTTCACCGAAGGCAACGTCTACAACTATTGGAACGACTTTTGGCTTTGGGAATCACTAAGAGAGGATAAACGGGTCTTCCGTACAAAACATCCGGGCCAAACAATGGTGACGGGAGTCATGACACCCAACGGCGAGAACACGCCTTCTTTCCTATTTAAGGCCGAAGAGAAAATAGGCTAGAATGTATATATTTAAGGTGCTGAAGTTCATCTTATTGCCATGCCTATTGGCAATATACCTAGAGAGCAGTTTGAACATAGGTCAATCAACCCAAACACACTATACCAAATGACAGAAGTTCTGCGCCAGACTTATGGCTGATTTTCATCCCAAAGAAAATGCTGCCAGCATTTTAGCCGGATTTGATCCGCTAACCTTTGATATGCACGGCATATTGGAGAAGGAGACTGACTATCCATAACTCTCAACTCAGCATGGCCTTTCTGAAAAATTGGGGTAAATTGTCCTTGACTTAACCAACAACTACTATAAGGATTCAGCCACCGTTTGGAAGAAATTATTTCCCCCGAGGAATGCCTAATTGAGTTAATATGGTCACAAAGATCGTGTATCAAAAATTTAGTTTTATGAAAACATAGATTTATTTGACAGATTGTAAACATATAGACATTTTTCAGAAATTATTAATTCAGTCCACGATTTGCTTCCGAACCCTGTAGATATATGGAAATAATATACACATTCATATGTACACGTCAACATATAATTCTCTTTTTTCTTTGTTTTCCCCCCTCTTGGGAAAATTATCTTTTCAGGAGTAAATTTGTCAAATAGACGATTTTTTACCTTTCAGGTATATGCCTCCATCAAGAAAAAAGGTTGCAATAGAAGTTCATTCATCTCACAGAAATAAAGACAATTTTTTTAAAGTGCAAAAATAAAAATGAAATAAAAAATAATTTTGTTTACAAAAGAGGTCGGTGTAGGCGGAATCCAATAGTCAAAGTTGAGGTTCCATGGTCCATTCTCCAAAAAAGAGGCCTCCAGACGATTAAAGATGTCCTTAGCTTGAAAAACGTCGACCATCCCTCCATAGTTCTCCTAAAGGCTTCCCTTAGAACATTCTTTGCAGACGGCGTCGTTATAAAAACAAAGGAGAATCTATATCAAGTATCTAACCGCATTATCAAGAAAAACTACCTACTTATCACTTCTCAACTCGACAGAAAAATAAAAAATCAAATATTGGACACAGTAAACCTCCAAACAAAGAACACATCATATTTCAAAGACATAATCTCAGGGATATGGGACCCCATATTAACTCCGAGGGAACAGTATTTGAAGTATAGAATTTCCTCTGGGGTATATTTTACGACTGGTCTGCTTCAAAATGAGGGGGCAATATGTTCTTTGTGTGAAAACCGCAAAACTGTTGCTCATCAGTTCCGAGATTGCACGGATCTCGTCCATGTTATGAAAATCCTAAAAGAAGGCCTAAAGGATAAAATAGGCAGGGATCTGAGCCCAAACTAGATCCTGTATGGTTTTCCAACTGAGACTAGCATCAAAAGTCATTGCTAAATTCCATCTATTCTGGCGAGGGCCAGGTTCAAAAACCACAAAATTTCCACAAGGATAGCAGATGTGGATTTAAAAGAATATCATACATCTGAAAACATTTTTAAAGATGTATTTACACTATAATTTTTATAAATCATATGTTTTTTAATACCGTATTTATAAAATTTACATGTCTTTCACCTTTAGTCTTTGTATAATATGTAGTTATTTATGTTGGTTATTATGAATCTCTTGTCTGATTTAATAAATGTATGTCTCCTAGGGCGGGACGGTAACCGCATTACCGCTATACCGCGGTACGTGACGCCTACCGCGGGTCTGAGCACGTCACCGTCATGACCGGCAAATTTTTTTTTGAAACATGGCCTGTATAAGTGGGGATGTTATATGTTTGTGGGGGGGGGGGGGGGGTGGCGGGGCGCGGTTATAACCAGTAGGCTATTCACCGTTTTCAAAACGAAACTTCAAACAACCTTTGATCAAAAGATGGAGCAAACCGACATTAGGATGTTGGGAGCGCAATTAATTAATTAACAGGTTTGCACATTTAAAAAGAATAAGCAAAGTGAACATGCTTTTTTTTAGCGACTAATATGAAGGCCGAAGTAGACTAAACCAGGGAAGTATCTTATTATGTTTCATTAACAGACTTTGCACATTTATAAAGAGTAAGCTACCTCACATCTTTATTTGTAATTTGAACGGGCTTTTGTTTGTTTGTGTGTTTGTTACCATTTTCAGTGCAATATAGATGTTGAAGATCTTCTAGTTGTTGAATATGAAATGTAAGAAATGTTGAAGGAAAAAATATTCACTTTAAATGTTCCATAAGTAATTTGCACTCGGGGAAGTATCTTATTATGTTTCATTAACAGACTTTGCACATTTAAAAAGAGTAAGCTACCTCGCATATTTATTTATAATTTGGCTTTTGTCCGTTTGTGTGTTTGTTAACATTTTCAGTGCAATAGAGGTGAAGTTCTTCTAGTTGTTGAATGTTGAAATTTAAGAAATGTTGAAGGAAAAAATATTCACTTTAAATGTCCATGAGTAATTTGCACTTGTTTTGTATTGAAGATAAATAAATAATGCATATTATTTAACCCTTGTTTTGCGCCGTGTTTGTGTTGGGCGGGGGGGGGGGGGTATAAATATAGCGGTATATCGCAAAACCGCGGGAATTTGTTGATTACCGACCGCGGTAAGAAAAAATCCAAACCGGCACAGCCCTAATGTCTCCCATTGGGATTTAAAAAAAATTTATTTAAGTCTGATTGAAGGATTTACAAGCATGATTATAATGTAAGAAGTTAAGGATTCGTAAATGCCAAATACAAATATGTGAAATATGACTTAAATAATTTAAAAAAGTAAAGAAACTTGCAATTTATAGGAATGTTTTATATTATACATTAAAAAAATAATCGAATAATCGATTTAGTTCAAACAGCAAAGAATCACCTTTATTATTATTATCAAGGAATCAAAATTTAATAATTGAAAATTAAAATCCTAGTGACGCAACACTCATATAGCGAGAGTAGTCAGATTTTCACGTCATGTATAATATATTTATATATATAGAAAGAAAAAGAGAGACAGAAATTGAGACCTCATATTTTTTTTAAATAAAGATATATAATGATATGTAAACGTATAACGTAATCAACTAAATCCTTAACCACCATAACAATTTCAAATTTTAGTCCAAGCGGATACTATAGGACATATTTTTATTATATTATCGTTCGGGATACAAAAATGGTGTTTTCTGAATCCTAATTGGATGAAAGAAAATGGAAAGTGTAATATAATAATATACTTTTAGCATTAAAGTATCACTTCCCTCACAACGCTTGAGGAGCAAATATCAAATCAGAGAGAAGGTATCAACCTTAAAAATATTTCATATATCTTATTATAGACCAGGAGACATGTCATTTAAGAATTCTTTGACTGGATTCCTTTAATTATTAATAATTGGATATCACCAGCATCATATTACACAAAACGTTTTTATGGAGATGTGAGAGATAATTGCTCTATCTGTGGAATCGGAATACAGTTGCACATGACTTCAGGGACTGCTCCATTCTTAAGGAAACAATGTCCAAGGTTAAGGACGGGATAAGCCGTCATATAGAAAGGGATCCAACCAGACACGAGCTCCTGTACGGGTTCACAGAGTGGGATGCTCCACACAGAACATCATCAAAGGTCATTGTAAAACTGCAGTCCATTATTGCTCGCCTCAGATTCGATGGAAGCAATATAACACCGGGCATTGCTCTTCTGGTGCTTAACGAATTCCAAACTCCTCAACTCTTCGACTCCTAACCATAAGCACCACGCAGTATATACTAAGTCTTCAGCCTTCTATCATTTGTTTGTGTTTTTATTATCTTAGTACTCTCTTTTGTTTTATACCTCACGTGTCTTTTTTATTATTATTCTTATATGTTCATCAACTCCCCCTTTTTATTATTGTACATACTCCTATTTAAACTTCCCCGAAGTGACATCATATCAGAAGCATCCCAAGACGACACAAGTTTTAAGTTTGTACAATTCTCTACTCTATTAAGTATAGTATATTACTTCATCACCTGATTTTTGTCAAAAGATATAATATGTAAAATATTTATTAAATTATTGTCCTAGAATATATATTTAAAAAAAAAATAATAATTGGATGAAACAAATGCTCAATCTCAATTAAACAATAAATGTATTTTGTTTGTTCATATCGGACAATAAATGGACTATCAGACATAGAAAAAGAAAGAAAAAAGTTTTATAAAAAACCATGTGTATTTGTGAGTTTGAGAGAAACACCCAAATATTTTCCAGTCTTTCCTGTGATATATTTCGTCGAATCCAACACTCTTATATAGTCTCAAAAATATGTGCCAGCAAGATCGTTATGTGCCAGCAAGATCGAAGTTCTACATAAAAGCTATCAAAAGGATTTTAAGAAGACATCGTACATTTTTAAACCAATCTAATACATGATTTGTCCTTTTATATAAGGTTATTCTTCAGAGCAGTAAATATGAACTAAAATGTGCATTTATGTATTTTTGCAACTGCCCTGAATAGTTTTACTCTGTTTCTGTATATAATTTTAGTGTATTATATTTTTACACTGTAATTTTTTTTCACTATTAACCGAATAAAATGTTTTAAGCCGGAAATAAAAAAACCTAGGTATAATAAGCCGTGACTGAGTCGTATGCATCCAGGAGTTTAAATTTCACGCATAATTTCAATTACAAAGAGTGAAGGGAACATGAAGATGTTGATGCAAAAAATGCATAAAATTATGAAAGCATGTTTCCACTCATCATTTGTCAGCATTTGAATAGAGTTTTTTTGTTGCTATGTTTTGCACCATATGCATAAAATATGTATGCATCCTATTAGCCTCAAGTAGATATACTCATTGTTCGTATATTGTTTTATTTTATGCATTCTCTTCCTATATTGATACAGTTTGTGTATATTGATGTAGGCGATATAATAACCCTTCTTAGTTTTTCATGTTATTTATCTGTTTATAACGTGTTTGATATCCGGAAAATATATTTTCTTATTGTTTTTTATGTTCCTTTACTGCAAAAATCTGTAATTTAATTTGAAATAGGAGTAAATCGATTTAAAAATATATAGACACTACCTTTCTAACTCATGCGGCATTCTTAATTGAACCGACATGGTGTCAAGTGTCATGAAGAAAGTATTTATGTCATCAATCTATATTTAAAGTTGGCAAATATATTTGTTTTACAAATCTTTTCTATTACTAAAAGGACTTTTTTTGTCAAGACTTGAAAGCCGTGGTTCTAAGTATCCAAGGCGGTTTTCTTGACGCAACTAACAAGTATGTTTAAAAGAGGTATACTATCTCTCATTGCATGAGCCTCGAGGGAAAAGGATTATTCTTCCAAATAAATCAATACCTTATAGTAATAATATTATTGGAGAAAACATTGAGTTAAGGTTCTGGGCGTACCTCTCATCATCAATCTTCCGAATAGAACCAAGATAGGTTATAATTAATCATTATACCCTTGATTGAAGCATAAATCACTAAGAGAGGCAAAAGAGCATTTGTATGTTTAGACAAAAAAAAATCTTCCTTGATTATATATATATATATTTACATGTAATCATTGGACATAAAAGAAAATTAATTAATAATATTGCCAAACAAAAACATCATATGATTCCACTGCTTTTCTTATCGCTATTTTATTGTTTTTCGTATTAGGAAACTATATTATCGTTCTTACGGTGGACTAGTTTTAATGCTTCTTCATATATATAAAGAAAAAGATTCGTAAAGAGTAGAAAAATCCATGATATTTCTTTCAATATAAGAAAAAATATGGGCTAATAATAGCTGTGGATTTCAGAAAAGCCTTCGATTCCTATTATCACCACCAAATTATAAATGTAGTTTGGCGATTATTAAATCCTGTTCGAGCTCTATTATACAATGGTACGTCAACCCTATCGATAAACTGACTCGAAAGTATACCAATTATATCAAGTAAGAGCTGTAAACAGGGTTGCCCCTCCGCCCCTCTTTTGTTTATAAGCTTGATGGAGGACTTCACCCGAAAGGCATAAAAGAAGTACAGTGGCTGTGGAGTTGACATTGAGGGATCCCGACATCTTATAGATATGTACGCTGATGACATCACTCTACATCTGGAAGCTAATACGGAAGCCCAACTTACAAAAGGATTGAATCGATTTGAAACTATTTTAATTAATTTGAAAAAATATCTGGCTATCGGTCAAACGGAAGAAAATTAATATTATAATATTTAATTTAATGGTTCGTCTCCATTGAACAGATGGGTTCTTAAACATATCACAAATGACTTATAAATAGATTTTTACACACGTCAAAATGATTGAATCGATTTGAAACTATTTTAATTAATTTGAAAAAATATCTGGGCTATCTGTCAACCCGAAGAATATTAATATTATAGTATTTAATTGAATTTATTGGTCCGTCTCCATTGAACGGATGGGTTCTTAAACATATCACAAATGACTTATAAATAGATTTTTACACAGCTGTGCTTCCGAGGAAGCAAAGTATCTTTCAAATATGTTCTAACATAAGATATATCGTGACAATGAGAATAAATGTTTTATTTTTATGAGTAGTGTGTACGTAAATGTGACGAAGACAAAATCATAGCTTTAAATTGACTCGTTTCTCTGATTGTCCATGTTACTGTTCAGGGTATATGGAACAAAAGATGCATTAATTTTATGTTTTCATTAAAACTGATAAGTCAGTAATGTTATTTTTACTTATACATTGTCAAAATGTCTGTTCTAACTATAAAATTTTTCTGACGTAAACAGGATGAATAAAATAACAACATGTTATTCTCCCCACTTGAAGGTATGATGCCATTAATACCATCGGCAAGCGAGTAAACATCTATCTTGGTAATATGGACGTATTTTGTTTTTCAACTGCTTTTCTTATCACCATATTCTTGTTTGTTATAATAGGAGAATATAATATCAAAGCGTTTCCTACTCTTCAAATTAAAATATGTTAATTTTACATAAGATATTCCCAAGAATTCATTATTTTCCTGAAGTATCTGTATTTTTTCGAATAAAGCTGAGTATATTTTTATTTTAAAAGTGTAAAATAAATAAAATAAATTGATACGCTTTGTACATTCTGTATAAATTAAATAATCTCCTATTATTCAACATGCATTAATGTGTCTTTAAAATAGATTTTTCCGCATATCTTGACGTTATTTCAATATACATATAGTTATGTAATATTGAATTGAATTGAATTTTTGTTATATCATATAAAACCTCTAAGAATTTATTTATTGACAATGGCTGGGGACAATTACATCATCAAATTAATATAAGAAGTATTCAATTTATTTATTATAATATAAGATAAATATTTTTATATTTATCTTCATCTAAGGTTCGATTAATATATGAATTTACTTTTAGAAAGCAAACACTTAAAGTGACTTAGCACAGTCGTTATTGAATATATTTATTTAATTATCACATGTAGGTATGACATGAAAATAGACATTTGGAAATAATAATTTAATAAAAAAGTTAACGTTATTCATATGCAAATATCACATTTGCTTTGGGTTTTATGTAAATGTCTCATTTTTTAAATTTAAATAATAAACGAACTGGTTTGAAAAAAAAAATATCATAATAAAGTGCATTTATAATGCATTTTAAAACAGTATAATTATATAACCCACCTTCTTTAAGTACATTCAAAGCAATTAAATCGGGCTTTGCATTCATCAAAGGAAGGTTCATATATTTATTTTCCTAGTTTATATATACATTTTCCTTGCTTTTTATTTAAAAGAGGGCTCAAGTTTGTATTTTTACTTTTACAGCTCTTTCAAATGAACCTAATAAGGGGTATTATATTATTTTTATGAGGAATACATATATGTAGTTTTGGAATGGTAAGACATGAAAAATAAGCTTTCTTATATACCTATAAGATTACGGATATCAAAGGATATTATGAAGAAGGAAAAATATGTATAAAGTTCGTGAAAATTAAGTCAATTATTTTAAACAAAGTATTTAGCCCCTGGATGAGACATCAAAGGTTTTTCATTTATCTGTGTACACATTAAATGTGCCTAAACTCTCAGTGAATAACTTTTTATTACAATGGAGTCTTATCCAAGTTAAGGCCGCCTAGTAGGTGATTGATTTAAATCCTGAGGAAGTAAAAGACGCTTGAAACAACATGGGCATGAGGCCATTCAATAAAGTGAATGAAATGGGTGTATACAACCTGATCACATAGTGATTATGAGGACAGTGATTCCCTGGTGTAAATGGATGACGGGAGAGTGACCCTTTTCGTGACAAAAAAAAAGTTTGTCCACGCACATTTGTCCAAAACTTCAAATAGATGAAATTTTATATGAATGTATTCTTCATACATTGATCACCTAGCAAATATGATTGAAAACCAATGAAATATTTGATGTTCATGAAAACAAACATCAGAAATAATTGTTTTATTGAGGTAATATTGGATAAATTCAACAAAATGCCGCAATCATAGGAGCGAAAAGTAATTTTTTTGTACCGACGTACAACAAACTTTATTTCAGTGTTAAGTCAGCTCCAACAATCATAAGGTTTATAAGACATATATGTATATAAATAAAGATTATAATATAGAAATAAAGACATCATTACTTTAATCATTGAGAAGACATTTTTTTAAATAATGTTTTCCTTACATGTTAACATATTCTTTGGAAAAGTAATTTGTTTTCGTTGAATATAATCTCCTAGACTCAAGCATTCAAACCAGCCTATAGTGGCCCCTCAAGGGAAACAATGACAGCTAGAGACAAGTGGCACTCTTACTAAGATTGTTTATGTAAAAATAAAATAATTTTCTGTGGAGTAAGTCTGGGTGGTCGCTAAGACAGTGGGCACCAATAGAGGTTTGACTCTAAATTTGAAATATAAATACTAATTATATACAAATTGAGTTAAATTGTGATTATAAATGTATCTTCACCAAACCATGCAGCATACTTTAAGTGATCTTCTCATTATACTAGGATATTTTATAACCAGACAAACGCTAAATAACTCAATTGTGAAATATGGTGTTCTGTTTCCCAAAAAGACATTGTTAAGTCCCTTCATGAAAAACAGTCTTGTATGTGCGAATTACTCCAATACTAAAAGAAAAAGATATTATTTTGATAAAGTAAAGTCAGTTATATATATGCAATAATATATAAAATGAGAAAGTTACTTTCCTTCTTAGATACTGATTCAATTCAAGGGTTGAAACGTATGTGTATTGGTTCATAGTTTTTAATGAATTTTAAAAGAATAGTACATATAAGCCGTCCAACTATTCTAAATAAATATTATGTGTTAGAAATATGATTAGCTTAAGTATATATAATAAACATTGAGTCGTTTGAAAAGTCAAATTGTGAATATATGCAAATCACTTTACTTGAATCCTACATGTTAAATATCCTAAATGAATATAAAACTGGTTCATGCCAAAAATACATCAAGTGTTCAAAAATATACTAAGATAATGTCTTCATTAATCTACATGGTTTTAGTCTATCGATTTAGATTATGCTTATAAATTGTAAATACATAGATATTATTAGTTCTCTGCTGCATTAACTAATATTAATCAGTATATTCTTTCAAACCGCACATCATAAACGGTTAAAGTATTCATATCTAACAAATGTTCAATTCTTTAATAAAAATAAGGACTCTCCACATGATATTGTGATAAATGTCTCTTATAGACCAATAATGCACCTATACTTATTTTTTCATATGAGTAATATATGTATGTAGTCACATGTCGAGGTGTATTCCTTTAATCAGTATGAATTCTTTATCTGAGCAACGTCGTCTTACTTAAGGTGGGAATGGATATAATCAATTAAATGACAGAAATACCATCGTCATGCATCATTAATAGACATACTTTCATCGTTATAGTAATTCATTATCATTTAATATTTTCTTGCTTTTTTATGGTATAAAATGATACATCTCTTTCTCTCTCTGTATATATATATTGTACATATAAACCAATAATACACCTATACTTATTTTTCATATGAGTAATATATGTATGTAGTCACATGTCGAGGTGTATTCCTTTAATCAGTATGAATTCTTTATCTGAGCAACGTCGTTTTACTTAAGGTAGGAATGGATATAAATATGACAGAAATACCATCGTCATGCATCATTAATAGACATACTTTCATCGTTATAGTAATTCATTATCATTTAATATTTTCTTGCTTTTTTATGGTATACAATGATACATCTCTTTCTCTCTCTGTATATATATATATTGTACATATATATATATATATATATATATATATATATATATATATATATTAGGGGGTATTATAGAAACCTAATATTCAGATATCAAACTTTCACCCCCCCGAGAAAGTTGCGTCAAACTAAATGATCGTAGAAAAATGGATTTGGGTTTGACTCCCCCTCAAATTGCGTTCAAAGGCTTCGTTATAAAGCAAACAATTTTGTATTTAACTTATTTTGATAATATTTTTTCAATATTTAGATATAATCAATTGATTAGTTTGTTTTTTAATACAAATTTTCGTCAAGTAATATTTAGCGCCTATAGGTAAATGAACACATATGCTGACGCACCAACCATTTTTTAACTAACAGCTCCTACTATTATTCTTTCAGAGTTTTAAGAAGGAAAAATAATAGAAGAGTAATCATGTTAATGTTTTTAAGTTATTTTTCAAAAACGTTTATTTTTCACATCTTATTTTTCAGTAACACAAACTCCCTCCCATGGTTGAGGACTGCAATACATGTTTATCCAAGAATATGTTAGCTGATGGAGGGGAACGGAGTAAGGAAAGAGGTGTAAGCTTGTAAGTGTGGCTTGAGATTAACTATTTATTCCATGAAATATAAGTATTTATGGCTGCTAGAAAGTATTTTTTATTATAGAGAAATAAAGAGTAATAATGCGGGATGATTCGTGCATGAAGATGGGGATGAATTCCTTTAAACTGCATGCAGAAGAAGGGTACTGGATGGCGAGATGATCCACCATATTATTTGTAACCTGATAGACAGTTATAAGATCCTGGTAAATCAAACAATCGTTTTGAGGCATGTAATACTACTCAACCACATGCTTACAAGTCGAGCTTGGCAGGAGAATGAGGGGAGGATAGTTCGACCTTGCTTCATCAATATCCACTACTTGAGTCACAGCTTCGATCATAACCAAATTCGGAACATGGCTGCATACTTTTGTCAGGCCAAATCTCTGGTCAAATGCCTTGAGAATTGCAAGACTGCATTTCATAATCGATGACCTAGGAGATATATATTTTTTTGCTGGTATATTTCACCTTTTATTTTTGAGTTTATGCTAATTTCTATATTTTAATAAACGATGTTTGTTTTTCTAAAAGTTAGTTTTGTAAAATATGATTCATGTACACACAATACCACATTTAAGTACAATGTAACAAGGCTTTCAAGAATATTATTTGCAATAACTTGTATGAAATAGAGTATAAGATTTTTTAAAGTTACACTGTGATAATTTATGACTTTTAGTTCCATTCAACCATAAGTGTTCGTCTCATAATTTATTTTGTTATTTTTTGTTTTACGGAGTTTCAGCATATGTGACATATTTGAACAAAGGATTTTTGGAATAATATTATAGAAATTTATATATTCCCTTATAGGCTTAGATAAAATACTTTTATACATATTTTATCTTCCTTTTTGATGAACCACTTCCTCGAAAGCGTTTGAACAAACTTATCTTTAATTTTTGTTAGGAGTTTCAGGATAGAATCCCTTGTGGCGTTTTAGTTTTGGTTAAAAAAGATTAAATTATCAAGTGTTTTGATGGATTTGAAATAAATTTCTTAGTAATAAGTGCAAGTTATTTCCTTAATTTATATAAAAGATGTATTATGATATACAAATATGTGTTTCTTTTTATCACTGGCATTATTTATCTTGGTTAGACTGCTTCGAGTTGATGGCTCTTTAACAATGTTTTCTATCAAAATTTTAATCCTTTTTTCGTATGATTTTTAATATGATGTTTTTCTTATTAGTTTACTGTTATAAAAGTAATATTTTATTACAAATTATAGCAGTTATCTTTTCTTGATGTTTCAATGTGAACGACTAATTAAAATTTTGTCTTTTTTCGGCAGATGGATTATGATATTTGCTTATAATTTTGGGATCCTATTACATTTATGTGTTTAAAGCCTTTATTCTAGTGTAAGCACTTTGGATTTTCAACAAAGCGAGTGAAGTAATATCTTTATTAAGCAATTTAGTATATAATGAAATGACTTTTTACATTTTTTTGTTTAAAAAGGTATCGTCTTCGTTGAAAATAGCTATATATATAATAATAAATTAGTTTTGTTTAGAATAGATATAGACCCAATACAAATGTTTATTTATTTCTAAAGCAATGTAAACGAGGACGTTTACTCACTTTATTTATTCAAAAAATTATACTCTAATAAATAAATATACATTATAATTTAAAATCCAATATTTAAATGTAAGAAAAAATGATCTATATTCAAACAGAGCACACGACAGGTAGAAAGCAACAATAATTCCTAGATTGATTTGAACCATACTTCATACAATACTGTAACAAACAATAAACAATATAATTTGGAAACACTCGGAAAAAATGTCTTTTGCAGAGAGTATAAATTATAATTATATCCATATAATTTTCGAATTATTCTCACGATTGCTCTGTTGAAAGGTTTGATAATCTGTAGATAATATTTTTGCATCAGGACATACCGAATAGCATTCATAGACTTTTGATATAAGTCGGGATTACCATTACGAAAACCTTCTTGATTGTTTATTCCTATATATATATATATATATATATATATATATATATATATATATATATATATATATATATATATATATATACAGGGAGTACACGTATAATCCGGACTAACTTTTATCGGTTAAGTCGTCTTTGTTTTTTGAGATATTGCAACGCACATATGCACGTTTCTGCGCTTGCATCTTATCTATCTGCCATAAAAAAAACAGATTGAAAATCAGTCAACATTTAGCCATGGAAGAGGAGAAAAGGCATGCGATGTTCGCTTCTTTCCATGCCGGGAGGAGTCCAAAGGAGGTGATAGAGTTCTTCAACTACCCCAAGTCGACCGTCTACGACAGTGGAAGGCCTGGAACTCTTTCAAAAAAATGAGGCTCATCGCAAAAAGCATTCTCAGTCCCTGGGGGCCACCAGGACCGACGAGTTTGTCGCCGAGGTGAAGAGGAAGGTCAAAGAGGACGGCAACAAGTCCTATGCCAAGTTGGCACCGAGATGGGCTGCTCCAAGCAGACCATCGCCAACACCATCAACAAGGACCTGGGTTACAGTTCGTACAAGAAGAGGCACAGGATGATCTTGACGGAGGGACCAGGGAGTCCAGGAGGGTCAAGGGGGCGGCCCTGCTCAACAACCTCAAGCACGAGACGGCCGGTCTCCTCAGGTTCTTCTCCGACGAGAATTTTTTAGCCAGGACCAGAATAGCAATAGGCAGAATGATAGGTGGATCTGCCAAAATGTTGACGAGGTGCCTGTCGTCAAGTACACGCAGTTCCCCTCCTCCGTGATGGTCCTGGGGGTGATCAGCAGTGAGGGGGACGTCATGCCCCCCCACTTCTTCGAAAAGGGCCTCAAGGTCAACACGGCCATCTACATCGACGTCATGAAGAACGTCGTGAAGCCCTGGATGGACCTGGTGGCGATGGGATGCCCTATGTCTTCCAGCAGGACTCGGCTCCCGCCCACAAGTCGAGGGAGACCCAGGCGTGGCTGTTGGAGAACCTCCCTTACCACTGGAGCCCGGACTTGTGGCCCCCCAGCTCCCTGACTGCAACCCCCTCGACTATTTCTTCTGGGGCATGGTCGAGAACAAGACCAACAAGCACGCTCACAACACTCTTGACTCCCTCAGGGCCACCATCGTGGAGGAGTTCGCCAATATGAAGAAGGACGTCGTCGCCAAGGCCTGCGGCCGCTCCAGGCACCGCCTCGAGATGGTCGTCGCCGCTGATGGGGCTTTATTGAAAAATAAATATCTATATATGTCTTTCATTTAACAAAAAATTGTTGAAAAATATTGATAAATAAATAAGTATCAACATTTCAAAATTTGTTTTAATTAGTCCGGATTATACGTATACGCCCTGTATGTTTCACTTCATTAGTCTTCGACATGCTGTTGTAATGGTTTACACGAAGTTGTTTTGTTAAGTATTATTTGTATTATGTATATAAAGTTGTAGTTAATATCTTCCAAGAATGAAATCGATATTTTTCACGTTAAATATACGCTCCAGAAGATCCATTAACATTAAATATTCTAAAAAAACAAAAAAAAACATTAAATATTCTGAGTGATTCACAAGAATTGAGATCCTCACTATGTCTTCTGCCTGTACAAGTATTTTTTTCTTGTTGTTGATAGTTTTTAAGGTTGTAACTATATCATAATAAGTAGTTTGAGAATGGCCAGCTTCCTGTAGAAAATGGCTTCAGAGCAGGAAAAATGTGATATGATTTTGACCATATTTAAAAAGCTGCCTCCGGTTCTCTAAACAAATTAAAAGATTTTGACAGGCCACTCACAACAGCCAGAATGCTTAGATTTTGGCTGCAAAGAAGGAAAACATCTCAGTAGATATGAGGACGTCTTTAGCAGACCAAAGCTACCCTCAGTCATGCTCTGGATAGGCGTGACTACGGACTGGAAAAAGGCCCCTCTTATCTTCATCGAAGAGGGCATGAAAGTTGATCATGTGGTGTACCTGAATTTTTTTTTCAAAGAAAGTTGTTCTGTTGGTACAAAATAAATCCCACACCAGGAGATTGATTCAGAACTTAGGCACTGACGTGTTTTCAAACTTTTAGTCCAAGGACTTGTGGCCACCTTCCTTCCCAGATCTGAACCCCATGGACTTTGGGATATAGGGCGTGTTGCAAGTCCAGGCCAACAGCAAAATTTCTGAAGAAGAAGCTGCCACATGCATGAACCTCATAGTCTAAGGAGAATATATCTGCCTGTGCTGCATCCACTTTGAGAAGGTTGAAGATGTAATTAAGGCCCAGGGAGGTTATGTGGGAAAATTAATAAAATACATTTTATGTCACATATTGTACTTTGTTATTACTTTTACATTTTTAAAGAAAAATTTAAGGATTATACTTATAAAAACAAGATGTTCAATTATAGTGATTCAGGCTGTTTATGTTGATTCACAGATGATGGATGAATAAAGTTCTTATTAGTTTTGACTCCCAATCCTAATAATATGATTACGTTTACTTATGTATATATCAATAAGATCTTCATTCCAAATAGTACTTAAATGATGAAAAGTTATCAAATGCATTATCTCATATGTAAAAAGCTCATATTTCACAAATCATATGACGAAAACATTATTTCATGCTGTTGGTACTATGGGGGACATGTCACTTCGTTTTATATGCATCAATCAAGTCATTATTTTCATATTGAGAATGAAAGGATAAAGGATTCCCCTATTTAACAAAAGATATCATTGCAAGTGCATTTGAGAGCATTCCTTGTGCTTATCATATCAAATGAATGCATTAAACCCAAATGCTTTCTACCTTTCAAGGTCCTTGACCAAGCATTTAACATTTCTTCTACATAAAATGTCATCGTTATGGTACAAAATGTAATATATATATATATATATATATATATATATATATATATATATATATATATATATATATATATATATATATATATATATATATATATATATTATTATTCTAAGTAAAAAGAAAAAGTATACAAGTAAAGAAAAAAAATTCATAAACAGGCCAGTCATTCAACCATAAGCTTAAGTGTGTAGAAATGAGATAGGTTTTACGTGCTTTTTAACTGCTTATTTTAATTAATAAAAACATAAAGGATCTCGATAGCCGTGCGTGCTAAGGCGTGTTCAACTCTCAATGTTGGGGGCGCAGGTTCGAATCCGAGAGGGGATGGTCATTTTTGGTCTACCTCATTGATAAGATCCTAGGTTCGATAGACTATTTTAACGCTATAATGCTTATTTATATCCTATCAGATGCAATCTATCGAACCATTAGGCAAAAAAAAAAAAAAAAAAAATAATAAAACTACATTCAAAAATGTTTATATTGTGTCAGTTTACTTTTATAATTTTTGTGTAAGCAAATGCTTTCTTCAATTCCCGTTTACAAAATGTTTTATAAATTTAAGTAATTGGAAATATGGTTTTTGATACTTTTAACATTTTTACACTTTTTATTTGAATTGTTTTCGAGCTGCTGTGGAAATATGTATAAAATGATAATACTTTATATTTCAACTATTAACCAAGTTTGTCTAAGTAATTGTTTGCATTCAATTCTCTTTACAAATTTTTGCCTAATATAAGAAATTGAGGAAAAGGGGTTTCAATTTTGCAGAATATGTATTTTACTTTTGAATTTTGATTGTTTCAAGAGGTTAAAATAATTATATGCTTTTTGAAAATCCACCCACTAATCATAGGGATAATATTAGACTATAATATTTCTTCTAATAGCATGAAAGTCCTTTACTGTTAAGTTATCTACAGTCCATTTAAAAAGGAAAGTAAACAAACATTATACGGTTTTTATTTTTCATTCATAAAACCTCAAGTAACTGTGAATGCTCAACCTTAAATGTGTTTATTTTTATACTGTTGATTTCCTATTTCATATTTAAGATATTATTTACATTTTTATTTTGATGCCGTGGGGGGGGGGGGGGGGGGGGGAGGCAAGAAGTTTGGAAAGGGGGCATTTTTTCATATAAATTTGTAATCTCAGCACATGATAATGGTAATGGCGTGCAAAAAAGGTTGCAACCGATGTGTCATAAATAACTACTATTTGAAAAAAGTTGTCGGATACCAAAATATCATGAATCACAGATATTGGCGTATTTCTTTTGGTAAGTACTCAAGAAAAATATTATCATGTCAAAACCCATTATTCTCACTACGATCAAGGTTGTGATAAATAGGGGAAGTAAGTCAAACATACACCAAGTTTAAAAAGAAGAAAATCTTTATTTTCATATGATGTATAAAGCAAAAAACTGTTTGTACATTTATGTCGATTTTCAAGTACAAAATTTGAAAAAAATATATAAATACCAGCTGTTTCTTTATATTCGAGTGTTGTTTGGATATTGTTGTACTATTTCTATCAAAAAAGAATTAATTACCAACTAAATGAAATGTTTTAATCAGAAGATTACTGCACCGATATACCACAAGTAGTTTTTCCGTTTTATGACAATCGTCTATAACTAAACAAATGTTTCAAAATTGATAAGATAATTGAACCAATTTTAAACTATAAACTGGGAAAAAAACAAAAAGGTTTCCTTAGGGGGAGGAAAATTGTAGATATTCTAGTAAAATAGGAACAGCTATTGAAATTGTTTGTAAAATAGACACTTATGGAGCTGTAATTGCTGTGGACTTTACGAAAGCATTTGACACAATACAGCATGCCATATTTTTAAATCAATAAAAAAGTACTCCCCAAAACATATTTTAACCCCATGAGATCTCTTTTATATAATGGCACTTCAACTATTTCCTTAGGAGGAATAAAAAGCGAGTCTATAATTTTAAAGAAAAGTCGCCGTCAAGGCTGTCCGTTGGCCCCGCTTTTATTTATGACTGGCCTTATCGAATTATGTGATGCAATCACAAAAAATACTCAGGCTTTGGAGTAGACTTTGGCTCATCAAAACATATAATTGATATGTATGCTGATGATGTCACGCTAATGCTCGAAGCCAATTCCAAGAGCAACTATTGAGACGGATTGAAATAGTTCTGAATCACTTCAGAGTATTTGAAAAAAATCTGGGTTGATGATACACATAAAAAAAACTTCAAGTCTTCCTATTGGAAAATGGAACCCTGGTAATGACCTTAAAGTTTCAGGTTGCTCAATAAGGGGAAGCTTGGAGATTTTAGGAATTTCTTGGGATGTAATGGGCGCCTCTGAATCAAATTGGTTTAATTGAAAAAACATATTAGCCATTCGATTCCACTGTGGAGAAAATTCAATCTCCACAAGAGGATTGACTTTTACAACTTCTCGATTGTCCCATCTGTTATATATAAAGCTTCATCTCTGCCTTGGTTGGCTGAGAGAGCCATTACCTAACAACAAATATGGCTAAACCAACTATTTCATTGAAATCATCTGAGCTCCTTAAAGAGACCAAGACAACAGTTAGGGGGAGGATTAAATTTACTCCCCAGAATTTTACCAAAAATGTATATAAAGCTTTTAATAGATATGTCAACTCATCCCCACTCTGAATGGCGCTTAATTTTTACGTCAAGTGACGCTTTTACTTGGTTAATGTTAGGTACTGATTTTATAAATGAAAAACTAGCAGAAATGTCCACCCTTTTAGCCTCCATACAAAAATTTGGAAAGGCTTTCTTATTTTTACGTCAAGTTTTACAGTAGATATTGTGCGGCTGAATTGCAATAAAAAATATTATTTTAAAAATCTTCTTGATCCAAAAAAACTAGAACTCATTGCACTGTCCAAAAGAATATTTACATTCCCTGATTTAGTCCACGAACCACTATTTAACAACGGTAAATTATCCTTTCCCTTGAAGAGAGCTGCTATAAGGCATCAAGTGCCGGTACCCTGGCATTTAAGGATGTCCTTTGGATATGACACAGGAGAAGAAGCTGACCAAATATACAACAAGTACTTGGAAGAATTAGACCTTCCAAGAAATCACGCATAATGTGCTCTTTGTCAAAAGTTTGGGATGGAAATAAATTTACAGCGCAGTTCCAAGTTTCCTCTGGTTGTATATTCTATAATACACCATGCAAAAACTGTGGACTATTGTATAATAGTACTGTCCATGCTTTTGCCAAGTGCCCAGTTCTTGACATCTTGAGGGAGTTTGTCACTCTAAACGTCAAAGGGGTCACAAATAAAGTCGTGCCTGCTCTACTTTTATTTGGGCTAAAAGTAGAAGTGCCTCAAAAACCCGTGCTTTGGAGATTTCTCTATCAAGTTTCAGAAGTTATATTGCACAGAGGTTAACACTCTATGAACATGTTTGCTCCGAGGACTTAAGGCCATTTTTATTGCAAGAGCAGCTTGATGCTCGAGTTTATCTATAAATATACCAAAAGTGGGCTCGTCGTCATGGAATTTTTCTGGAGATTTAGTGCGGTTTTATCCTTCTTGTTTTCAGAACCATTTACAGTTTTGAAAACATTTAATTAAGGTTAACCAGAGGTTTAAAAATTAAAAAAATTAGTACTCCATATCCCCTTCACTGTTTGGATTTTTTTTAAAGATTCCCTGTGTATTAATAATAATGCCTTCTCATGTTTTCCCAATCTTCAATCTTGCCACCGTAGATATCTTGCAGTTACCTAGTGGAGATCTCTTCGATCTTTGGGTTCGAGGGAAACCGAAACTGGGTGGTGATCATCACCTTTGGCATCACCGACACCATGAGGAAGATATGAAAGTTTCCAAGGATCTGGTTTGGAAGGAGCCAAATGCTTTTTGTGCTTGTTTTTGCTATTTTTTAGATATTTTAAATCTTGATAAAAATTTTTAGTAGGTGCCTACAATCGTTGTGAGATGTTTGTATTATTTTAGATATATTTGTTAGTAGATTTGGCTTTAGTTTAGGGTCTTAATTTTAAACCATAAGGTTTATTTATATATAATAGTATATGTAACTACCCTAAACGAATAAAGTATTTTAAAAAAGTACTTACTTTAAATTATCTACAGTCCATCTATATAGGAAAGCCAACAAACATTAGAACTGTTTTTATTTTTCATCCATAAAACATCAAGTAACTGTGAATGCTCAACCTTAAATGTGTTTATTTTATATTGTTGATTATCTAGTTCATATTTAAATATCATTTACATTTTTGATGCCGTAGAAGAGGGGGGCATTTTTTTCATATAAATTTGTAATCTCAGCACATGATAATGGTAATGGCTTGTGAAAACGGTTGCAAACGGTATGCCATAAATAACTGATATTTCAAAAGTTGTCGAATACCAAAATATCATGAATCACAGATATTGGCGTATTGCTTTTGGTAAATACTCAAAAAAATATTATCATGTCAAAACCCATTATTCTCACTACGATCAAAGTTTTGGTATATAGGGGAAATAAATCAAAAACACGTCAAGTTTAAAAGAAGAAAATCATATTTTTAATATAGTCTATAAGTAAAAAACTGGTTATATATTTTATTCAATTTTTCAAGAACAATATTTTATATAAATATAAAAAAGTTTTTCTCATTATTTTGGATATGTTTGTACGTTGTAGTACTATAAAAAATATATAATTACTTAACAACAAAATGAAATATTTTAATCAGAAGTTTATTGCACCAATATACCAAAAGTTATTTTTCCTTTTTATGACACTCGTCCATAACTAAATAAATGTTTCGAAATTGATGAGATTATTGTTTGCCTCTATTGATTAAGGATATGGGGTATTTTTCATACATTAATTGTACGTCATCTCATGTACCAAACAGAATGGATGGTGAGCCAAAATGCATCCGACGGTTGATTTTTTTAAACCCCTGCCGCAGATTATATTAGTTTCCTTTTGTTTTTATATACATTTCTAAGGGTACATACATATCACTTTTCAGTTTTGAGTAGGAAGGATCAATGCAGAAATTTTTATGGGCTGCAGGCTCAGAAACCCACATGTGAAGGGGCTTTCTAATAATTAGACGCACAATGGACAGAAAAAGAGGCGGGAAGATCAATGCCCGAGTATGCAGCTGATGAAATGAAGAAGAGAAGGAAGGAATTATCCCATGAGCAGTCAAAGTCTTATTACAAAACCCTATGGAGTGAATAAAGGGGAAAATTGTATTAACAAAACAGTGACGCAACAAAATAAACAAAAAGTCTCTAAAGAATCAAAACATCCTATTCTACGACTTCCTTTTTTCTATTCCCTATAAAATTTTGATTTTATTTCACTGTTTACCTCGCGGACAGCCATTTTTAACCTCATTAATGATGTCTTCAAGTTGATTGAATGTTTCTTCTCAGTTGAGATTCCACTTATTATTATTATTATTATATATATATATATATATATATATATATATATATATATATATATATATACAGACGCACATCTGGTCTGATGCAAACTTATATGTTTGATGGAAGTTTATCAGGCACTTTTGGAATTGGTAAGACACTGGGTCATCCAGACAGGGAATCCCCATTTGTCTTTGGGCTGATAAGCCCAATGATTGATCAGGATTAGGTCCAACTAATTTATTCATTTAGAGTGCACAAGCAACATATATATGCCAACTGAGGCTGAAATTTGGACTCTTAGTTACAAAATCAATCATAATCATAGTCTGAGGAACGGATAGATAATAGAAAACTAATTTGAGAGTCATATTTCATATACTTGATATTAAATATGTGGTTGCCTCATTGAAGAGGTATAAAAATGTCAACAATTATGGGGCTTAAAATAGCATAGAGTCCCATGACGTCACTAAGTCCACCTCCATACGTCAACTATAAAATTTATTGGTCCAAAGGGTAAGTGAAGCCGTTGGTTATAGCAACAAATAATAAATTATAATGCATAATATATAGATATAAATTAAAATATTATTAGTATGTAAAAGTTGAATATATATAAAGTTTCAAATATTCACACTAATAATAAAGTGGTGAGCAGCAACATATGGAAACCATTTTCATTTTATTAAAGCAGATATAAAAAACAAGCAAAACACCACATCAACAACTATACGTATGCATAAATAATATAAACAGATGTTGTTATCATTCTGGGGCAAAAATTGCTGGAAAGCACATTTATTTCCCACATTTTTGTTGTTGTTATAGTACAAGTCTAAAAATAGATGCTTTGTTTTGCAAATAAATACACTATGTTCAACTATTTTGTAGAAGACAATAAAACATATAAGGATCTTTATAAATCCTTATATGCAAAATTTATTATATATTAGAATTAAATGTATGCAAAATTACAATATAAAATTCCGAAACAAAAGCTTTATAAAAATAGAAACATCCAAGAAGAAACAATTACTTTCGTTATACTGGAAGAATTTCAAATCTTGCAACTTAATAAAGGGACTGAGAAGGATGTTCTTGCAGAAAAGAGAAATGTATGGGATTTATTTAGGTAGAAATTTATTTACGGTTCAAATCGACATACAAAAAATTAGAAAATTTACAATCATTAACAATAAGGGTCTAAAAATTCCGCAAAGTATAGAAATATATCACCTTTAAAGGTGAAACATTAAATTTAAAGATACAATGTCGAAATAAAGCTGATTGAATTTTTTTTTCAAATCTGAACGTATAAAATTTTTCTAATTCAGCTATCTTTTTAATATTTATTATAACATTGATATACATTGGAGAAGATATCCGTCTCCAAGTGTCGAAAATGAAATTCAATTATTATATATGAGGATGTCAATATGTCTTGCACGACCTCCAGAACTTTTTTATCTATCTATTCAGCGGGATGAACTAGACTTAATAATTTCAATAAATACTTGAAAAATAAATATAAAAGGAAATTATTTGTGAGTCTGACCTCCCCTGGCCTCAATGACGGCCTCTAAGTCATAACGGAAGGTGCAACACACCTTGATCCCGTACTCCTTCTCCACAGAGGATTTCAGGTTGCTGATACAACTATGAGGGACATATAATGCCTTTGACTCCATGTGTCATAGGTAATTCGTCGTATCGATTCTAATATTCTGCCAAAAATAATACAATGGCATCATATTTTGTTGCTGGTGATTACAGCCAAAAGTATGATTTCGTCAAACTGCTTCGTTTTTCGGATCCCAGAGGCTTGAACTTATATTCTATAAAGAAATTTTGTAGGGATAATTGGATTTGATTTTTATTATTATTGTCAGATTACGCTTCAACTTATTTATAATTCTCGTAGCTTGTTCCCATATGAACTCACATTAGAATGTGGGCGAAGGCTTGCATGTACCTATTGGATCCTAGACGACAGATATTTATCAATTTTTTGGTTTGAGGAACTTCCAATGTCTTCTGAACTACTGCTTAATTGGAGTTGTTGAACTTTCTTCAATCTTTTCTGTCCATTTTTGGGAAGGCCAATCTTATTACGTCTTCGGAAATTTATTGTATAAAAAATATAAAGAATAAATTGGTGTGTACTTTGCTAAAAGGTTATCCTTGAGGATAATAAATGTAAGCTAAAATGTTCATTTATGCTTGATCGCCTTAAGTAGTCTTAATCTTTTACTATTTAGTACTTTAGAGTATTTTATTTGAAACTGTACGATTTTAGGAGATTACTGAATAAAATCGTTTTATTTGAAAACTGCAACAACATATTCACAAACTAACAATTAGAACATGAGTTATGTTAATGCAATATTCAATTTAATATTTGTAAACATAACAATTATATAAATGTCCACACTTATATCCTATAATTAATTCCACTTTAGCATAGTTTTTAAATTCTGTGTATATATTTGGAGAATAAAAATTATCCAATAAAAACACTTTTTGACGCTCAAAAAAGCTATTGGTAAAATGTGGCTAGGTTTATAAAGGTTCCCTATAAAAAAAGTAGTGTGGTATGGCATGCATATAAATGCTTCTGGAATTATAATACACATTATTGGTCTTAGTTATGAAATCCTTGATCTGGAAATGAGTGGATAATGTAGTCCGACATTTGATATTACAATACAACCTTTTATAGTTCATCTTGAAAACTCTAAAAACTGTATATATTATTAAAATATTTCTTTCTTAGTTCATATTTTCAGTATTTTCAATATCTTCTATCAAGAGGAAAAATATTTATTTCTTATTCATGATGTAATCGATATGAAGATAATAACAAAATATTGATTATGCCCACAAATATTGTAAGTCTGATCCAAATAAAAGTATCTTTATTTGAACTATAATGTTCATTTATGTTTTGTTTTACGCAACTATTCATAAGATGTTTTTTAATATTTGTTTATTAATTATTTATTTGTATTGATGTAGCAGAAATGAAATAAAAGCTTTTTTTGACCGAAAAAAGTATCTTAAAAATAAATACATATATCTATTTAAATTCAGGAACATCGAATTAAGCTCAGAAGTCTTTTCAAAAGGATTGTATTCTTCGAAACAATGTTCTTTAAACTTGTTTGAGGGAAAACTTATCATAAAACGTTGAAGCATTTACAATAGTTTAATTAATTAGCTATTTCACTATTTTTGTATAATCAATATAATCCACTTGGGAGGGAGACAGCTTCTTTTGCATACCACGCAATATCAGCCTTGTTTAAGGCCTTGAGGTCGGCAACTACCCTCCACACTGCCAGGACCGCAGCTAGAATCATTGGACGCAGCGTCCCCATATAATCCATTCTGCATTGACATTTTGTAATATTTGTTGTTGTTTTTTTACATAATTTTATAATTTTATGGTTTTTTATTTATTATTTTTAAACTAGTTACAAATGTAACTAATGTGCCCCATGGCAAATTTACTCGATTACACACACGTTCATTATGGCGGATTTATTTTTATGTTGATAACTGGCCTTCATCGCGCTATATATGATCTGAAAATAATTACCATTTAACTGATTTTGTGGACCTTTGTGGGGATAGAGTTCCAAAGTATTTAAAAGGATGAATATTTTCTTGATAAAAACTTTGTAGATGAAATCATTTTTAGTAAGTACAATATTTCATTATTTTTCAATTTTTACTGCAGATTATTCCAAAGAAGAGACAATGACCTACATAATTGAAAATATGTTGTAAATTATGGGAGGCGTTATGAAAATTATAGATGGGAATAGTAGTATATAATTGGTCAGCGTCCTTTTATTGGTATTTGTTTTGATTGTATGTTTATTTCATGGTGCATCTTTATTATTATTTGATTTACACGTGCTTTGTTCTTGCTTTTGTTATCATTATGTTTGTAATATATGTACAGCTCACTTAGGAACGTCCTGAAATATAGAAGGGGGACTGGTGTGTCCCCAAAAATATTAAAATAAACTCCACTTTTATTGAGGCCCTGCCTTTAACGTAGAGTGCATTAAAACAAACTTAAATTTACATTTAACAAAAATGTACATGTACTCAAAGAAAGGAAAAATCAAGGCTTGTTCGGAAGACTGTTGTACGTGTTTGAAAGGGTTAATGTCAAATTTAATGGAGTTTAAACAAATTGAGCTGAACATAAGATATATATTTTTACAGTATGTAATTTTATTTAAGATCTAAAAATATAACTTGAAACCATTTCATTGTTTTCTGATGTGTGCTTATAAATTTGGGGTATTCGATTTTTATTAGAAATAACTGTAGTGAAATATTAATAAAACTGCAAAATAGGATTAAAACCCCTGTATTGGATAGCATAACAAAGATCATAATATTCAATTTAAAACTGAAATATTATTTTATGTCATATGTATTCCTTGTTTGAGCAAATATGATGCAACTTTGACAGTCTTTCCTTGGTAAATCTGGATTTATTTCAGCAATAGCTCATCAAATATTCTTCTAAAGCCATTGAATTGCTTCCAGTTGGTTAGGGCCTTCGACTTACCATATCCCTTCAGATATTAATCTCAGTTAGCCTAATAGCTGGAATGTGTGCCCGATAAATCTAAAAACTATATTTTATTTCAACACTTTCACCTGATATTTTCAATAACTTCCTGAGTTATCACATTCAGACGTGGAAGAAGGACATACTTTGCAAAGAGATCTATTTTTTCGCCAAGTTCCGAGGATAGTTGAAATGTATGAAAGTAGGTGGACAGAGTTGATATGTGTATTATAAAACTGCATAATTTTTATATGAGCTTCAGGTATAAGTCTTATTAATTTCTCATTAGCATCTAACACAATGACTAGATATCGAAAAAAGGTTGTGTTTTTGAACACGAATGTTTGAAAAGAAAGAAAACATAATATTTAAATAAGTAGCTGGCATTATGCTAAAAAGTTTCACTTCTCTACCAATCAATGTTGAAGAGTGAACATCAATATAGAGAGGATAATCTCTTCCTTCAAAACCCTAATAGTCCCTTATTCATGGGCCTGCATCCATGACGTCATTGACGAATCCTTTGAATGGACCCCTCCTATTCAATATATTAATATGTATGAATTAAATAAACTCCTCGTACTTAAAACAGAATATCTTTTTTGTTTGCTCATGCCTGTCGACAAATGGATCAAATGGATCCTACTACCGGACGAAGAAAAAGAAAGAAAACTTATAAGAAAACATATTAAGAAATGAAAAAAATCATGTTTATAAGTGATATTCAGCTAAAACCGTTATATTATTCCGTGGTATAGTCTATTGAATGAAATATACATGCCAGTTGTCAATAGAGAAGAGTAAACTGAAACAGTCCAATAAAAAAACGTTCAAGGCCAATACAGCGTACTGTTAAATTAGGAAGGCATAAGTCAGACGGAACATTAAAAAACATGTTCATACAAGATAATGAATTATATTTGAAAAAACATACTATAACATATTTTTTATGGATATAAATCATATGCAGCTACGGACATATTAAAATTAAATGTATTGGCAATTTTGTAAATAATAATTTAGCATAAAGCACATTTAAAGCTATTTAAAATAAATAAACATACCATATTTCATTGACTGTACCAACTATTAAAAATGAATATTATTTTGATCTATGACTAGCGTAATAAAAAATCACCAACACATATTATCAAAGGTATGTATTTATTTTATTTTCCTAGAAAAAAAATATCGGTATATATATTTTTTAAACATTTATTATTAAATAATCCAAGTGACGTTTTTATTCAAAGATCCATGCGAACTGAACACTATTTATACGAGTGAAAAGTCATCTTGTCAAATAAATGAATAAAATGTCAAAAGTTGACAGGGTGAAGGAATGGAACGCTAGCCCTATATTTAAATTACTTGACAATCAATCACTCAGACCAATGAATAATTCATATACAGTTAGATTTTATACTTGGAAACTACATTTAATGTTGATGAATCCTTTTTTGTCCTATGTGTGAATTTGAAATGTCAAAAACGTTTATTTTTGACATTTACATTTATTTAATATGAAGTTAACAATATCATATGTATATCAAAACTGTCATGATGTTCATTTTATTTTTACGATCTGATCATCATTGATTCTTTTGTATTTTAAATGTTGATATAATATTTATTAGTTCAATATCTTCTAAGCGATTCAAAAATATGTTCATGCGCTACTTTCTTTTAAATAACGTCAATATTTTGAAAAATATATCCCCAAGATTGAGAGTCTTGGACATTCAAAATTTATGTCTTTAAATGCTTTTGGATTCAAAAGCTATGGAACAAAGGCCGCTATTGGTCTTGTTAAGCTAATCAATATTTAAAAACTAATGGAATCGACTTTAACGAATCCCCTTGTCACGGGCTATCAAACAATTTACCCAATTTATCTATGTTATCTGGAAGAATGAGAGGATTTTGTAATGGCTCAACCGAAAGCTTCAAAAAATATGAAACGTTCTCAGCTTGGGAAATGCCTCTTCTAAATTGTCTAAATGTATCCATCCAAAAAACTTTGAATGCTTACATTGCAAGCGATGTTATTCATTCATCAGTGTTTTTAAACAGACTTGCACATAAGTTTTTTATTAGTATTTTCGGGAAGCCTTTTACAGTGAATCGACCATTTTTACCCTTTCAGGAGCAAGATCTCCATTTTTTCCACAAAATTTTTACGCAATTCTTAAACAGTCTCAACAATAATACCTTTTGAAGCCTATTTAAAGAGACGTGTGATACAAAGAAGCATAAGCGACTGTATCGCTGCTGTGAATAATACATTTCTTACATCCTCAGAAAAGTAGTTCAAGTATCGACTTTTGACCGGTTCAAAGGAGCTTGCAAATAAGTTTTTTAAAGACAATCGAAAGAACTGCTTCTTTCGTAAAATACACTCAGAAACAACATATCATCTCCTTTGAAACTGCCCCGCATTAACAGAGACTTACCAGGCTCTCCAAATCTCCTAATAATATCACTTCAAGATCAAAAGTTCTGCGGAAGATTTTCTGACGTTCACAATGAATGCCAAACGTGACGCCGTCATAACCAAAGCACACAACATATTATACAAAATGTGAACAATTAAAAATGAAGACCTTCCTTTTATCATCCCAATTGCTTCTTTATATTCAATTTTTGTATTACAGATATGAACTTTTATTAAATTTTTTAGTGCCTTAATTAATATTATTATTTCCCTATTATTTGAATGTTTTCATATATTTGTTTTGTTTAAATAATTGATTATTTATTTACAACATATTTGTACAAACCTTTTTGATTATCTTTGGTTTATGTCCACTGGGACAAGTAAAAAAATCAAGTTCTTACCGTGAAAATCATCGAGAATAGGAGAAAGTCCAAAGGTAAGGCCTACCATTCCAGCTGCCATAAAAGTTAAAACTAATGCAAAAACTGACACCAAAATGACGATACGACGGCGTTCCTTTTCAGGTGGAGGAGAACCTCCAAATTCATCCTTTCTGGCATCTAAAACGGCCTCCAATATTTCCGCTGCTTCAAAATCGGATAACACCGTTTTTGAGGGACGATGGTGATGCGATGGATTCTCTGAGGAACGGCGACGGGAATTGCTAAAAACGCACACACACACAAAACAGGGATTACAGTCATTGTTAAACTGAATAATACAAGGAAAAGACACTCCGGGATTGTTATGTATATTTTATCTTATGATCAAGGCATGCTACACGACTCCCAGAAAGTGTCATTCGGATGACGTTGAATAAAACAAATGTATTAAACAAGAAAAGAAGAGCGAAACGAATATAGTGAAACTGGTTATCGTTTTCATTTGAACCGATAAAATGGGCTAGTTTATATAAACAAATGTAAAATGAAAGTATTTTTTAATGCTATAATGCTTATTTATATCCTGTCGGATACAATTCTATCGAACCTTATAGGCAAAAAACATTATTTTGGACGAGCAGGTCAGATTCTTCTTTAACACGTTCATTAATAATGTTTTATTCTCTTGGGCTTTTAACAACCCATTTATTGCAACTAAAAATGGATACTCCCCCAAATGTAAGTTTGCAAAACAACTTTGTCTTCTTCGTTTCTTTTACAAGAACTTAGTGAATCAATTCAACTAGATGTCGAGAAAGTGAATAAGTTCTCTGAACTTTTATTTTGCTAATATAAATCTACTCCCTATATCGGCAAAAAAATAAAAGTAGAACCAAGGATATTTTTTGTCTTCTTCTTCCTTTCGATGTAAATTCTCTCAGTCTGAGTGAGAAATTTAAGAAAAAGTCGAATATGAACACATATTTATGTTTGTTATATTAAAACATAAAAGGATCAAGGCTAGATGATATCTAATTACTTATTCCTAAGAGAAGCAAACGTTTTAATAATTGTGATAATAATAATAATTGTTATCTTTTAGCAAAATTTATTTTTAATTGTTGCATTATTCTACGCTTTGATTCTTGGATGTGCACTCCAAAAAGATGCAAAGTAGTTAGGTGATAAGGCAACATTAAATTTAATTGCGGCCATGAAGAAAAAACTTTGCAAATGTACTAAGTGTATAAGTCAAGAAGTTTTGCAGTACTTAGAAAAATAAAATCTTACATTATGAAGTGCATTTCTACTACTATTCCTTTCAGTGTATAAGCTCTCAGTAATCGTGTGTCTTTGTGTGACAGTTGAATAGAATGTTTGTCGTTGATCTAAATAAATGTTTTGTCAACATTTTTGGAACACAAAACAGGCAATTTTACGTGAAAATATCATCAGTTAACTTATTAATGTTAAGTTGTAGGGTGCTTACTGTATTGATCTCTGCATCTACCTACTTTAAGTGACGTAATAGATTTAGGGGCGTTTTTCAAGTTTTTTTGTTGAACTTTCAGTAATATGTGTTATAGGTCATATAGACAATAAGACTAAAATATTTTCCCATTTGATTGAGGTTTCCTTTTATATACTTTATATTGTAATTATATTTATGTATGTTCTTTTTATAACGAAAAAAATATGAAATAATAACCTTTATTTGTTAACATTAGTCTTAATGATTTTACCTCGGTTATAATAAATATCATTTTGTTGTTGAGGATATTGAACTGTTAATACAAAACATTGATTTTGAAGTAGAATTGACAACAATAATCAACATATTACGTCATGTTAAATACATGCATACCGTCATATAAGTAAGCTACGACGTTTAGTATCTTCAAGGTTGATGTAAGTATGATATAATGTGTTTGTTCCATGTATCCTAAGCTTTGGAGTGCCTATATGTAGTATAATATGATTTAAAGTTTTTTTAGCTTTAAATATAATTTTGAGACTGAACAGTAGATATTTAATATTGGTATTTAAAGGAATAAAATCACCATAAAACTATTTTGGAGAAAATATATGATACGACAAAGTTCTGAATTGAAAATATTTGAATATAGATTCGGCTAAACTATACTTTTTCCTCTTTTAATTGATAGGTGGTCTATAAAAAGGAATGTCATAATGACGAAAAGTAAAAATGATATAAATAACAAACGTAAGTTATTTTTATGATAAACATTCAAATAATTGGGTCTTAATAAGGAATTCAGAATAGTACATAAACAATTTGCAATTCTTTAAACTCTTGTTTCTTCGATTTCAACGTTAATGGGGAAAATAGTTGGCCATAATATTTTCTTCAAATTCAATGTCGTTGGTAATTTCGTAAACTCATAGATTAATTTAGTTATTTTTGGGGAGGGGAATATGTTATTCAAAGCATACATTAATATTATAGCTAAAAATGTAATTATCCTATGGTACCTTACTACTTGATTTCAAATGAAATACAATATCTCTAGACGTGAATACTAAATGATATATTATGCAACGGATGGAGTTCATACTAAAATTTGGATAGGAAAAGTCGTTCACTCAATATTTTAAGCTAAAATGATCCAAATATTTTGTTCCTGTAATGATAGTACAAATAATATAAATTTATGTATTTTATCCATAACTAACTTTTCTCTTTCAACTTTTTGGAGTATTAAAGAAAGTTGACTTTTATTTAAATAGATAAAGACCTTAACATCTTCACATATTTTTTTCATTTTTAAATTTACAACTTTTACACTTTAAAAAACGTAAATTTATGAAAGCAAGAAATATCATCATCAAATGAATTTAATTTATTTGAAATAAGGTCGAATTTCGAGTAATGAATAAAGTATTTGTCAAGTTTTCGTTGACATAAGCTTAACATAGTTTATGTTCTTGAGAGAGCTAATAAAATTTGTAATGTCTTTTGATCTGCGTCAATACCTTGTTATAAAAGTATGAATACTTGAATGTTGATTTTGAATTTTGAACATTGTTTATGTCGTTGATTAAAATTGTTAAATAAAAATTATTTTTAGACGAATGTAACTTTAACCAAAGATTAGTTTAATTCATGTTTTGATGATTTATTGAAGGAAATTTTATTTTGCATGCTTATATTATGATTATTTTACCATAATCACAACTCATTATTATTAAATTGTATTTTTTATTGATATCTATAATTGTAACTTTTTGACTAGTGAAAGAAGTAAATAAAATATGTTTAACTATAGGTTTTATTATAACAATTATTTTTTCATTGTTTTGGTGCTTTTGGGGGGTTTCGATATTTCTCCTCATGTGTAATGTTTTGTTTTCGTAATTGTGCATTTATCAAAATAATCCTTTGGAATTCACAGAAATTATAAATATATATATTTCAATTCCCGAGTGTCTTTCTCTTCACTTTAATTATCTTACCTCGTATTTATAGCTGCAAGGGAGCTTTTCGTGGACCTTCGTGACTCGGATCGTGTTAGCGTTGGAGCCAGGAGTCCCACGCCTTGGTGACTCTGTGCTCTGCTCGTTCGTCGGCCATGGATGAGACGCCCCGACTTTTTATCCAGGAGCCACTGCTCTAAACGCAGATCAGAGTCCGTTAAAACCCCCTTTCGGGCCAGTTGAAAGAGCTTCTCCCGATGCTTGGACTCGAGTGCATCCGCCGGGGGGCGCTCGGAATATCTTCTCTTGACGTCTTGAGTGCTTAAGAGGGAGTCGTACTCAATGCTGCTATCGTCACATCCGACTCGTGTGGATGAAGATACGTAGGATGGAATGGAAGCAACTACAGTCTTGGCTTCCACGCCTGACATGTCGGTGGTTATGGTTAAGAGTGAGATATAAAGGCATTCGTTCAATAAATTTAGATAAGCTCAAAAAAATTGAGAGTAGTTACTTAGTTAGATGTCACCTGCGGACTCTAATTCCCCGAATTATTTTCGTTTGTCTAAAATGATATATAGAGTTGCAGTATCCGTGTGGATTTGAATAAACATTTTAGCGTCATAATGAACCCATCGAACCTACGATCCTTTTTAATGATGCTGATCAAATTGACATTCTCCTCTCGGGATGAATTGAAGATGCTTTTTCAAGATTGAGCGATTAGGATATCTGCTGCAGCTAGGTATTCTGGTCTATCGATGAAAATTCCAAATACCAATGTTCCTTCTTGGAACTATGGATCTGACTTAGTGATATATTTCCCCTCATCTTCCTCTCGTCTTAGTAGAGTCCTAGCTAGAATCATCTCCATGTTCAATAAGCTTAAGAACTCCACAAATCAGTGATTTTCTTTTGTTTTGGTATATCTTTTTAATACATATATATTTGTCTGTTTTGCTATGGAATTATATTTTGTCCGTTTACTGGATTTTTATGTTTTGTTCTTTTAGTATGCCATTTTATTTATGCTATGAAGTTTGATGTTTTTTAAGGTCTTAAGAAGGAAAGTAAGTTGAAACTACAGTATTTATTTATGTTTGTTTCAACACTGCTCAATTTTCCTTTTTTTTATTTTGTTAATATATATATATATATAGTTTTTGCAACGTATACACAAATACGATAGAAAATATAATAGAATTAAGGTTAATAGAGGTTACCGTAAAGGAGACCCTTTGTCCCCCCACTTTGTTCGTTCTGGCATTGAATTCTATTATTGAAGAAATCATTGCGTGTAGGGATATATAATAATTCAATTTTGGTGAAAGCATGTCCAAGGTGCCTTGTTGGTCGATATGAATATAATTATTTCTGGGAGCATCAACGACATTCACTACTCGATCGGGGAGACATTATATATTTTTGTAGGTTATAGAATCAATTCTGAATTACAGATTAATCTGAAGAAAAGTACCGTCGTGACAAATTTTGTGATTCCCTTAAATTGCGGAAACCTTCTATTATGAAAGTGTTAGGTACCTTTAATCATTGAATGTTTAGGATATTATTGAAAACACCAACGTCATAGAGGATAAAATCCAATTAATTTTAAGAATAGGGAGATCAGTCCAAGAAAAAGGTTTTATTTTTTTATAAATTTAGTTAGTAATAAAGAACTCCTACATATTTTAGTTGATAAAATTCTAAAAAATATTAATTAAGTAGGCTTGAGAGGAAGAAGAAAGATTATGATTTGAACTATAATGTTCATTAATGTTTTTTACGCAACTGTTAAAAAGAGTTTTATTTATTTATTTATTTGTTATTTAGTGTATTTTTATATTACACTGTATTGATGTGGCAAATATGAAATAAAAACTCTGACCGAAAAAAAGGAAGATTACTGGCTGAGACCACCCGTAAATGTACTAATTCAAGAATTGAAATCTAAAATGTTAAATATTTTTCTCTATTGATTTAAATACAGAGTACTTGCATACACATTGACATTTGGTAGCATATATGGACTACAGCGGAATAAAGATCTTGCTTTTTTGCAGGCATTCTCTTGAGACATCAAAATATTTTTATTAGAATGCAGATATGTAAAAAAATGTAAAAAAATACTTCTTTCATATATTTTATTGAAAATAACACACCATTCTAATGCGTTTTTTATGAATATAGCATAATTTAAGGGAGTGATATAGCCGTGCGTGCTAAGGCATGTCCAATTATCAATGTTGGGGGACCAGGTTTGAATCCCGAGAGGGGATGGTCATTTTTGGTCTACCTCATTGATAACATCCTAGGTTCGATAGACTAATTTTTTGCTATAATGCTTATTTATATCCTGTCTGATGCAATTCCATCGAACCGTTAAAGCAAAAAAAAGATTTATGTTTTTATGCAACACATTTTTCCTTTTAATTAGATGTTATTTATTTATATATGTTATTTATTTATATATGCGTTGTATATATTTAAATTAGAATAAAGACTTTGTTGATGAAAAAAAACATAATTTAATAAAGTTGTACTTTCGTACAAAAACCCATTCTTTTACATTGTATTGACCATCTATTATTTGTAAACAATTCACCTTTTCCTAGCCTTCCTTTCCATTTACCTAAATATTGACATGCAATACAACTCACTCCTAATAGAAAAATAATGCATTGAGTTCATAATGAGTTTACCTTGTTATGTCCTCAATCTATTGCCAGTCAAGGTAATGGTATTTTCCCCCTTGTGTTAAAGGACCATAGTTTTTTAATATTTGTAAAAAAAGTGTGCCATACGTAAGCCAGTGGGTAAAAATGAACAAATAAACATTGCATTATAATGTAAATAGATAAAAAGTTAATGTTCACGTGAGACAAAGACAAATTGGACGGTAGTATCCTTTTTTTTCAATACAAATTGATAAATATGTAAATGCCAATCCAATATCTAACTGTTATATTTTAAACAGCATATTACATATTATTTTTTGCATATTTTCAATATTATTAGACTTCTCGTGCTTGTTTCTTTTTTTGATATTGTAAAACCTCAAATTTTATATTAAGAATATTTTTAAGTATCATTAATATCCTTCGTAAAATATAAATTAATTATTTTATGGAAGTAAAATAAGTTTGCATTTTAATTATTTGATAGTTTGTTACTGAAACCTAATATTTTTACAAATTTTTTTTTTCGTAAAACAGTTTTGGTTTTTGTATATCAATTATTTATTTGATTATTTCTAATATAAGAACAAAAACAATAATTGGCTTAACGGTTGCTTGTTTTCTTCCATAATGTGTTCTTTAATTTATCGAATATAAGATAAATCAGTTTCGGGAATAGTTTTAAATGATTATATTGATAAATTATTATTTTCTTTCAAAAGATTACTCAGAGAATGATGATAAGAATAGGAATGTAATTGATACACATATAAAACTATCATAATAGTTGTTAATTGTTGGGATAATAAATGATTTACAGAGCTACTAATTGTTAGCATATATTATAATTATTGTCATGTAAAGGAATAGATATTTAATAAATTATGTTTTGTCTACGGATTTCATAAGTACTAATTTCATAAGTACTTATTTTATATATATATGTTTATGTGTATATATATACTTATATATATATATATATATATATATATATATATATATATATATATATATATATATATATATATATATATATATATATATATATATATATATATATATATATATGTATATTAACATGCTTTGATTTATTCACATTATTTATCACATATAAATGAATAAAAACAAATATTTGTTGTATTTAGGTTCTCAAAGATATACTTTATATAAAATCACGAAAATATGATCAAAAGTATAGCTCGTCCTTTTTTCAGTCCTGTTCTATACATATCTCATTTAAACATCAATTATTAATAATAAAAGAAAATATATATTTCAAAAATCATAAATTAATATGTCATTTCAGGTTATTGATTTTAATTTTCATGACTTTTCAAAAAGGTATCCATAGATTTAGTTAAATGTAAAAAGACTAACACATATGAGTATATAATTGAACTATTACCTTTTGAATAGTTTAATATAGAAGATTTCTCATAAAATGTTATACTACTACTTAAATTCGAATATAATATATATACATAGTAAACATTATTTATTATATAAAAAGGTCTGAAATAATGACATTATAATAAGACATGAATAGACATTACGGACTTAAACTATTGTTTCGTGGGAAAGTAATAAAAGAGTCCCCTTAAAAAGAAAAAATCCCACAAAAATGATCAATTAGAAGACAATATACATACATATTTTAAAGACAATTCTCAAACCTTTCTATATGATGAATTAACGTTTTGCCAAAATATATTTTGTCTACGGATTTCATAAGCACTTATTTTACATTATATATATAGATACATTATTTTCCTTTATTTGCTCCGAGAGGACATATACATATATATATTAATGAACATATATACATGTATAAAATAATATAAACATTATAATTTATGATAAAAATCTGAACGAAGACATTATCGATTATAAAACATTTGATCTCTACGGTTCAGAGGATCCTTTATGCCTCGAGAGTAAACGGTGGGGGATTCCCTTTGGGTCTTCATCGTGTGGTCTCAAGAAGCATAGAGGTCTTGCGCTCGGTATCGAACACTTTCAGTTGAAATGCACGGACATCATCAACGATGTCCCCACTCCCCAACGATGATACTGTGTTTGAAGGAAGAGTTGAAGGAGCTTCACACCTCTTAATTCTTCCCTGGACGGCTTCTTAGTGTATTTGTTTATTTTTATTACAACATCATTTTTTTATCATACTTAAATCCTTTTTTATATTTACCTGTTTTCTTGTTTAATCCATAGGATTACATTATTTTTATTGCATACTATTTTGTAATGTGAATTTTAGTGTAATACATAATAATAATAATAATAATAAAATATATAAAAAAAAAAAAAAAAAAATTAACATATATACATGTATAAAAATAATATAAACATTATAATTTATGATAAAAATCTGAACGAAGACATTATCGATTATAAAACACTATTAAAAACAGATTTAAGAAATTACATGTGAGTGATTATTTATAAAATTTCATTTTTTTTATTAACTTAAAATTGTGACTTGATGCTGATGGGTAAAACTTTACAATGCTGGTGGCGCTGGTCATCTAAAAGGGAAGGTATTTTGAGTGCCAGGGTAAATTTTTTAGGCTTTACCATAAAATGATTGTCGTAGTATTATAAAGATTATAATTCATGTTCCTTAATATTATACGAACATTATCTTCATTCTCAACAAAATGAGTAAAAGTCTTGAGCAACTTTTTTGATTCATATTAAGTAAATAAAGCTTAAACATTTTACTTATTGCTTACCACAAAATAACAAGGCTTTTTTGTGGGGGGGGGGGGGTGAAGAAATTTTCAATAATATGATAGCATCTACTTGAAATCTTCTTTTATATATAATCGTATATATTTTGAGTAACATAATAATATTTCGAAAGCGATGCACAAACTTCATGGAAAAAGCAATCAAGTCAAGTAGGACGGGATTTTTGTAAAACCATTATAGAATATTGAGTGCTTTCATACTCATTTCTAGGATTATTTCACCAAATATATATAAATATATTTATTTTTTGCCTATATGTTTCGATGGAATTCCATCCGACAGGATATAAATAAGCATTATAGCATTAAAATTAGTCTATCGAACCTAGGATCTTATCAATGAGGTAGACCAAAAATGACCATCCCCTCTCGGGATTCGAACCTGCACCCCCAACATTGAGAGTTGAACACGCCTTAACACGCACGGCTATCGAGCTCCCTTATATATTTCTTTGGTTTTTTAGAAAAAAAGAACTTTTTTCTCACTATTTATATATTTAAAAAAATATTTTTTGCCTATATGATTCGACAGAATTGCAGTATCCGACTGGATAAAAATAAGCATTATAGAATTAAAATAAATCCATCAAACCTAGGATATTATCAATGAGGTAGACCAGAAATGACCATCCCCTCTCGGGATTTGAACATTAGCCCCAGCATTGAGAGTTGAACTCGACTTAATTTTTCAAGTTTTCAAATACATTCCTGACCCTATGGTTAAGACATGTTATAAAATTCAAAAAGATTTCGCTTTATATATATATATATACATTCAAAATTGTTTTTAAATAAATAATGTAAATTAAGGGAGTGCAATAGCCGTGTTCGTTAAGGCGTCATGTTGGGGGCGCAGGTTCGAATACCTAGAGGAGATGGTTACATTTGGTCTACCTCATTGATAAAATCCTGGGTTGGATAGACTAATTTTAATTCTATAATGGTTAATTATATCCTGTCGAACTAAATAGGCAAAAAAATTATAAAAATTGTGTAATATATTATTTATATTAGGAAATACAAAAACTATTATTATATAATATATATATATATAATATGAATAGTTTAATAATATAAATAACATTTTACTTTTAAAAGCGGCTGATAGTGAATTAAGTTCCGGTGAGGTGGGTTCAATTTAGGAGCTGGACAAAATATATACATCTCAACATCAGATTAAAATCAGCATTAAGATTGATGTTGATGAAAAGTATTATTATATTATATTTATGAGCAAAAGTTCATTTGGGATTTTTTTTTCATAAATACTGTTGTTACGTGTTAGTGATTCTGATAATCATAAATTATAGCTTGCCAAAAATATTGAAAAATGTTGAAATATTTAATCCAAATATTAGGTGTTTTTTATTATCTTTGGAACATAACTATTATTTTTACTAAAACTTCAGCCAAAAAAAGAGGATATTATTTATGAAAAATATGGGTTTAAAGAATGAACAAAGATATATATACAAATAAATAGACGAATATAACTTTACAAATATAATTATTATTATAGTATCACTGGTATTGTAAGGTCTAATATAAATCAAAAGATTAATGTAGAATGCCCAAAATGAATTTAGTAGTACGTGTGGGTCCTCTGATTAATCAAGTAGCTTATAACCAGAGATGTACAAAAAGAGTGAATAAACTTAACCAAATGTTACAATTTATATACATGCAACAAAGTCAGCGATATTGAAGATCCACCAAGGAATGTTTTATTGTTATATTTATTTATTCGCTAAACATCATAGTACTTGCAATGTCATTGAAGAATCATCATCCTTATGCTTCTTCAATAACATTGCAAAGATTTATTCAATATTTTTGTGCATCTCTGCTTATAACAATTGAGTTCCTTAAAAGACTTTAAATTGCCAAGGAAATATTTTTTAATGTCTTGGAATGCTATAAAGTACCATATAATATGTATTATCATTTTTGCCGCTAGAAAATAGGATTATCCAAAAGACAAATCATATATGAACGCAATTGAGCAATGAGCTTCGCACACAAAGGATATAGAGGTGTTCATTGATTAATTAAAATACATTATTTTTAATTAGAAACATGAACACAAATTACCATCAAATATCGATAAAAGAGAAAATTAAATTAGAGGAGAAATGCATCACGAACGATGGTAAAATTTATTACTGTATACTAATTTTGGCAATGGAAACAATAAAAACTAGCTATAAATTTGTTCCCTATTGATATTATACCAATACATATATATATATATATATTAGGGTTGTTCTTATTTTTCAAATGTTTGAAATGTTAGCAACATTGTGGATTTTCTGTTTCTTGGTGATAAAAGAAGACGACATACAAAGTTTGAACAAAATCGGTCAACATTACGAGGTCGCGCAACGAGGTCAAAGTTTTAAAAATTTAGTAAAAATATAGTTTTCCGCAAATTTCTTCAAAATGGTGGACGTTACAGACTTCAATAATAATAATTAATTTAAAGGAAATCTAATTTACTACCAGACGTATGTTTGATGTTTTTTAATAAAACAAAGTTTTCAGTAAAAACAAAGAAAAAATGGAGTGTGTATTGTTAGCATATTTCATAGCTTTTTTGTATCAATTAACTTCACTCGCCTGGAGAAGATGACTTGTTCGCTTAGAGTAAAATAGTATTTTAAGTTTAGTACAACTTTGAATGATAAATCCAAAAATGAACTTGGTTGCATTCTATCAATTCAGAATTCAGTACAATCTGAGTTTACATCATATGATTCAGAGCCTGTATTGACCTATAAGAAATCGATTATGAAAAAAATAAATAATAATGTGTTTCTTAGATTTGCGTCAAGGTATCCTCTCAAAATTTTACTTTGTCTCTGACGCATTTATAATCCATTATATGCGTCATTTTGTACGCGAGATAGGCTTTTTTTAATGTACATATAACTCTACTTTTTAAATTGACATGATTTAGTATACCAAAATATTAAAGCTGGTTAACCAAGCTTTCATTTGATATGTTTGGTGTTCTAAAAATCGCTATACTTTAAGAGATATAAGCAAATACGTACTCTCCCCCAAAATTGATCTTTTGATATGAGAATATACATTACCACTTGGTAATTGCTGTTAGTGTTACCTGGATAGAAAGAAAAAAGAAGGGTGAGAAGTGAGGCAAAATACTCTCTCCCTTCTCTTTCTCTTTCTATCTAGGTAACACTAACAGCAGTTACCAAATGGTAATTGTATATTCTCATATCAAAAGATCAATTTTGGGGGTGAGTACGTGCAAAAATGTATTTGCTTATATCTCTTAAAGTATAGCGATTTTTAGAACACCAAACATATCAAATGAAAGCTTGGTTAACCAGCTTTAATATTTTGGTATACTAAATCATGTCAATTTAAAAGTAGAGAGTTATATGTACATTAAAAAAAGCCTATCTCGCGTACAAAATGACGCATATAATGGATTATAAATGCGTCAGAGACAAAGTAAAATTTTGAGAGGATACCTTGACGCAAATCTAAGAAACACATTATTATTTTATTTTTTATAATCGATTTCTTATAGGTCAATACAGGCTCTGAATCATATGATGTAAACTCAGATTGTACTGAATTCTGAATTGATAGAATGCAACCAAGGTCATTTTTGGATTTATCATCTAAAGTTGTACTAAACTTAAAAATACTATTTTACTCTGAAGCGAACAAGTCATCTTCTACAGGCGAGTGAAGTTAATTGATACAAAAAAGCTATGAAATATGCTAACAATACACACTCCATTTTTTTCTTTGTTTTTACTGAAAACTTTGTTTTATTAAAAAACATCAAACATACGTCTGGTAGTAAATTAGATTTCCTTTAAATTAATAATTATTATTGAAGTCTGTAACGTCCACCATTTTGAAGAAATTTGCGAAAAACTATATTTTTACTAAATTTTTAAAACTTTGACCTCGTTGCGCGACCTCGTAATGTTGACCGATTTTGTTCAAACTTTGTATGTCGTCTTCTTTTATCACCAAGAAACAGAAAATCCACAATGTTGCTAACATTTCAAACATTTGAAAAATAAGAACAACCCTAATATATATATATATATTTATATACAGGGTGCGAAGCTACAATAGGAAAAAAGTTGTAAAGATATATCTTCTTATATTTTATTAACAAAACAAGTAGGCAAGAATTCTTTTTAACAAAAGTTGTTCAAGGGGATCCATTCTTGACTTTTACTCAAACCATCCCCCGTCAACCTCGATGACCACCTCCAGCCTGGACCGGAACCTCGTGCAGGCGTTGACAAGGTGCTTCCTATTCATGCTTGCCACTGCCTCCACAATGGAGGCCTTCAGCAAGATATTCTGTTGTGAGTGCACTTGTTGTGCCCTCTCCAAGACGCCACACACGTAGTAGTCCAACGGGTTGCAGTCCGGTGAGCTAGGGGGCCACATCTCCTTCGAACAGTACATGGGCAAAGCGTCCGAGAACCAATTCGTACCATATGAGACGTATGAGCTGGTGTACCGTCTTGTTGAAACACATATGGTCGTCCAGCAGCAACTTGATCCATCCATGGCTTGCACACGTCCCTCATGACCTCCAGGTAGACCTCCTTGGACACAGTTTGTCCCTTCTGAAAGAAGTGGGATGGCATGACGTCCCCTTCGTAGCATACAAGGAGCAAAACCTGGACAGAAGCTGGAAACTTTGTCCTACCAATGATTGGGACATCTTTAGGGTCTTGAGTAATCCACCTGTCATTTTTTCTGTTGATTTTGGCGTCAACACAGAAAATTTTCTTGTCAAAGAAGAACTGGATCCCTCCAGCAGCTCGGTGCTTAAGGGACACCAGAAGTTGGCATAACGGTCCACTCATTTTGCCTTTAAGGCCTGAGACAGCATCTATCTGACCTTAAAATCTCATGTACGGCGGTCCTGATGGTTTTCTCGTCCACGTTTCGTCTCGGCGGCCAGGTTCCTCATAGAGGTGCGGGATCGTCGTTGATCCTCTCCTGGAGATTGTGGAGAAACTCTGGAGTCCTCTTTTGGCTTCTGGACCGGTTTTGAGTCTTCCTCAAGGTTGTCATATTGCCGTTGGACTCATTAAACTCTTGTACTACTAGATAGACAATGGTTTTGGGAAGCATCAGGAACTCGATAATTTCTTTGGGCGCGCAGCCCGTTTGGACGGCGACCAAAATGGCTGCAAGGCGGTCTTGTTCTGTGACCTTTTCAAAAATTCCTTTTATTTAAAAGATGAGAACAAATTAAAGCCAAAACAATTGTTTTTAAAGTAATCGGACTAAGGGTTCCCAAGTTATGGCCTTTCAAACTTTGTCCCAATTGTAGCTCTGCACAGTATATATATATTTGGTATATATATATATAAATAAAAAAGAATTCCGTTCGTTCGTTTGTTCGAGATGGAGAGTAATGTCAACCACTCTCAACTTTTTTTTATAAATATATGAAGTCGTACTCTCTCTTAAGTTTTGCTGTTTTCACCCATCAACCGAGATGAAACAAATACTCTGATATTCAGCGCTACCATACTTATATTCGGCATTCTATGTTCCCTGTGAAATGCCTTAAAAAAATAACTTCGTTTTATCATATTTAAATATACAGCCTTAAGGAATACAAAACGTAAAAAATGCCAATGAAGACCTAATTATATTTTTTTTCAGAAATTGATTTTAAATGACAAGTCAAATGTGATGACATCACTGAAAATATTCGTGTGATTTTTCATTTTACGATGTTTAAATACTCAGCCGTAAGGAATACAAAACGGGAAAAATGGCAATGATTTCACTGAAATTATTCGTGTGATTTCTTCTTTGTGCTATGTTTAAATACCCAGCCGTAAGGAATAAAAACCGGAAAAAATGGCAATGAAGACCCAATGACAACTGTTGAAGAAGCTGATTTTAATATGAAAAGTCACATGCAATGACATCACTGAAATTATTCGTGTGATTTCTTCTTTTTACGATGTTTAAATACCTAGCCTTAAGGAATACAAAACGGAAAAAATGGCAATGAGGACCCGAGGACAACTTGTTAAGAAACTGATTTAATATAAAAAATCACATGTAATGACAGGATTAAAATTATTCGTATGATCTTTTTTCTATTCCAAAGACTATTGTCAAGTTGGAAAATCCCGGGCAGCGCCGGGTAACATCCGCTAGTATATATATATATATATATATATATATATATATATATATATATATATATATATATATATATATATATATATATATATATATATATATATATATATATATATAATATATATATATATATGCTGAGTGTACCAGCAAAATTTAGAATTTAGTTTAATTGTCTCTGGCTACCCTGGGACGAGCTTTAGTATTTTTTACATTAAAACTTCCTGTTGTACCAGCTATATAAAACGCTTGTTAGTAAACATTATTTTCACTTATTGTTCACCATGAGTCATAAAGAGAAGAATCGTGAGAGGATCGTTGACCTCCTTAAGGCCAAAGTGAAAAAAAAGAGATCGTGGAGATTGTTGGCTGCTCTCTGGTTACAGTTTACAATGTTTCAAAGGCTCTAAAGGATGGCAAAGGTACTGGCAGGACTCCATGCAGTGGAGGAGCTAAAAAGAAGAGGTCTGAGAACTTTCTGAGAAAGGTGAAGAAGGTTCCCCCAAAGTCAATTCGGAGACTGGCTTGGACCCTAGATGTGGGTACTTCTACCTCGTCAAGGGCTTTGAAAGATGACCTAAACCTGAAATCTTATTTCAGGAGGCCCAGGCCTCTTTTGATAGAAGCAATAAAGTCCAAAAAGCTCGAAAGGTGCACCAAAATTCGCTCAACTTTTCACAAGAAGAAGTCCACTATGACAATTTTCTCAGACAAGAAGATTTTTACAGTGGACCAGGCCTACAATTGAAGAAACGATCGGTACCTTGTTGAGTCAGTAGATGAGGTTAAAGGAGTCTACAGAACCAAACACCCAGCTCAAGTGATGGTTCTAGGAGTCGTGGCATCTGACGGGAAGACCATGCCCCCGTACTATTTTCGGGCCGAAGAGAAAATTGATCGCCATGTCTATGTGAAAGTCCTGAGATACCATGTTTTGCTCTGGTTGAAGGCAAATTACCCAAGTGGCCACTATGTGTGGATTCAGGATGGAGCTCCCTCCCACACATCAAAGTTGGCCCAGGACTTCTGCTCAAGGAATTTTTCCGGTTTCTGGCCAGCAAACTACTGGCCGCCCTCAAGCCCAGATCTCAACCCCTGGAGTTTGCTGTGTGGGTTTTTTTTTGGAGAGGGAGACCAAAAGCACTCCCCATCCCAATGTGGATTCTCTCAAGGCCTCCATCACTGCTGCCTAGGCCAACATGTCTACCGACTTCATCAAGAAGAGGTGGGCTGCTTTCCGCCACCGTGTTGATGCAGTCATTGAAGCTAAAAGAGGCCACATTGAATAAAAAAGATTGCGAAGATTTTCTTTAGAATATTTGTACTAGATGATTCCTTATAAAAGGTTAAATAAAGTTTCTAGAAGTCGAGCAATAATTGATTTACGATTTTCTAAATTTTGCTGGTACACTCTGTACATATATATATATATATAATTATATACATATATGTATATATATATATAAAATATATATATGTATATATTGTTTATATATACATATATATGTATATATACATATATGATTATTTGCATAGCTGTTGAGGTTATCATTTATTTTCTCAAGGCCTTACACTCTGAGCCATTTTCTTTTATTTGACATTTCCTGAGGTAATTCCCTTAAATATGATATTTACCCCATATGGTAGCAGCACATGTTCTTTTTCACTATAGAAATATGTTGAAAAGCTGAGAAATGGAATATCCTTTTTTAATATGAAAGCCTTCATGGTAAACATCAAATTATTCATAAAAGAGTAAAAATATCAACATGCCTAAAATGAAAATGGTAAACCATTAAGAAATTTATTCCAGCTTTAGTAATAGACACAATCTATACTTCAATTACTGAGCCAATTTGAAATATAAATACATTTGTCCCTATTTATTTTTTATTATTAAAAACCCACTTCATATTATCATATATGCACGAAAAATGTTATATCTCAACGAATCCATAACACAGGCCAACAAAAATCATCAAAAAAAAAGGTCGGACTAATTTTCCGTAATTCTTATAGAGTTTTATCCACTGATTCCGAATATGGTATTCATTTTCAAAGTTAGTGATAAATTCAGAGCTAAATGGATTTCAAATTTTTCAGCACTTTTTCGATTCAGAGCCATTATTGACATACAAGGACTGAAGTATAGACAAAATAAATAGCAATATTTGATAGAGCTTAGATCAAAGTACTCATTTCAATTTTTACTTCGTCTCTGGCACATTTAAACTTTAAAATATATGTCATTTTGTACGAAAAATGAAGGGTTTTTCTTAGAGACTCACTGTTCCTCACTGCTCCTCACTCAAAGGTCTTACATGATTAAAAATTGATATGAATATGAAGAAAAAATATCAAGCTTTAATTTGATATGCTTAATATTCCATAAAATGCCTTATTTTAATCAAAATTAGCAAATGAATATTTTTTAAATCCTCTCCATTTTGCCCTTTTTTAGAGAAATTCATAAGTCACCCAGTGAGATAGAAACAGAGAGAGAGAAACTGACGTCACAACGTATGTAAACAATAAAGAGTAATTTTCCTTCTTTCATTGGAATTTGAGTGTTTTTTCCCGGAAATCTTCCGAGGATCCAGGATTCCTAATGAGTGGCCTGCCGGCTGTGCCGTCGTACACAACATTTGTGAGAAGAATTCATCGTGACACAGCCTCGGATCAAGCATGGAGCAAGGAGTGGAAGCTTAGGAGGACATGACTCCCCAGAGGGTGCTTAGCCTATTCTCTTTGCATCAAAGAGGATGATGAGTCGGAGACAGACAGACAGACCCTCAAGGACATTACCCCCCCCCCCCCCCTCCTCTCTCTTCCTTAAGGCTGGTTGGCTGGCTCATTCCGTCTGCTCAAAGAAGATGACGTGTCGGGCACCCCGGAGGGAGGGAGGAATGGACTCCCGTGAGAGAGAGAGAGAGAGTCATTGCCTTTGTCCTGTCTACCTACTAGCCTATTCTATCGGGGAGTCTCCTTTTCAAGTGAATCCATCGTTTTTTGCAGCAGAAAAATGAATTACTTACGTTTTCGTTTGCAAAATTCACCTTTTATTAACTATGCAAAAGATACAGCGGGCATGCACCGAAACTCTACGTCGATGGACAAATGGCAAGAAAAGTCTGAACTTTGGAATTCCCATGGTTTGTAAGGAGCCAACAAACCATATCACAGACTGCTACTTTTGCGCTATTGATTTGAGTGGGATGAACAGAAAGAAGCGGGACAGCCTCAAATATCCTGATGTTCTATCAGCACGCCGTCCTGTAGCCCACAGTGAAGAAATTCCAGTGCCTATCTTCGAAGAACTTCCTAACATTAGTGACGAAGATGCCTCAAGTTTTGAAGACCCTGAAGAAGAAGAAATGGTTTTTGAAGATGATACTCCACATCCATTTTCCCAAAAGGAATTAAATGATCTAGTTCGATTCAAAAATATTATCTATTCTTATATTTTATAGGAACACTTAAATTATTTAACTCAACTAAATTATTATCATACTTATTTTATCCCGGTGCTAAAAAATGGCAACATGCAATTTACACGTATTTATAATTTTTAATGGACATAATTCAGTTTAAAATATACAATCAGATAATTAATATATGTTGTTGAAATATCATTTTTTCTTATTTTAAAAATATAGGACGATACACATGAAAAGTCAGCTGATAATAAACAAAAATGTTATGAATTTTTGTCACAAAATGGCTCTTTAAAATCAATTTAGCATTAAAACCTGACCTGATGAAGATAAACGGATATCACTTCCTGATTAAGCAGTGCAAAACTTCTAAATAAGTTGTTGAAATCTAAGCCACTATCAAGAATTAAAAAATAAATAGTTTACTGAGTAATTTATTGTTTTTTTATTCAGGCTCAAAAAATTTACATCACATAATATATGTACATATAAAACGTAGAAGAGGAATTACGTACTTTGACATCATTGAGCATTTTAGTTAAAAAAATTCCCGCCTGATAAGCCTTTCAGCACATATTAAAAATTAATAACAACCGATTAGAACATCTAAAAGGAAAGCAAATGAGGGCTATCATGACAAACAAAGTATACAAATGTAAAAGTTCTATCAAAAAATCATTTTTAATGCTTCATACGATTTAATAATTATTTTTAACATTGATAATAATTATTTAGTAGAAACTTTGGGATATAATTTGATCAAATCTTCACCATACTGCCATCCAGATCCGAAGGCATTTGGGATTCAGCAGTGCAAAACCACTAAATAAGTTGTTGAAATCTAGGCAACAATCTATAAGTTAAAAGAATGTTTACAATGTAATTAATTCCTTTTTATTTTCATGCACCTTACATATCAAAACAAGTTCAATGAGCGACAATCAGGTTTTAAATTTGCTGTCCCAATGATTTGAAGATAATTGTAACAGTTCTTGTACGATTGCTATTTCTTTAAAGACTAGCTCATTTCAGCTCCGTGGCTAAGGCTAGGTCCTGCGGGCGGCTGGGTGGACAACACGTAGTGTAAAGAACTTTCCAAAATCCTGTCACAATTACAGCGTAGGAATGCATCTTCTAGTTCTCCAGCTTCTGTTCTTAAAGTTGCTTGATGTCTGTCTCTAGCAGATGGCCCGTCGGGTGCCCAGGCGTTGTTCCCGGAGGGCATAATGTAAATGGAATGCTTATTGGGAAGGGTTAGATTGACGATTTGTGACTCGGCCTTTGCGATGTCCCTGTCCACTTTTAAATCATCTGGAGGAGGTCGTCCTTGGTGAAGCGGATGCCATAGCGCTCCGTAGAGGACTCGAGCCCCATGGGGGAGATGGCTTCCACCTGAGAGTGTTGGAAAGTCTTTGCTTAGTTCCCAAGAATGGATTTAGAGTGACGTGAAGAGTGAAGCCAATGCAGGCGAGGGCGTGGTGGTGTTTGGTCCGCCTTCTAGAGTGTGTGGGGGATGGGAGTCTCTCCCCAGGTCCATGCAGGGTCGCTTGTGTGGTATCTTCATGGCATGCCCGGCGGCTACTGTTGAAATGGTGCTCTGTTTCAGTATGAGAGGATGTAGGGCAGGTGGACCCCCCCCCCCCCCGGAATAAAGGACGGCGATGGATCGGTGGGCAGACAACTGCGCGTTTCATAAATGAATTATGTGTATCATTGTGATTTGTGGCTGTTGAAAGGATTGTGTTGTTGGATGTCTTGTTTTTATCTTGGAAGTACACTCTTGGGCTCCTCGGGGCGGCGGCTATGAGTTTGAAGGACGTGGGTGGGTGACTGGAAGGGAGGTCGTCCCGCTGTATCTTTTGCATAGTTAATAAAAGGTGAATTTTGCAAACGAAAACGTAAGTAATTCATTTTTCTGCTGCAAAAAACGATGGATTCACTTGAAAAGGAGACTCCCCGATAGAATAGGCTAGTAGGTAGACAGGACAAAGGCAATGACTCTCTCTCTTTCTCTCTCACGGGAGTCCATTCCTCCCTCCCTCCGGGGTGCCCGACACGTCATCTTCTTTGAGCAGACGGAATGAGCCAGCCAACCAGCCTTAAGGAAGAGAGAGGAGGAGGGGGGGGGGGGGGGTAATGTCCTTGAGGGTCTGTCTGTCTGTCTCCGACTCATCATCCTCTTTGATGCAAAGAGAATAGGCTAAGCACCCTCTGGGGAGTCATGTCCTCCTAAGCTTCCACTCCTTGCTCCATGCTTGATCCGAGGCTGTGTCACGATGAATTCTTCTCACAAATGTTGTGTACGACGGCACAGCCGGCAGGCCACTCATTAGGAATCCTGGATCCTCGGAAGATTTCCGGGAAAAAACACTCAAATTCCAATGAAAGAAGGAAAATTACTCTTTATTGTTTACATACGTTGTGACGTCAGTTTCTCTCTCTGTTTCTATCTCACTGGGTGACTTATGAATTTCTCTAAAAAAGGGCAAAATGGAGAGGATTTAAAAAATATTCATTTGCTAATTTTGATTAAAATAAGGCATTTTATGGAATATTAAGCATATCAAATTAAAGCTTGATATTTTTTCTTCATATTCATATCAATTTTTAATCATGTAAGACCTTTGAGTGAGAAGCAGTGAGGAACAGTGAGTCTCTAAGAAAAACCCTTCATTTTTCGTACAAAATGACATATATTTTAAAGTTTAAATGTGCCAGAGACGAAGTAAAAATTGAAATGAGTACTTTGATCTAAGCTCTATCAAATCATTGCTATTTATTTTGTCTATACTTCAGTCCTTGTATGTCAATAATGGCTCTGAATCGAAAAAGTGCTGAAAAATTTGAAATCCATTTAGCTCTGAATTTATCACTAACTTTGAAAAATGAATACCATATTCGGAATCAGTGGATAAAACTCTATAAGAATTAGTGAAAATTAGTCCGACCTAAATTTGGCTGTTGGCCAGTGTAATTAATCAAAAATGTTGATGTAATATATTATATCACTTTAAAATCAAAAGAGAAAATAATTGAATTATTCATGGTTTCATCTTAAAAAATTGATTATACATGATAATAAAATAGGAATAGGATTAACAGCATTGCAAAAAAGTTTGTTGCATAATATATGTATGATATCGCTTGCTTAGACAAATATGTTGCAATATGTATTTTCTTCATTCTTGGACATTGATTTGATTATAACAAAAGTGCCTTTTCCATTTATTGTATTTTAGGACTTTATTGAGTTACGTTAAAAAATATATACATTTTCCACATGTGGACTGAATTAATTCAATTAATTTATTCATCAGGATACAATGATTTGTCTGACATATTTTCACATATAAACATTGTATAAGCATTTAATACATTATTTGACAAAGTTTAATATTTTATCACGCTTATACATATTTATGGATAGCAGGCATAATATTTTTTAGATATACAATCAAGACATCACGTACAATACATGAAAAAATAAATGTACACATAAGACATTGAGTGATAACGTGCTGACGGAGAAAAAAGACAGAAACATCCGATTTTCCTTATCTTTAGGCTTGAAAAAATATATAAGAAGAGGTATATTTGTTGTCTCAGCTTGTATTTGGAAGTCACATGTCTCTAGGTTTAAGTTTCCAGAGATTTTAAATGAGGATTTGGGATACACGTTAAATATATTTTAACAAAAATTCCATGTTTATTTATCTTTATAATAATTCTCCAATCTCTGTCCGTCCGTCTGTATGTCTGCACGCTATTTCCTCCCACATTTACGGTCAAATTTGAACTTTGAAGGTACCTATAGAATCCTTGGGTCAAGGCGGACCTTGATGGGATCAGAATGAACCAGAAAAATCACCTTTTCTGATTTTACTACCTACTTTTCAAGGTAAAGAGAGGAAAAAAGAACAGAACAGTATTAAGAAAACTACTGAGACAAAATATCCGCCCATAAACTATTATTAAAATATTATGTAGGGGATTCTGAGATTTCCCTAAGATATATATTTGTGAAGGAACATGGACTCACATATTAAATTTTAATGTCTAGAGCGACTTAACGTCTTTTTTATCACAACTTGTGTGGATTTTTATTACAAGTAATATATTTTGCATCCTTATTTTCAGAGTATGTGTTGAATATCATGGAAAGTGAGATTTTGAAATTAAATATCAACTTCATAACCTACCATCAATCGATACATTTGTGAAAAATGTCTCATCAACCGATTTAACACTAGATGGACGTCAGTCATACTACTACCTCGGTGGACGGAGCGGGTTATTTCAACCCGCTTAAAAAGTCCTTTATTTTTTAGCATACGGTTATTAAAGCTTATAAATGTTTTAAATAATGATTTTCAAGGATTTTATCATGTTTTTAAATATATTTTGCATTGTTTGAATGTAATTCAGGTTACAATCTGTGTAGAATTTAAGCCATATATTAGAAGTGTTTTTTTAGTTATTTGCATTAAAACAAGGTTTTTGTTATAGTCCTTTTTGTGACTATATATTATATATTCATATATCCTTTTATAGTGGACATTATGTCACAATAGCATGGTTACTCTACATAGCTGCTGAAAATACAATATAATGCGTACTAACATTTCTTATATTACTCTTGTGTGCGAAGCACATTTTCTACAAACAGGGTGCTTACATCTTCCACAGCGTTTTTTTGTTTTTTTTTTCCTAGATTTTCATCTGTAGTTCATTTGACAATAGGAGGAATATAATCAGAATAAGATTCCTCCTAACCATCGGAACAGTCTTCAGCAAGTACTATCAGTTCAGATATTAGTTTTATTAGATAATCTCGTCTTGAAATGTTAGCACCACTTACATCTTTGAACCACACAAACCTGCAGCGGTCAACGATGAGAAAATACCTTGGTGCTGTACAATATCGCCTTTTGATCAACAACATCAACTCCATAATTTGTTTGGTTATAATATTCTACTGATTCAGGAAGCTCCTTCGGACCAGTAGAGATTGACACATCAGTGAGGAAGAAGACATTTTTGCTGGGTTTGGCTTCTTTACAGTGAGGGTCAAATTCTTATTCTTCAGGACTGTTTCATGAAGAGACGCCTTCAAAAATTTGATCTAGGGAGGATGTTTTCTTCATATTCGGTTCGGTTCTATTTGGCTCCATCTGATTCATCCAATGGCATTGCTAAAAGAAGATGTTGAATTTCGTCGACAGTGAAACGTTTTCTTCGTGACATGTTGGCAGATTGTTAGCACAAAAGCTCCGAGATGAAGCAAAAGCTTATTAGTTAATGGAGATATTTAGATCATTATGTACTAAGATCGCAAACAGGAATTTAAAAAAATGTTTTTAGGATTCCAGAAAAATTGTGCTTATTATAAGTCCACTATAAAGATTTGAAGAATTGGAAGAATATCCACGGATAGACGTCTCTAAATTATCCCGTGGCCGTATGAATGCTACATTAAGACAGACGCAAGAAATAAATACATATTACGTATGAACTAAACTTTTTGTGTACATAAATATATGAAAAAAGGCACAAGCATAAAATGTAAATGCTTATGGAAATATAAATTATATTATTTCTCATACGTTTTTGATCTTCCCAAAGGCATAGCTTATAAAAAAGCACGACCAAGTACGACGTAGTTATTATATTTTGACGCCAGTAAAACAATCAAAATCCATAATGCTACTGGATCTTCCGTGGGGTATCATAAAAAAGTATTTGAATTTCCCTAAAAACCCAGTCTGGGTGTTTAATTGGGTGAGTACCCGGGGAGCTACCCACTGCAACCCTGATCATCCGTGATAATCTGAAAAAAGTTTCTCAAAACAAATATATCATAAATCGGGACATCAGAGCAAATATGATTTCGACACTAGCACGATACACCTTCGATATGATAGCCTTCCTTCCATGTTATTATTTGTAATATTTATCATTCCTCTATTTAAAAAATGTCTTGGTTTTTTCTCGATACTAATATGATAAATAAACAATAGTCAAATGGACGAAAGGAGTTATGTAAAATGAACTATTTCTCAATTGCATGTTCCTTGCAAAGTCAGTCTTCACGTTTTTCATTATTTATTATCTTATCATAGAATGGAAAATAAAATTGATGGGAGTAATATTTCTTTTACATTCAAGTGGTTAATTATGCAATATGTAAGGAAAACATTCTTTAATAGCCTATTTGGTTCTATAGAACTGCAGTATCTGTTATGGATATACATAAGCATACTAGCCTTCAAATAATTATATTGAACTTAGGATCTTTTCGATGAGGTAAACCAAGATTGACCCAACCCTCTCGGAAGTCGAACCTTCAACATTGAGAGTTGAAAACGCCAAAGCAAACGAGCCTTATCGTTCCCTCATTATATTATTTTAATAACACATATTATATATATATATATATATATATATATAAATGTGATCAGATTAATCATAGAACCATTAATAATAAAAAAACCTAATTACTCATTCGATTTGATTCATTGCTCAGGTTTAAAAAAAGTTTAAAATAAAGCTAGAATAAATGTACATAATTAGTTCAATCATTTTTACTCCCTGCAATTGCAGACTCAAATATCTCTTATTTTTGTGTATGTCAAAAATACACTTATCTTAGCAGTTAAGTGGCGATATTAACTTCTATTAAATAAAACATATCTCTATATATTGATTGAGTGACAGTTAAGAGTACAATAAAGCAAAAACATTTAGTTATGGATGCATGATATTAATACAATATACAATTATTTTTATTTAACTTTTTTGCCTTTTATATCCTAGGTTCGATAGACTAAGTTTAATGCTAGAATGCTTAGTTATATGCAGTCGGATGTAACTCTATAGAACCATAAAAGCAAAAAACATCAATTATGTTTCGACACACCATGCTCAAAAGATGACCAATTTTATACTTTATGCACGCTATACTTTATGTATTTTTTATAGATAGAAAGGATTGACAACCATAATTTTAAATTCTACTTTATTGAATAATGTACTTCAATTCTACTGTTCAATTAAAAATACTGCTTCATATCATTATATGACAAGTCAAATAAATATTGATTGAATTATATTTTTATTATTAAATAATATTAATAGACAAACAAATCCATATTTTTGAATATTGAGATCACACTAACTTTAAAAAAAATTAAGAAGTTTTGATTGATGAACATAAATTACGCACCATCATGATCGGTGCTGCTGCCAGATACTCCGCTTTGCCACTCAAGATTCCCAAAGTACAGAACAGAGGTTGGAACTACGCGGCTGAACTGATCAAATACGTCCCATCTACATCACCTCATCTCGCAGCAACACTCAATGTCCTTATTCGCCAGTACAAAAATACAAGAACACCAAAAACGAACGCTTATAGATTGATCTTATTTATTTATCTTCTTTTTTGCATTTAATAATTTTATATATTTTAGATTTTCTTGAATATTTGCTATATTTGATTGCCTTTTGTATTTAATAATTGTGTTAGTTGTATTTGTATATATATCAAGAATGTTAAATGTTTTAGATTTTTAAGGTCTTAAAAAGGAAATTAATTTTAAACTAAAATATTTATTTATGTTATTCCTAACACAAATTTCCTTTTTTAATTATTTTACATTATATGTTTTACATTATATGATGTATTATTTTTATTCAATAAAGACAATGCTTATGAGAAAAAAAAAAGGAAAAAAAATCACAACAATTTTTGGCCCCTTCAACATTAATACATTTTAAGACTTCTTCCTATTTTTTATCTTATAATACATTAATTCAATATACAACATATAATATATATGTGTAATTTTAATTTAATTATAAAATATTTTTTGGCACATATAACATTCATCCATTTAAAAGCTTTTTTCTATTCTTAGTCCAAGAATACATATATACAATGGACAACATCTTCTGGTCACGGAAACCAAATAGTAATCTGGCAACTCGTATATCCTTAAAGGAGAGGTATATTTCAATGAATTAGAATTCGGCTTACAAAATTTCCAAAGGATCAGAATTAAACATCACGAACCCAATTTCAATATAAAATTAATAATTATCTCTTACATACATTTTCTTTAGGACATAATTTTTAGGAAAAGTATATCGTTAACTAGAGGCATATATACACTCAGAGAGTGCAAACCTCCGCCGTCACGGGGTCCTTATGAGCCTTCCGAGGCGAATTTTTCACGACTGGGGAGGCGTAGAGAGACGGGGGAGGGTTCCCCTCGACGGAAATTCCGAAAGGAAGACACTCCCGGCACCCGATTTCACAGCACAGCGACATCTATTGGCAGAGTAGGCTAACTTGAAATATTTATTAGTATTTAGCTCATTTTGCATCTTAATTCTGCACTCAGAGATGCCAAAATTTAATCACTTGTTCCTTTTGGCATTTTCAACAACTCCACAAAATTTCATCCGAATCCGTTCAGTACTTTTTGAGTTATCCTGCTGACAACCAACAAGCCAACAAACAAACAAACCAACACCAGTGAAAACAATACCTCCTTCGGCGGAGGTAATTATGTCTACAGTTAAATATGAGATAAAATAGAATCAAGACTATCATGGCCTTATATTGGATTCATACTCTTGTTGGGTTTTTGTAATACTTGTCATTATATACGGAATACATAAACATGGATGAACTTCAAAATAAACACTTTTTCATCAAAGGAAAATAGAAATGAAATGAGTTGATTATACAAATATTGACATTCCATTATAAGGAAAAAAAAATCCACAGTGAAATATATATTCAAAACGTATAAAAGGAATGGATAAAAAATTAATGCAGAAAAAACATTTTGGGCCTGAATTAGCAGGTTAATTCAATATATTAAAAACTCAATCTTTAATTTATACTGTACACATATGATTAGATTTTATATTAATATTTTTCATTGTATGTTCTTCGATATAAGATCTTACTCTTTAACGGTTGACGTATAAACATCTATAATTTGCTTATAATATAATTTTAGGTCTCTTAGGACATAAGAACTTTGTATGTATATATATATATATACATATATATATATATATATATATATATATATATATATATATATATATATACTTATAAATTTATATACAAGCTGAAGAACCGCGCTACGCGGTCTCCAGCTTGATAAGGGGGCGCAGCCCCCTTATGATCCCCCGCCTCGGGCCTTCGGCCTGACATTGAGTAAAGTTACATTTTGACTCTTATGCTATATATATATACTTATGAAATAATGCTAACAAATAAAACTTTTTTGTTTTTCGTCCAATTTTAAAAATTTCTTCACATTTGCATTATTCTCCCCAATTGGGAACAACTATATTAACCCAAAAAAAAATGCCAAAAATCATACCCCCTTAAGTTTTTTGAAAGAATCAGATTTTTTGGTTTTCTGAAAAAATATGAAACACTTGAGAATGATTTATTTTATAGTTTGTTGTCAGGCTCTTTAAGCTCCTTCTTATGAACTCAAGTTGAAATCTGTGAGTTACCCAGGAGTGAAGAAAAAACACTTTTCCATTTCCCAGTTTTTATGCCAAAACTCAAAAAGTTAATAACTAAAATAAATTTTTTATCCGACACGAACTTATTAGAAATGTCACACTCTATAGATACTATTTTATAACTTGATGCGATCATTTCAACAGACAACCCATAGAAGGCCCCCAAAATTTAGGATATCAAAAATATTCCGCTTCGTCCATGAAATAGGACCTAATATTCAATCCCGGATTTGAGGGTCTTAACGACCTCAGATTCGGATACTGAATACATCAAAGTTGCTCCCTTTTGGAAGCTGAATATGATTGTGCAAAAATAAATTGCGAAAAACTGCAACTTTAAAAAAATCCGGATCCCGGCCCAAATATGTCCCGGAGGCCGGACATTGACTTAACCGACCTAGGCTTATTTTGCAAGGCTTTTATTTCGTAAATTTTGTTGTGAAATGTTTTTCATATTAAAAAGTCGCCCCAGAGGCTTTCTTGAATTTCCCGACAGGCCGGTCCAGTTTTCCGGGAAATTTCTGTGGGACCTGATTGGAAACCCTATTCTTGATATACTTTCAGAGTATCTTTTTTTCGAAATGGGAAAGAATCAAAAGTTAAGGAAATGTCATAATCTGGGTCCGGAAGTTTCTAGATCCGGAATTTTTTTCCAGATCCAGGTTCTTTGGGCAGAGATGCAGATAACTTTTAGTTTGCGTTCTGTCTCTAAAACATCTCACTTACGAACTATGGACAACTAAAACTTTCTAACCCTTTTTTCAGGCCTTTGCAAGGCCGCTAGGCCTTATTTTTGTTTATATCAAAAGATGCCTACAGCCAAAGCTCACAAAACATCTTGTTACATCCCGAACCTCCTAACTCTCAAAAATCCATGTAAACCGCAAAACCCTCTCATTGACACAAATCTGGTCTGATCAGAATCTAACTTAGCCCAGAACCATCACAGTGTCAAGATGCATCTGTGTGCCAATTTTCATCTAAAACGGTTCAGTAGTTTAAGAGATTTCAGTCCGGACGGAAACACGGACGCTCCCCGCTTATTATATAGATATATACATAGGCGTAGGAGACAGGGGGGCAGGGGGGGGGCAACTGCCCCCCACCCAAAAAAAAATTTCAGGCGATTTCTCAAATTTGGGCAAATTGGTTGAGGTATTCGGGCATTTAAGTTGAATAAAAAATATGAAATTATGCAAGCAACATGATTTCGAATTATAACCAAATAAATATGATTTGCTGAATAGAATGTAATTACTATAAAAACATTAATCTACTTAGCTTTCTTCATTCTATTATTTTTTCAACGATTTAACAGTTCTTGTTAAAATTCGGGCAAATTGAATGCTGCCCCCCAAAACCAAACATCGCCCCTACGCCTCTGTGTATATATATATATATATATATATATATATATATATATATATATATATATATATATATATATATATTTAATGATCTATGATAGAGTTTAAAGCATAACTGTCTTTATTTATTTGAGTTCATTTATATCTATTATATTCTGTGTAAATTACTGAGTACCTGTATTATATTGCTTTGTATAAATTTATTAAGGCATTATTTCCAAAAAGAAAATAATTTCTTATTCATTTTTAATTATTACGTGTTATAAAGTTTCAAAGTATTTGAGACTGAGTGGCATACAAATTACTCTAGATTATTGTATTTTTTCTTAAATTTGCATGTACTGTTGTTTATAATGGCGATAAAATTTATACAATTATTCCTTAAGATATTTTTACTCTCCATTAATGTATTCTTTAGATATGTGTGTCTCATATTAAATATTTTGTTGTTTTAGGGCCAAGCATATACTTTTACAAATATATTTATGTACAATATCCCATCAGACACCCATTAGTAGTCCTTGAAGCATCACTTAATTCAATTATAGTTGTTTGCATGTTTATGGGGTTATTTTTTGGTTATTTACCTATGTTATAAATTATTTATTTATTTTTACACGCAAACAACAAAAAACAGTAGACTGGAAAAGGGAAATATAGAACTTTAAGCAATATTAGTAGAACATAATAAATATCAAAGTAGCCTGATTGATTCTCAACTAAGATTGAACTACTTTATGTTAAGGCATATTGCCTATGGGCAAGATGTTGGAGCAGTTAGGAAGCACATGAAAAAGACTTGAGCTCATATAAATGACAAAACAATTTTACAGACAAAACTTTATAGAAACATGATGAAGAAGCACAAACAAAATACTGAAATAGCTGAAAATAATACATTTAAAAGAAAACGAACCCAAAGTTATAACAATTTTTTTAGGTTAAAAACATTTTATTCATTTAACTGCCAATTTTATACAGTGTAAAATAAAATAGACTAAAACTATATACTGAAAGAGAGTAAAACTATTCAGGGCAGATGCGAAATACATAAATGAACCTTGTAGTTCATATTTACTGCCCTGAAGAATGACATATCATTTATTTGTTGTTTAAAAATGCACGATGTCTTCTTAAAATCCTTTTTATAGTGTTTTTGTAGAGCTTAGATCTTTCAGGCAAATATTTAATTATATGGCCAGCCCATTTCCACGTTGGCGGTCCTAAATCCTAGATTTATAACAAATTTCATTAAAATTACAAAAAAATCGGAGGGTTCATCAAGAAATTTGGAAGTCAAATCATATAAATTGGTTGCTGATGTTGTGTGTGTACACATAAAGAAGTAAAACGTAAATTGAAACGTTTTGATTTAATGTTTACACGTTTATAATTAAGTAAATTTGACGGATTTGCTTGGAAATCATAAATTTGAAACTTTTTGATATTTGACAAAATATTTAACTTGGATTGTTATAGTAAATTAAGAGTACGTTTGTCTGGATGAAACTTATAACAAAAAGGTCATAATTAGAATGCATATATCTATTTTAAAAGTCTTTATGGTGAACTTCTTCATAAATATCCTAAGTTCTTTCAAATAATACTACAGTACTAATAGTTTCCTCCTATTTCATATGTTTTCCATAAACATTTATGTAGAATCACATAACTAAAAAACATATTAATATTTTATATTAAATGTTTTGCTATACTCTAATTCATATGATTAGTCGGTATTATAACTAAAATATAATATAACGCTTATCTCTTACATAGAGTATGTCACAAGTGAGAAAGTAAACAGTGCGTGTGCTCAACTAACGTTAGCATTCCCTTTATAGTTGAAATAATATAAACACATTTATGTTACTTACATTGATATGCACCAAACCATAACAGCAAAAAAAAGTATATATTTCACATTATTATACATAAGAATATGATATTTCATGGTGTAGATGTTGGAATAGGACAAGAATGTATAATATTTTCCTTTCATTTACATTATTGTTTTGTAATCCCATACTGAAAGGCTTTGCCTTAGAAAAATATAAATGTATACCCTTGATCGCATTGGAAGGTAGTATATTGCCCCTGAAGTCATTTTATCCCTTAAGTAATGCACATTTTACCCCCTTGCAATGACATCTAATAGTACTTTATCAAATGAATAAGTAAATATTTAATGGAAATGCATTTCCAGCTATAATAACTCATAAAGCTGCATTTCTAGCTATAATAATTCATACAACTGCATTTCATCTGGATAAAACTTAGATGTGTGGATCCATTTTTATTATGAGAAGTTGCGTTGTTGATATTTGTCAAGCTGTCATGAAAGAAAAATGTTTAAAAAAATAAAAATAAATAAAAAATTGTTGTGTGTGTTTATAACTTTAAAAGTTATCTTAAGGAATTCATGGAATACTAATGACCGGAGGGGATCGTTTTTTTTTTCTTGATAAACTCGTTGGTCATATAACCTGGATATATTAAGTATCCAAGTAGGAATGAATTAATAAGAGGTTTCTGCGATAAATAAATTATTAGTAATACATTATTACTGAATGCGTAGTATTTAAAAAACATATAATTTCTTTAGTAATATTAATTTACTCTCCAGCTTTAACATTCAGATCTTTGTTTGATTTGCAACTTGACAAATATCAACGACGCAAGCTCTCAAAATAAAGACAGGACCACCATATTGTAATATTAACTTTAATTGGCTATAAGGATCATCAATTATTCTTAATGTGGTATTAAATAAAAGAATTCCTCTTTATGTACATATGGGATCAACAGTTTCAATTTCTTTTTTCAAACATATTATTAAAAAACATTTTTTATCCAATAGAACTCCGATATGTTACGACTCCTAAAGTATGTTATATCGAACTCAAATCTAAAATAAATAATAAACTGTTGCTTATTCCGTAACAACTCTACTTAATCTAAACTTTTATCATACAATATATCGATAAACGGGCTATGTATGTCCTATAAACTCTGTCATAATTTTGTATGCTGGTTGATTTAATAAAGTTATTTGAGTAAATTACAAATATTAAGAAAGGCTAACTAAAGATAATGCTTATATATGTTTTTACACTACATCTGTGAAGTATTATTCTCTCTAACCTACGTCATGTAATCCCTTTTTACATTGCATTTGCCTTAATTATAATATATAACACCCACGTGCCTGTTGCTGTTTTCCTCACCATTATTTATATCTCTTCTATCTGTAATTTAATCCATTTTTCTTAAAGAATATGGGCAGAAAATACATAATACATAAAATATATGACCAATAGTTTGCACTGCACATTTGTTTACAATAAGCTGAAAGCAAATAATAACTAATAATACATTGAATTGGCCATTATAAGAGCATCAAAGACGTTAGGAAACATATATTTAAATTGTTAGAATAAATAAATAAATTGTATTTTCTATCTAGAAAGTAATTGTACTCCTTTTATTCTCAAGAAATGTTTAAGATTTTCCCATTAATTTCCTATTTGATCATTAATTTCATGTCCATCAATTACGTAAAGATACAAATTTATTATTACCTCCGCTGAAGGAGGTATTGATTTCACTGGCGTTGGTTTGTTGGTTGGTTGGTTTGTCAGCAGGATAACTCAAAAAGTACGGAACGGATTCGGATAAACTTTGTGGAGTTATTGGAAATGCCAAAAAGAACAAGTGATTACATTTTGCATCTCTGAGTGCTTCTTTACGATGCAAAATGAGCTAAATACTAATAAATATTTCAAGTTAGCCTACTCTGCCAATAGATGTCGCTGTGCTGTGAAATCGGGTGACGGGAGCGTCTTCCTCTCGGAATTTCCTTCGAGGGGAACCCTCCCCCGTCCCTCTACGCCGCACCAGGCGTGAAAAATCCGCCTCGGAAGGCTCATAAGGACCCCGTGACGGCGGAGGTTTGCACTCTCTGAGTGTATATATGCCTCTAGTTATTCTTATTATTATCGGAAGCTTGTTTTGTTTTCTCTTGAAGAAAATTACAATAACTAAATCCTGCACTCCTAATCAATATTCCTTTGCATGTACAAAATAACTTTCCCAATCAATAAATCTTCAAAGACATGTCGTGAAAGAATAAATAAATAACTCAGGATAGTTTGAGCAAGAGGAAGGGAGAAATAATCATTTATTGTCAGGTTGAGAAGCAACGACAGTGACATAATTGTTTATATGTTAACAAATTAATTATTCTTATAGATGCCAAAGGAATTGTACTGTTTTGGTGCTCGGGAAATCCATTGTGGTTCCTTATTAAACAATGATGAAAATTAATATATATATATATTGTTATATAATTGAATTGAAAAAAATAAAAATAATATGAAGTTAATTCATAAAGGATGTACAAGACATTGAAATATTCAAGCAAAAATCCTGAATAAGAAAAGTCATACAAATTTATAAATTAGACCTTATATTTACGAGATAAAATTTTCAGTATATTGGACCATAATCAGTTAACACGTAAATAACTGATTTTTTTTAAAAGTTGTTGAACTGATTATAATTAGAAAATTATTGATATATTGCAGTCCATTAAGAATCATTCACTGATTCATCAAAGTTGTAGAAGACATTAAAATATTAAAGTGCAAATAATGAATAGTTTGAAATTATACTAAATTATGAAATGGTGTAAAATTTAGTAATTAATACTGATTTTACTAAATTTGACAGTAATTTTACCATAAAATATGTAAAAATACCAAACTAATATTTTATATCTCATTTGTAAACCTTAACTTTTTCTGTAAAAAGTAAATCATATCAGTTTTTTGCTTTATAATAATAATAAGAAGAAAGATTATTAAAAAATGTTGAATGAAAATTGTAAGACAGGTTTCATGCTTTTTTGAAAAAACCCATAAGTTATTTTTTTGTTGATTTATTATAATGTTTTATTAAAATATTTTTATTATTATGTACTTGTGGTTTTAAAGTAGCAAATAATAGCTGTGAATATGTTTTTTAATATAAAATAATAATAAATCACTGATTTATTTCATTTTTTTTCTTCTTCATGACAAATAAAGTTATAAGAATGTTCATAATAGAAGCTCCTAAAAATAATACTATGTAAGCATAATGAAGTAATAATCTATATGTGACTGGTTTGAAGCTATTTTTTAAATATTTTAATTCATAGACATAAGGTAATAAATATCGTATATCTATATATAATATGAATACATAATAAGATTATATTCTTTAAAGTTATTATTTAGCAGTATTGTCAAAGAAGCATCAAACACGGTTTTCAACTTAATGAAGTATTAATTCCTTCAATATTAATTATACCCTCACATATAAAATTTAATTATACATTTTTTTATTAGTCCTTTACATTGTAATATTAATTAAAATGATAATTGAAGCTGTATTTCTTGAAAAAAGTTTTATTATATTATTAAGTCATAATAGATAATTATTTTCCCTTACAATTAATTAATTAAAAAAAATATGAAGCATTTACAAAATAATAAATGTAATATTTACGTAAGACATTTTGTTGCTGGATTCACTTATTCGAGGAAGTGAATTTATGTACTTAATACATCAAGAACATTTTTTCCACATGGAAGACTATCGTAAATAAAGTGTACTAATTAGAAGTTATAGGATACAATTTTGGATACGTTCTTACATACTCATCAAGCATAGGAGTGGAACGACAACTTATCGTATACATAAATGGGTACTCCCAGGGCAAGATAGTACGCAGAGGTTGTGTGAACTTTATATTTACAACGTCCACATTGCAACATGTTTTTTTTAAATATAACTTATATATTTTCTTTCGAACACTGGGCTTCAACGGTTCCTTTAATCTCGCACTCAATGAGCAACAAAGGTGGTAAATTTATCTATTCTGATATTGATTGAATTATCAAAAATCATTCGATCATTCATTACTTCATTATATATATATATATCATCATTACAGTCTTATAATAATAGATATTTAAAAAATCATAAACGCAACAATGGGAATCAATGAAGTTACATAACTTATTACTACTAATAATAATAACAAACTTGTTGCAATATGGACGTTGTAAATATAAAGTTCACACAACCTCTGCGTACAATTTTTCCCTGGGAGTACCCATAAATGATTGAAAGGGCTTTTAATGGTGTGTATGTCAATCATGTATATTGACTACTAAGTATCAAGCATTTATAAATAACAAAATTAAACATATCGGGTGGTAGAGCTAAATCTACACCAAACAAAATAGATTCCTTTCTTTTTCAACCATTCCTTAAAAAATTAAGTTTCCTGAGTATTGAAATGGATTCAAACAATGTCATTTATAGATCAAAACTTCTGAGGAAGATTTTCTAGCGTTCACAAGGAATGCCAAATGTGACGCCGTCATAAACAAAGTACACAACATATTATACAAAATGCGAACAGTTAAAAACAACGACCTTTCTTTTATCATTCCAATCACTTCTTTATATTCATTTTTTTATTACAGACATGAATTTTATTTTAATACTTTTAGTGCCTTTATTAAAATAATTGTTTGTATATTACTTGAATGTTTTCATATATTCGTTTCGCTTAAATAATTGTTATTTATTGATCATTTATTCACAACGTATCTGCACAAACCTTTTTGTTTATTTTTTGTTTTAATTTGTCGAAATATATGCTCACTGGGTCAAGAAAAAATGTCATTTATAGAATAAAGTTCATTATCTCTTTACGATGTATTTGTGACACTCTAAGTAATGCTTATTACCTCCGCCGAAGGAGGTATTGTTACCTCCGCCGAAGGAGGTATTGTTTTCACTGGCGTTTGTTGGTTTGTTTGTTTGTTGGTTTGTTTGTCAGCAGGATAACTCAAAAAGTACTGAACGGATTCGAATGAAACTTTGTGGAGTTGTTGGAAATGCCAAAAGTAACAAGTGAATAAATTTTGGCATCTCTAAGTGCTTTTTTAATATGCAAAATGAGCAAAATACTACTAATAATAATAATGAAATGGGGTCTCTATTCAGGGAGTAGGAAAGAACAAACGCTAAAAAAATATTCATTGACGTATTATTGTTCATATATCAGCTCAGGACTATGTTAACCCAGTGACGTAGCTTAAACTTCTTCCGTCTTCCCATCTCTGAGTGCTTTTTTAATATGCAAAATGAGCTAACAGAGAGGAAACAATGATTAGAGATAGAAAATCGGGCGTGTGAAAGGGAGAATGTTTGAATAGGAATGTTGTGGGGATCGGCGGAGGTACACACTCTCTGAGTGTATATATGCCTCTAGTTTTCACTGCGTTTGTTTGTTTGTTGGTTTGTTATTTTGTTGGTTTGTTTGTCAGCAGGATAACTCAAAAAGTACCGAACGGATTCGGATGAAACTTTGTGGAGTTATTGGAAATGCCAAAAGGAACAAGTGATTAAATTTTGGCACCTCTGAGTGCAGAATTAAGATGCAAAATGAGCTAAATACTAATAAATATTTCAAGTTAGCCTACTCTGCCAATAGATGTCGCTGTGCTGATAAATCGGGTGCCGGGAGCGTCTTCCTCTCGGAATTTCCGTCGAGGGGAACCCTCCCCCGTCCCTCTACGCCGCCCCAGTCGTGAAAAATCCGCCTCGGAAGGCTCATAAGGACCCCGTGACGGCGGAGGTTTGCACTCTCTGAGTGTATATATGCCTCTAGTTATACTTGAAAATTAAATATATTTAAAATGCTTATAATTCCTAGTATAGTCACTTTCTTTGATTACAACTTTATTAGAACATATATTCAAGATATATATATTGTACTATTTTGAATGAATGAAAAAATGGGCAGATGTGTCAAATCTATATAGTCTTTCATTCTTTTGCTTTTTACCTATTTGAAAGGTTTTCTTAGTCCATTTGAATAATGAAATGCCATAAGCGCTGATTTTGCAAATTTTGAATGGCATGAAAAGCTCTTTAAAAATGTCATCCTTTTAAACATTTTTCCTTTAAGTTTTTTATATTGAATGATGGAAGACTTTTTCTTCAGGTATGTCTTTTAACTACTTCCATCACTTCTTTATATGAATGACTGGGAAGTTGCTTTTATTCATTGAAACTGCTTTTGAAAGCTTTCATATATAGAAAAGGATTTGCATTGAGGTACTTGAAATTTGCATTAATAGCATTTGGTATATTTTCAAGGTTTTCCTCGACAAATAGACTTTATTTTTACTTCTTTACATATTGTTTTTATGCAAGGCATATGTTTGAAGGGAACAGGAAAATTTAATTGGATCAATTAATTTAAAATAAATCCGTGCTTTTATGATATCTATTGTTTATCGGTAAACCACATAAGTATATCATCTCAATAAAACTAATTTTGAATGCATGTTCAATAAGTATTTTTCTGTATATAATTTATTGTAATTTATTTTTATACGGAATAAAATTTACATAGATTACCAAAAAAAAATACCAAAAAAACTCATTTTGAATGCAATCATGTAATGATACTGACGTTTTTGCAAAAAGTTCCTAGAAATTATTCATTAATTTTTCTAGTATTTGGTAAAACTTCAAGGTTTTCTCAGAAGATATGATATTTTTTACCTCTATGTATAAGAGTTATTTTTAAATACATGCAATACGTTTAAAATTTGTATGAAAAAGGAATTTTTAAATGAATATGTATATATATATATAAGCTATACCAGATCCAACCTCTTTCATCCAGGAGCCTTTACTTGCCCAGGAGCTCACTTTTGGAGCCTTTTCAAACTTTACTTGGGTAAAGGGATTTGGAACTGCCCTGCACATCTATCCCGACAAACAAGGATCCAATACTGTATGGCATTCTTGTCCATAAGGCCAGCCTTTATTAACGTCCCATTGTGACGCGGAAGTCCTTTTATCAGCCATCTTCACCAGGATCTCTGACCTTCACAGACATCCCACCGCAACACTATAAACCCGTCTTCCTTTCTAGGATCATAATATCTTATTTCAAACAAGGAGTGTGAACTCTCCTGTTTGGTCTGTATTTCGAGCAAAGGACATCTCCGGTTTATAGATAAGTTATTGGAAAAATACAACATTCCAACTCCCAGTCCTAGTATAACAGTGTGGTCTGTGGAAAAAGGATACAGTGTTACAAGAAAGTGGTGCGTTGATGATTTCGATATCATTGGATATACTGATGGCTCAAAAATATGTGGCCAAACAGGAGCAGGTTGGATCATCGCGCGGGGTGATGTGGTACTAGAAGAGCGAATATTGAAGCTAGACGACACTAATACTGTGTTTCAGGCAGAGGTCGAGGCCATGAGGAGTCTTGTGAGTGGCCTAGGAATGAGCAAAATGGAGGGCAAAAAGCTCTTAATTTTGTCCGACAGTCTTTCTACCATTAAGAGCTTGGACGTTAGGCCGGGTAAAACGATTAGTGCGGACGTAAATAACTGCAGGAAAGCCCTCGAATCTTCCAGATGTGACATCACAGTGGGATGGGTAAGGGGTCACAACGACACTACGGGCAACGAATATGCCGACTTCCTCGCAAAAGAAGGCGCGCAATCAGGCGGCCAAGTGGTTGTGCCTATATCCGTCAACCAGACAAAGAACTCCCTAAAGAACACGTCCTTGTCAATGTGGAAAGCCCAATGGCTGGCCATGGATTCCTGTAGACAATCGAAGCATTTCGTCCCCGAGCCGTATATTGGAAGGAAGATTTTTCATTTCAAGAGGAAAAATGTCTCGAAGATCGTTGCTATGGTTACCGGACATATTGGCCTAAACGCACACCTCTACAAGATGGGAAAGTCTTCTACCCCGGTTTGCCGACTGTGTGAGGAAGAGGATGAAACCCCTATCCACCTAATCTGCGCGTGTCCCCGAACGAGGATGGAGATGGACGAACTGGCCGAGGAGATGCGAAGAAGGAAAAAGCCCATGGAGGAGTATCTTCTAAGAGCCTTTCTGCTTTTGTGTCAATATAATTTATTTCGAAATAAAGGTTAGCTCCTAGACAGTTTATTACCGGCTGATACCGGATTGAGTTCCGGTGTGGTGGGGCTTATCTAGGAGCTAAACAAACAAACAATCTTATTTTTATTTTAATGCCCTGCAAAAATATTTTCTTATAGCAAGAAATACTTATTTTCGTTGCACAGATGATCTCCTCAATTCGTTCTTGCTCCAACTTAAGCCATGATGAATGGAATTTTGATAGGGGCTGTATTTTGTTCTTGCAGTAAAAAAACTAGTAGGACTTTTTCAGATGGGTATAAAGCTAATTTAAAGATGAGTATGCTTCATCATTTAGAAAATTATAAGTTAATGTGTAGATAATTTTGAAATGTTCATTTACATAGCATCAAATAGTAATATTTTCATATACCAAATAAGCAAAAATCGTTCTAATTATATCATACGTCTTGTGTTAGTGATGGAGTGTTTATACTTCTCTATACACTTAATCCCATATACTTTATGTATGTTAATAGGACATTACTATGGGTAAAAATTAGCACAAGTACTCTTGCCTTGCAACTCTGCCATAGGGATGAATTATTTAGAGTGCAATCATATTGATTTTGCAGTAGTTATAGACATACAACCTTATATTAATGATTCCAATTCCTTCTATCAAGTCTAACCATTATTTTCAATGGATATCTGCAAAGAGCGCAGACATTAATCTTATTAACATTAATTAAACATTAATTAAACGAACAAAGCTTATAATTAAGGTCAATCTATTTTGTACTTTATACCTAGGCATGTGACTTTTAAATTGCTGTTAGCTACTGTTTCTTACTTTTTGAATATGGATTTAATCTAAACGTAATGATAGGGGCTTCATTAGTGGATTTTGTACAATAATTTTATTGTATTATTACAAACTTCACTTAAAACGAACTAAAATGCTTTGAACTTTCTTCTTCTTCTAGTATATATTTATATATTAGCCTGTCCCGTTTTCAGGTATATATATATATTAGCCTGTCCCGTTTTCAGGCCAATCGCTCAAATTTTTGCTCCAAGCACTTTTCTGCTGAGTGGTGATGAAAAATGAGATCGAGAAAGTTTCAGCCTTCAAAGGCCATTTTTGTGACTGCACAAGCCACTCAAAGTTTCAAAAAGGCCGTTTTTGGGGTCAAAAATGGCAATTTTCAAGTGGCTTGTGCTGTTGAGTTTTAGTGATATCGAGGTAATTTTTTTTCTAAGAGCTGCTTTAAGTCTCATCTTTCAAAAAAAAATTTGGAGCAATCAAGCAAATAAATATTTCTATGGGTTTTGGCCCGTCAAGTAGGCCTCAGGCATTTTTGGTTTTTTGCTAATATTTGCCCTAAAATAATCTAAGCAATTTTGTTATGTTATGACTTAAAAAATTAGTATTAAGATGCACGTTTTGTGCAATTTTCATTATGATCAAGATGATATAGACGTTTTAATAGAAAATATTGCGTTGATTCTTATAAAATATTGTACATTTGCCAAAGAAAATCGCTACTTATACTTTACAATATTATCTATATCCGTATAGATTAAGTTTTTTAATTATTTATTTTTCTAACCCTTATAATTATATTTATATTTGTTTTTAAGATGAGTATAATAACCTAGCATATAGGTCGCACGTAAAATATTATTACTTATTTTTATTTACTACAAAATAATAAAAAGCTGGTTATAATAAATAAGATCATAATTGATATAATGTGAATAGTTTAATTCAGTCTCACAAACATATTGAAATATCGAATGCAAAAAGATCAATCGAGAAAATGTTCCGGAAGATACACAAAATACAGAGATTTTTATTGTACATGGACGAAAAAGAACATACAGAAACAAGCGGGTGATAGTATATTTCTTGTCGATCAACGAGGCTTTAGCCTCTTTATCATAGGCTAAATGGACAAGCTAAACTGAGGATTATAGGTCTGATTCGTCAGATATATCTTAAACAGAAGAGCAATCGCTTTTAAACCAAGAATGTAAATTGGGAGCTCCAATAGTGAAAGACACAGTTCACACAAGTCAATGTTCGAACACAGTCACAAATTTAAAACAACTTGAGACAAACATCTTTTTGGAATTCCCTCAAATGAACATTTTATATGTATCTAAATTCAAAACAACTTTACATAAAACTCCCTACACGAATACACCATGCTCAGTTTATGTCGAAGGTCGTTCATTACATTAAGTTGGATAGGCTTGGCCTTACAGAAGGATGTAAAAGAATTTCCACAATAATTTATTTATACAATTCCAGATATTTTGTTTGACAGCACACCAAAATACGTCTTCACCAAAAAGAGATAAAGAAGCTGTTTGGAAAATGAAGCTTTATTAACCCAGCAATCCATCACTTTCCAAAAAAGGTTTCAAGAGTATGTTTAACCAAACTTGGTATTTACATGGAAGTACATGATTCCTTTAAGTCTTGGGGACGAAATCTTACTAGATCAAGAAAGGTTGGACACTACAATTCGATTACTATAAGAAAGAAATAAAGATATTTTTCCACCAGATAAAAAAAGAAACAATAATTATTGTTAATCGATGGCCAAGCTTATCAAAAATTGGTGAACCGAAACTCTTTTCTTATTCTTATGTTTAACTTGCTTGTAATGGTCAAAGAAAATATGGAATGGATGAGATTACCTACATAGTACTGGCATCTTATATCACTTAATATGGAATTAAAAATAAATTAATTAAGGAATAATAAAAAATCTTTAAAAATATCAAATATGACTTTCAAATAACTCATGGTATATGAATATATTTATAGGGGGACAATCCACACAAAAGGGTAGTGCGCTGGGTGGTGTGGAAAACGTATTAACATTTTACATAGTTATTTTAAACATCTTAAAAACAAATATAAATATAAGAGCCTTCTTCAAAAATAATGAAAACCCAATGCTTTTAGAGTGTGAGGCGTTAAAAAAGGGTATATATACTGTTCATGACATACCAAGGGAGTGTAATTCCGTTTTTGCCCATGGTAAATTTATGTACCCTTTAAAAAAGCTGGTATAAATCATCAACATCCAGGTCCATGGCATCTAAAGCTGAGCGTTTCTCCTACGGATGAGGTTGAGGTAAATAAAAAATGCCTTAAAGTAATTGAAGAGCTGGAGCTGTCTAGCGATTAGCTCGTTAGAATAAAAGAGTCCGTGTTGGAAGTGACGGAGGAAAGAAATTCACCTTTCAGTTCCAAATTTCTACGGGGTACATCTTTTTTAAATTATCCCTGCAAGGACTGCGGTAAAATCTTTAATTCCATTGTTCATACATTTGTTGAGTGTCCGTATGTTTATATTTGACGGAATTCTTGAAACAAAATTTTGAGTCTACAAAAGAGGCAAAGGGCATTATTTTGTATGGTTTCACGAAGATACAAAGGATCGCCAGCTTGAGGCAATTCATTTTTCTCTTCTTAGTGCCAAGGCTTTGATTGGATCCAAATTGACAAAAGGAGAGCAATTAAACAGAGCGGAATTGAGATCAATTTTAATTTCAGTTACTGCTAGGTATTTTGCGCTCGATTTAAAAATCCCTGCGGCTTCAGGTCCTACATGGAATTATGCAGCTGACTTGATTAATTTCAAATGCTCATTTTCTTCACGTTATTTTAGTTATTTAAAAGGCTTACGTCGCTATATTTTCGCTCGCATAAATATAAATTTTAACAGCAATTTTGATTGTACATGGTTATGCTTTGGAGTCCTCAGCCTTCTTTGGGGGAAGCAAGAAGGTTCCTCGAGTCGGTGGCCTTCCTTCCCCTGACATATCCAAAAAGGAGAGCAGTGAACCTTGTCGAGAAGAAAAAGAAGTAGAAGCTTCCCATGAACTACGACCCCAACGTGGAGCCCGATCCTGAGCGCTGGATACCCAAACGGGAGCGTATCGCCTTCCGTAAGCACCTCAAGCGAGAGCGGCGGAACAAGGGAGAAAAGTTCACAGGGGCACAAGGCGACAACTATGACTACTCCTCCAGGAAGGCCACTCCCAAGAGCCCACAACAAAAAACTCCTCAACCCACCGCCTCAAGGCATCAACAACAGACGAGGAGGCAACAACAAAAGGAAAATAATAAAAAAGGGTTTTAGGCCTCTCGGCCTCGATCCTCGATTTATTTTGTGTTCTTGAAGTTTTGTTTGTACTCGTTTGTATTTATTTATATATTGTGTTCATTATAGTTTATTATTTATTTGGTGTGTGTTTTTAAGTTATGTTAGTACACGTTTTTATGAATATATATATATATTTTTTTTTGTTTGTGTATTATTATTCTTTTGATAGCTTTTGTTCATATAATTTGGTTTAAATGTATCCATATATTTTATGTAGCATGGCATTAAGATCATTTTTATATAAACTGTACGGCAATACCTATAAGAGTATGTATTTAATCATTTTAGTGGTGTTTGTACATGATATATGAATAACTAAAAACCCTTTTCAAACTTACCAATATTCGTATGCAGACAACTTGAAAGGTCTTGTGAAACTTAATTGGAAAAGCAATTATCTAATTATTTAACTCATCAAATTTGCTTCATTTTATAACAATTATCAACATGTTAATTGTAATTTTGTTAAAGGCTCAGTTATTAATCAAATGTCCATATTTATTAAAAAATAATTATATCTTGTTTCTCCATCTCATCATGTTTGTGTTTTTTTAATATTGTAATCTATTTTTAAGAAAAAATTTAAAAGGATGGGCTAATTTTTTCCAGTATATAATAAAGTAAACATGAAAAATTAATTAAATTAAAGTTTTTCCATGTGAATGACTGTACTTATTTTGACCTCATTTTATTTATGGTCTGAATAATTACAAATGATTTTTGCAAGGATTTGAAGTGTAAAAAATATTAATATAAACTAATTGTAAAAACTTTAAGGTTATAGTTTTGGATATTTAACACTTTTATTTTTGAGAAAGTATCGTAAAGTTTTCAACCACCACAGTTTTTTTAATAACAATTTGTCATAACTACCAATAAAACCAATGAAAATCAGTGATTTTCTTTTGATTTGATGTATCTTTTTAATATTTTTTTGTCTGTAATGCTATAAGAAAATGTTTTCTTCTTTAAGTATTTTTAATATTCTTTTGAAGTTTTATGTTTTTAAGATCTTAAAGAGGAAAATAGTTTTTAAACTACTAAGTGTATATATGTTTGTTACTACACAATTTTCCTTATTTAATAATATATAAATAATTATTAACAAAGATTTCTTTTTAAGAGCTAATTATTACTTCATATATTTTTTGGGCTGTTACATCCATTGTTTTGTTTATTCTCTTTGTTATAATGTCTTTTATAAAGAAGCAATTTTGATAGATGTATTTTCAGGCTCTTTCTTTCCTGCTTTTTATTACTTCCTTTGTTCTCTATAGCCCGATAATAGATTCTCAGAAACATAAATATATTGCCTCGTTAGCTTCACCCATCATTTTCCAGTGAACTATATCCCAGTGATAAATTGTTCTTATAAATCCAAGTCGGTGAGGATGTTTTAGAGAAGGAAAAAAATCATCAAGCTAAAAATATGTTTTCAAGGACGGTAAATTAGAAACATCGAAAGTTTTTGATTTCTTTCTAAATATTCAATGGCATGATCCAACCGGTAAACATTGTTTTGAAGTACAGAAGTAAAAGCGATTTTTATCCCATCTTAATGAAATTTAATCACTTTATTTCAATTAAATATATGTTTTGTATATTTGCAATGATTACTTCTAATACAGTAATACTAACATGGTTGATGATAATTGGAAAAATAACCTGATCATGGAAGGCCAAAGAGGTTTTTGAAGCTGAGATACTTATCACTCAATGAATAAATATTGTCCAGGGGTTCTATTGCCTGAAAAACACCTCATAGTAATGTATTTCTTCATAATAATGTATAAAAAAGAAGCTAAGAAATGAAGGCACTAATAATTACTTTCAAAATATTTCCGTATTCTATAGCGAACTGTAGCAAAACTTTGAGGATTGAATCTTGTAGTTAGTAGTGTCCAAAGATTTTTTTAAATTGTATAGCAGGGAAATTAAAGTAAGTCTGTAACTAGTTATTAAATTTTATACTTCTATTTTTAGAATTGTGAAATACTATAAATATATAAACCAGGAAACGACCGTGACACTTTTTTTCTCCGGGACCCGGGCCGGACCAGGACTTAAATTTTTCAAGCCAGACCGGGATATAACCGGGCCGGGACTTCAGTATATTTCGTTCCTTCGTCATTCTGTAAGTGACGACGTTTTGTTAGAAAATAATTTCAAAAAAAGTGAAAACGTTTTTTAGAAAACATTTTCCAAAAAAATGACGACGTTTTTTAGAAAACATTTCGCCAAAAATAAATAAACGACGTTAAAAAAAATTCTTAAAATTTTTTTAGAATCTAAAAATTATTTTCTAACAAACGTCATCACTTACTGAATGACAAATGAACGAGAAAATTAAGTCCCGGGTCGGGACGTTAAAAAACAGCCGGGTACTCGGTCGTTTCCTGATATAAACTAATATTGATGTACTATATTGAAGTTTTGAATACGCACATGAAAACAACATATTTTGGGTTTAATTTCTTTACTTTTTTTTTCTTGTACACGCGTACAACAAGTTTATTCATTTTAAAGAAACACACAACAAATCATTCAACAATCAATATATCAAAAAAAAAAATCCAAAACAGATTCCACTGACTGAAGTCAACATTTGTTGGTAAGGAAATATCAGCAAATAATCCCTCCAAAAATGTCCTTGACAAATAATTGAAAATTTCTGGGAGGGGTGCTCGTGTACTTCGGAATTTGTATAAGATATTAATTTCTTTTACTTTGTCCATTTTATCTCATAGAGTTGTATCCATTTTAATTTAAATAAGCTTTATTGCCTTTCAAAATTTAAGTGTTTATTTGTTATGCTTATTATTAAACCCTTTCTAGGAGTATTACATCTTTGACATTCCTTTTAGTTTGTCCTTTTAGTCTCATTGACTGGGATATATATTTGAAATCAGTGTCACTAGAAAGACGGTGAAGTCAATTTGACTGTTTTTTCACTCTAAAAACTTATAACTTAAATGTCAATGATCCGATATATTTCAAATCTTAGGACTTTTAATTAATTAATAATTTGATATATAATAAAACCTTTATTTTGTGAAATAATTAAAATTCATAAAAATTGAAGCTTAATCGGATTACTGACATTTAAGCTATTAGCTTCTAAAGTCCAAAAAACAGTCAAATTGACTTCATCCGTCTTTTTAGTGTTAAGCATTCAAAATTAGTAAATAATATTATTTTTTTGTAATAAACTTGTATTGAAAGTAAACCCTTTCCCCTGTCTAGTTTATTAGAAACCTATTTGCTCAGAGCATTAAGAGTTGTAACTCCCTCTAGAGTAAAATCATTGAAGGAATGCATTTATGTATATCTATTTTCCTTTAGAAATGGGGGAACACGTAAGAATGAGCTCATCCCCAGTGGATCTCTCCTTGATGAGAAATGCCCTTGATCCAGAGCGAGACCTTCGTCGGTAGGGATCATCCCCAAAGATAGCCACAGAGTCGCTCACACAGGAATTGCTCCTACCTGTCGCATACTTTTTAGTCTTTGCTCGAAGGCTAGCACTTCGAGAAGATCCCCCATAGGTTGCCTCCGGCACTGACAAAAGACAGGCTCCTCTATGATCTTCCATGATCAATGACAGAAGTGTTACTGACGCAAAACCAAATGTAGTAGGAAGGAAGGGAGGGGGGAAATTGACGCGAAAGAGAAAAACACTCAGAAAGGGGGGGGGGGAAGACTCGGCTTGCTTTTTATTCTTTGCTAAGCGGTCTTACCCATGACTCCAAAGTAGTATTAAAAAAGAGTCATTGAGAGGAGAAAAAAAATAAAGTTCTATGGACTTTCTCTCTTCCCACACACACACACACACAACCCATTATTTCTCCTTGTCTATGAAGGTATGTATGGTCTTATTTACAGCCTCCATAAATCTTCCCCTTAAATTAAAGCAATAATGAATTATAATATAAAAAATTACGCCTATGGAGGGGGGAGGAGGAGGAGAAATATGACGAAAATGGCTTTAAAGTATTTTTATAAAATATTGGTAAAGCACTTAAAACCCCTCCATTACCCCTTATTATTTGTGAAGTATTAAGAGATCCTCTATAAATGATAGCGTATTTTAATAATCATTTTGTTAATCCTTTTTAGTATCAAATAATGTGTGTCATTCGTGAATTAAAATCAACTGTCTATATAATAATCAGTAGGCTTATTAAAGGAATGCAAGAAAATACTCCCTTACAGTCATATTTTGTGACAACATATATATAAATCTTAGAGTCGATGAAACAATGAAGAACAGGAAGTAATTGTGGAGTGAAAGTCTACACACTAAGTCTGAATGAAAATAAAAAGGGATACATTATAATAAAGTCCAGTGAAGTACTTTTTATGAATCATCAGATAAGGTGATGGCATCGCAGACCTTTTATCAATGATTTCCTTTTTTCTATTCCCTTAAAGTGGGACATCCATTTTTAATGGATAAATGCCATTAAAGAGTGTTTTTCTATTAAATATCCATTGATTGTACCTATAGGTCGGTGTATTAAATATATTATTGGAATGAAAGATATATATATATATATAATATTATATGTGAGATTAGATTAGAGATCTATTTTTTCAACCAAAATGTTCATTTATATATTGTTATATGTAATATCTCAAACTCAATGAAGTTTTTAATATATATATATAATGATTTGAAAATGTAATTCTTGATATATTTATTGTAAAAAATATAGAAAAATTAATGTACATAATGGACAAAAAATAATTTTAAAATAATGGCATTCTTTCATTTTATTGGTTATTTCAGAGGACGAGGGTTTGTTAATTTTTGAAACTGTCGAGCACAAAAAGTACGGGATTCTTGAAGGCTGAGTGATAAGGCTTTATGTCTCCAACATATTTCTTTAACATCGTAAAGACTTTGATACATCAAAAGTCTCACATATAGGTTGTATAGGAGTAAATAAAACGAGGATGTAATTATGCTAAAATTGACTTTTTCGGAGTATAAGTCGGCTGAACGTAGCTTTAGAATATGGCGAATATTATTGTAAACGTTGTGTATAATCAATGGTTTCATTTTTAATAGCTTTTTTTATTAACAAAAAAACCTAAACAACGTAAAGAATGACGTCACATTCCAAAGGATGATTGCATAAGAGGTCGACCGATTAATCGGTGCCGATAGTATATTTTTTAAATTATCTATATCGGCAATTTTGGCACCGATAATTTTATATATATCTATTTTTGAAAAAATTTATTTCCAATATTTTTTATTTAACTACTTGGCTTTAATATATATTATATTACATTTAAAAACTGCTTTCATTAATGAAAATAGATCAAATAAGCTCTTTTTCTTTTTCTTGGAGGGATCATGATAGTCAGAAGTCACTTCTTTTTTAAACACAAGTAGAAAGATGAACCCAAAGTTTATTTATTATAGTAACAAACGAAAAACAGTTTCGCAAAATTATTTTTATAGTCGTTTATTTCCTTCTTTTAGTTTATCAATATAAGAAAAACCATCGGCAAACTATTGGCCCTCAAAAATTCACTATCGGTCTACCTGTAATATTTATTATTGAATTAATGATATAAAATAGGCAAAAATACCATATCCGTTGACCATAAATTATTTAAAAAATATTTATAACTTAATATTTATTCCAAACAAAGTCACTTATTATCAAAAAAATAAAAAATAACTTAGAGCAAAATCACATTATGAAACTTTTACCATATGAAAGAGAGGTAAGAATGGGGCTTCATTTATTTGTAAAAACTTTAAATTGCTGTAGCAATATGCTCCAACTAATTTATATATAATCATCTTACTAATATGCATGTATTAAAAATGATGTAATGATTGGAACTTTTATATTTGTCGTTCAGCTCGTCTATTTTTTTTATTGCAAATATAAGATAAAATCTCTTTATGTCTACTTCTTTTGTGGCTATGCAAATATAAAAAAATATATACTTGGTGCATTTGCTAAATCAAAAGTATATTCATCTTAAAATGGTTAAATAAGACTTGGGATATTCATGCTTACACAAAATGTTCTTTGCTAATTAGGAATTCCAATTTCCTAAGAAGGATGTATGCATGAGCAAAAAGAAGAAGAAAAAGGTATAATTAAAGAGATCTATAATATCGGATGCCCAAGCATCAATACCTCAAAGAGATACTTTCAAAGTATTTTTTTACCTCATATATACATCTTATTTAGGAAAGAGACTATTTTTACCTCCGCCGAAGGAGGTATTGTTTTCACTGGCGTTGGTTTGTTGGTTGGTTTGTTTGTCAGCAGGATAACTCAAAAAGTACAAAACGGATTCGGATGAAACTTTGTGGAGTTGTTGGAAATGCCAAAAGGAACAAGTGATTAAATTGTGGCATCTCTGAGTGCAGAATTAAGATGCAAAATGAGCTAAATACTAATAAATATTTCAAGTTAGCCTACTCTGCCAATAGATGTCGCTGTGCTGTGAAATCGGGTGCAGGCTCTCGGAATTTACGTCGAGGGGAACCCTCTCTCGTCCCTCTACGCCGCCCCAGTCGTGAAAAATCCGCCTCGGAAGGCTTATAAGGACCCCGTGACGGCGGAGGTTTGCACTCTCTGAGTGTATATATGCCTTTAGTTTTTATATGTAACTATAATATGATTTTTTTCTAAGATACGTTTTTCTATTCTTAGTCAAAAGTATATGTCTATATGATGCATATTAAGATTACTGATGGTTGAAATTTAATTTTACTGCATAGCGTAGCTATGCATTTGTAATCCTATACAATTGTATAGCTATGCTACCAATAAATAGGACATTAATACAGTAAACTTAGTTAATGTCTTCTATTAAAGAGCCCTTAAGCATATACATATCCTTATAATATTTTAATAATGAAAACAGTTTAAATACTGAATCAGATCCATTGTCGAAAAAAAAATATGGACTTGCTATTTTAAGACACCTCAAGAGTTTTATACAAAGAAAATCACTATAGACTATAATGGAACACTTAGCCATTTCAATTATGAAATATAACATGTCTATCTACGTCTGTAGTAATCTCCATCTACCTCTTGATGATCTCATGAGCAATAATCTGAAAGCACTTTATTTTCTCATTGAGTAAGACTCTCATAGCGTCGTTTTGTTTAACTTAAAGTGCTTTCAGATTACTTTTTCCTTAAGCTTGTAAATATTTCACTTATTTGGATAATTTTCTTCAATGGTTTATCAACAATAAAGAAGTAATATCCTTAGTAAATGTATTATAAAATGTTTATCCCTGTTCTTTTGTCAGCCATCTTTTATCCTTATATATATATATATACAGGGTGCGACAACATACCTTCCTTTTTTAAGAAGGCAATAAAACAAGATGTATAAATCAGAACGGTTTTAATTTTGTTTCATGATTTTAGTACATATATAAAGTTTTGTTTCACATAGTTTTGATAATCATATCAGATAGGTGACGTCCCCCATTGTCCATACACTGTATATACCGATTTCGGGTGCTTGCCATGACCCTCACCAGCGTATCAGCGGGTATATTGGCAATTTCTTCTCTGATGTTGGTTTTCAAGCCTGGTAGGCTTCTCGGGCGGTTGACGTGAACACAGGATTTCAAATATCCCCACAATAAAAATCGCAAGGGGACAAATCGGGAGAACGGGCTTGCAACTCCAAATCGCCCCTTATTGAAATGAGGCGCTCCGGAAAATGTTCCCTCAAAACAGCCATCAATGCCCTTGAAGTGTGAGCCGTTGCTCCATCCTGCTGAAACCAAATATCCCCTTGGTCCAATTCGTTAATTAGTAGAAGGAAAACTCCTCTAACATGGTGACATACAGCTCTAAATTCACTGTCACTGTTACCTAATTTTCTTCAAAAACCAAGGACCAACAATTCCAGTGGAGGAAATTGCACACCACACTGTGAGTTTAGGTGAATGCAAAGGTCTTTCATGCAATTCCCGGGGATTGGTGTCAGCCCAGTAGCGCATGTTTTGTTTGTTGACGCATCCAGTCAAATGGAAATGTGCTTCATCACTAAAGTAAACAATAGCGTCTTTAGGAACGTTTTCGAAAGTGCCTCACATGCATTCCTTCGTGAAGTGAAATCACGTACTGAGAGTTCCTGCACAATCGCAATCTTGTAAGGAAGGTATTGAAGGTCATCATGAAGTATTTGCCTCACTGAGAGATCAGAAAGTCCAAGGTCAGAGGCATGTTTGCGTGCAGAACACCGTGGAGATTGAACGACTGAAGCCCTTACTGCCTCAATTTTCACAGATGATCTGATGGGCCGAGGTACTCCAGTTCTTCGTCGTGTCGTACTCCCAGTTTGACTCAACGTAGTGACCTACGTAACAATTGATTTCCGGTCCGGAACGGGGCCTCTCGGAGCTACATTGAAACCATTTCGAAAGGTGCGCTGGGTTGCAACAATAGACTGACGATTAGAAAAGTAAGCTTCGACGGCAAACGTGCGCTCCTCACTGCTCCAACGCATGATGGTGTCTAACTGTATTTCCAAGAAAACTTCCTGACCGGCCCTATCAAATAAAACACGCCCACCCCGCTATTACTTCTAACGACTGATTGCAACCTATTTAAAAAGGAAGTTATGCTGTCGCACCCTGTATATGTATATATGTATATGTGTGTGTATTTGGTTGTTTAAGCTTTTACAAAAATACAATGAGCCACAGATAATTTATTATCCTATAATGTCCTTCTTTTAGAAGAATTCCATAGAGCCTCTTCATTCATTGTAGAATCTCTGTCTTTCTAAACAAATATAAGGCCATTTATTTAATCATTGTGGAGTCCAAAATTAGTAAGTATGATATAGAGAAGGGGTATATACTTGAGGACCATTAGTTTTATGACTTTGGTTATTTAAAAAGAATGTTTTGTTTTTCAAAATTATTACTTCATTTTTATTAATCTTAATGTGCAGGGGCTAATGAACATTTTCTTTGAGATGGTGTCCATTAATCGATTGGCGAAAGCAATAAATAAACATAAAAGAATGAAATAAACCGCTTTGCTTTCTGCTCCTATAAATTAGTGGAATGATACATGGATTTATGTGACTCTGATGAGATACTTGAGAGTTTATAAGTTAATTTTGAAGATTCGTTTCTCTCCTCAAATATTATAATTTAGTTTACACGTATTTTTCAAAATCTACTAATGTAATATATAAACCCCATTCATGTGTTTTACTTTTGTTTATATTTGTATTTTTATATGTATTATAAAACAGCAACTTCATCCCAACTAAGCCCTGCGTTTGAAAAATATTCACGAGAAAAGTAGTTAAATATATTAGTGAGGAAGTTGATGGATTAGAAAATATATATCAGGACAAAATATTTATATTTAATCATCAATAATATTCTTTTTAATAATGAAAACAACCAATAAAAGACTCGTATGTTAATAGGTTTGCTCACAAGTGAATAAATACTCTTTTAAGCTACAATTTAAATATATGGGATTTTCAATCATAACAATATATTATAACTAATAAACTTAATGTTCTATCAAATACGGAGAAAATATAAAAAAGTTAATAAAACAATCGTTTCTTTTTGTTGATGCACATTTAGAATGGATTTAAGCTTTACCAACCCCCATTTTTACTAGTCAGCGTACTATAAAACTTTTGTGTTCTATTTTTTCTAGATTAGGGCTTCCCCTGAGGATAGTTTTGATTAACGACACTTGTTTTATTTCTAATGAATTTACTATGCTTATTAATAATAAAAAACATCCCACCACAGAGCATATCAGTCTTCTACAAATGGATAATCTGAAAAGGCTGTTAAAACATTTTATCTAAAAACTGATAAAAATAATAATTTAATGTGAATTTATAAATTTATGTTTAGATGAATAATCACTCCATACTCTACAACAGGCAAAGCTCCGGGGGAGTTGATGCTGATATCTTCCTTGGAGGGATTCAAACCCCACGACGAGCTCTACTATAAGGTCTTTCGGAGTCAAAACTCGCAGAAATTCTACCATGATGGAAAACGAGAGAGGCGAATGGAATTTAAATCAGGAGATTCCGTCATGATCTAAAGGTTTGCAAAGAGGAGAAAAGAATAAATGGATCTCAGCCACCGTGAAGGATATCGTATCCGGTATCGTTCAAGTGCCTAACTCAGAAGAGAGGCCAAAATGAGGATATCTCTCAATAAATATTATATATATATATAATATGTTTGTAAGTGTTTGTATGAGATATGTATGGTTACTATATTAGGTAATCAGGTATTGTAGTCAAAGGGAACCAAATGCTTAACTGAAAATAATCATCAACAATTCAAGAAGTTCACCAACAGGAAATACTACTTTATCCTTATACAAAAACTATATTCAGTTGGCTGTACGTGTTTTAAGATATATTTTGTCACAATAATTTTATGTACAGAGATTAGTTTTTATATACGTTTGTGTTTTAAGGTTTTTATAAGTAAAATAATTTTACACTATAAAGTTTATTAATGTTTTGTATTAAACACTATTTTCCTTTTATTTTCTATATATATATATTGATAATAAATAAAATCTTGCTGATGAGATTTTTAACTATTATTGTATTTCTTGTTATGAAATGCCCCAGCAAATTAAGTATACTCTAATGTATTAACAAGGTTATTCTTAAACATTTATATGAAATACACTATAGATGAATTGAAAACCATGAAAAGATCAAATGTAACTCACGCGATACTCAATGAAAACTCCATATATGTTGATTACATAATATTACAAAGAGAGGTATTTTATATACAATAAACTTATATAACAAAATTTAATGTCACAATCCCGAACTTTGATACCTCTATATGTAGCTAGGCATAGACACACGTTAAGCAAAGCATGCTTGAATTCTATTTTCTAGAAATTTAAATATTTGTATAAATCCTTTCTGCATTCTCATTTGTTTTTATCATTCTTCTTGGCGCAAGGTAATTACAAAATAAATAATGTATCTCATTTTGTAACCTTCATTTTCTTACAAAGTAATATAAAATTGAGTAAAAATACATGCATGGATTACTATCTTCTAAGTTTAGTGATTGCGAAGCATACGAAATAGGTATTTAAAAATTCCTTAAGAACTCTTGACCTTCAAGGGCAGGGACGGGCCTTAATAAAGTGGGTTATATCTTATATTTTTGGGAGACATCAGTCCCCCTTCTATATTCCAAGACTAAACTATTTATAAAATAATAACAATACCAACAAAAAAGGTAGCATAAAATACATGTAAATCAAATAATATTATAGATATATGATTAAATGAACATATAAATAAAACAAATAATAATTCGTTGATAAAGAACCGTCTAAAAATGAAAAATACTCACTTTTATTATTGTTCCTATGACTACCAAGGCATACAACTTTAAAACACCAAATATAACCCCCTTAAAAAGTTTTGACAAACTACTGAGATGACATTTATTTATTACTGTTGTTTACAACAAAATTACTGATAATACAAATTATAGGAAGATACCAAAACAAAGTATCCCGTTACACGCACTCATATTTATTGTGTGTGCTCTGATCGTCTAACAAAGGATACACAAGTAAAATAAGTCAATGTTAAGCAAATGTTGAATAGAAGATCTCTGTCATGGGTGTACAGTCTGAATTCCTTCATCAGTTTATGTGTTTAAAACTCTGATGGTCATTTAAATGAATAATTATTTAAAATATAACAGTCAATTATTGATTTTTTAAATATGTATGTAGCAAAAACCAAATATTGAATTTATAATACCAAACAAAAACAAAGAATAACATAATATTTATTGTGGGGACTAACCTTTACTACGATTTAATATACTACATATAAAGGAATCGCAGAATGTTTATACTGCATGTGCTGATTACATAATAGTATTTTGAAGGTAAATACATTTCAATAATTAAATATTATTCTAGAAACATGCCAAAGTCTCAAAGAACTTAAATTGTTCCTATAGTTAAGTATTCTAATCATTTTCGTCGCTATTTGATGTGAAACATTCCTTATGTGTATCTTTATATATATATATATTTATATATATATATATATATTAGGGTTGTTCTTATTTTTCAAATGTTTGAAATGTTAGCAACATTCTGGATTTTCTGTTTCTTGGTGATAAAAGAAGACGACATACAAAGTTTAAACAAAATCTTATTAAATTGACATGATTTAGTATACCAAAATATTAAAGCTGGTTAACCAAGCTTTTCATTTGATATGTTTGGTGTTCTAAAAATCGCTACACTTCAAGAGATATAAGCAAATACATTTTTTCACGTACTCTCCCCAAAAATTGATCTTTTGATATGAGAATATACGATTATCATTTGGTAACTGCTGTTAGTGTTACCTGGATAGAAAGAGAAAGGAGGGAGTATTTTGCCTCACCTCTCTCCCTTCTTTTTTTCTTCCTATCCAGGTAACACTAACAGCAGTTACCAGATGGTAATTGTATATTCTCATATCAGAAGATCAATTGTTGGGGGAGAGTACGTATTTGCTTATATCTCTTAAAGTATAGCGATTTTCAGAACACCAAACATATCAAATGAAAGCTTGGTTAACCAGCTTTAATATTTTGGTATACTGAATCATGTCAATTTAATAAGTAGAGAGTTATATGTACATTAAAAAAGCCTATCTCGCGTACAAAATGACGCATATAATGGATTATGTATGCGCCAGAGACAAAGTAAAATTTTAAGAGGATACCTTGACGCAAATCTAAGAAACACATCATTATTTATTTTTTCATAATCGATTTTTTATAGGTCAATACAGGCTCTGAATCTTATGATGTATACTCAGATTGTACTGAATTCTGAATTGATAAAATGCAACCAAGGTCATTTTTGGATATATCATTCAAAGTTTTCTAAACTTAAAAGTACTATTTTACTCTGAAGCGAACAAGTCATCTTCTACAGGCGAGTGAAGTTAATTGATACAAAAAAGCTATGAAATAAGCTAACAATACACACACCACCTTTTTTACTGAAAACTTTGTTTTATTAAAAAACATTAAACATACGTCTGGTAGTAAATTAGATTTCCTTTAAATTAATAATTATTATTGAAGTCTGTAACGTCCACCATTTGAAGAAATTTGCGAAAAACTATATTTTTTCTAAATTTTTAAAACTTTGACCTCGTTGCGCGACCTCGTAATGTTGACCGATTTCGTTCAAACTTTGTATGTCGTCTTCTTTCATCACCAAGAAACAGAAAATCCACAATGTTGCTAACATTTCAAACATTTGAAAAATAAGAACAACCCTAATATATATATATATATATATATATATATATATATATATATATATATATATATATATATATATATATCTATATATATATATATATATATATATATATATATATATATATATATATATATATATATATATATATATATATATATATATATATCTATATATATATATATATATAATATCTTTAGTTAGGCTTTTCTTAAATAAAATAACAAAAAATCATTATCTTATTCAATTATTAACAAATTTGATGTGTCATGTTCATGATAAGAATGAATTATTCATGAAGTAATTATATAATTAATTAAATAACTACAAAGATACTAAATTATAAGATTTTGCATTATCATGCATATCCATAGTTAATTAAAACAAAAATTGATATTTCTTACATATTTATAAAAAATATTATAAAAATAATTGGTATATATTATGTCTTTGTAAAAATATGATTGGTTTTTTTACTTTGATTTACAATATTATAGTTTTTTGTCATTTATTAAATGGCTTGTTCCCAGTGATTACTAACAAAATTTTGGATCCACTCTTCATTTCACCTCCACCCTTATAAATGGATTGGAACTCCAATGACTTTAGATGACAAATATAACAATATTTTTATAAATGGCAACTAAACATACAGCCATTTAAAAAGTTAATTACACAAAGAAACTATTTTTAGTACAAAATTAACCTTTATAGTTTAAAATAATCGTAGTTTAATAAAATATAGTTATATCAAACACCAATATACTAATGACAAAACAGTAAAAAATATTTGTTAAATCATGGGCATGATAATTTATTTGTGATATTTCCATCATATTAATAAACTGACTAAATAATACAATAACATTTTGTTATATTAACATACCTATTAATCCTAAATTTATGATATTATTAAAAACAGTAATATTCTTCAAATTAACTTCAATATACAAAACACGTATGAGTCTTTGAAATCTAAGTTATATTTAATATCTAAATAAACAAAATAGAAATTTTAATGAATAGATTGAAATTTTTAAATACCAATATCTATCATAATAACGCCTTCTTAGCCTCAAGGATATTCCTTTTCAATGCATCTGTATTAAGTCCTCCCTTTTCATATTCATTATTACCTCCGCCGAAGGAGGTATTGTTTTCACTGGCGTTTGTTGGTTTGTTGTTTGTTAGTTTGTTGGTTTGTTGTTTGTCAGCAGGATAACTCAAAAGTACTGAACGGATTTGGATGAAATTTTGTGGAGTTGTTGGAAGTGCGAAAAGGAAGAAGTGATTAAATTTTGGCATCTCTGAGTGCAGAATTAAGGCGCCAAATGAGCTAAATACTACTAAATTTGCCAAGTTAGCCTACTCTGCCAATAGATGTCGTTTTGCTGTGAAATTGGGTGCCGGGAGCGTCTTCCTCTTGGAATTTCCGTCTAGGGGAACCCTCCCCCGTCTCTCTACACCTCCCCAGTCGTGAAAATCCGCCTCGAAGGCTCATGACGGCGGAGGTTTGCACTCTCTGAGTGTATATATGCCTCTAGTTTTGAATTATTTTCAATTTTCTTCCTTATGAGTATTATATGAGAAGAATAGGTATAGATAAAGATAATATTTTTTTATGACTCTTAATTAAATATGATAATATAAAATAATCCTCTTGTCAAAAATTTGAGATGTCTGAAAAGAAGAAGTGAGAAGACACACACCAATTATATATGATCCATTTTATAATTTTTTATCATGAATTACTTTATTTCTTTCAAAGTAAGTTTATAAATTTAATTCGACTTATAAGTTTTTTTTATTAAAGCTTTTTGATTGTATAAAACAAAAACTTTTAATTATTTAAAAAAGTTTTCAATGAGGCTTAACATTACTTAATAATTGATATTGATAGTATGGCTTTCAAGGTTTTAAATATAATACAAAAATTATTTACACCAATGAAAGTAAGTTTGAAAATGTATTGATTTTATGAGAAATGAACCAAAAAAACTAAAAAAATAATTAGTTTTTACGCATTAACATCATTTTATATGCACTCTCTTTTTTTGTGGTTATAAATATTTTTATGAACTGTGGAAAAAATACTATTTGAAAATGTCCAATACATATGTATATATTATATGAAGAGATAATCAATAAAGTCATTTATTTTATAAGTATGATTACATTTTGTGTCATACTTTTCTTAATGCTTATCTTCTAAAATAAAAATATTGAACATCAAAATTAGAACACATATATTTATTAAATTAACTTACTTATATGAAGATGAGTAAAATATAACTTTGTAATTATGTCTTTAACCATTTAATATTGTTTTTTCAACTCTTTGTTAAGCAGATATACTTATGAAACCATTAGTAGATCATATTTTACATAGGAAATTAAAAATTTAGGTAGTAAATTAAATTGCTATTCATAACAATCTAACTTCTAATAAAGTTTATCTTAAATTTACAAAAGCAAATTCAGAGTTATTATTTAAAAAAACTACTACCATATTATTATGTATCACCATTATGTATATCATTATGAATGAAAGTGTAGTTTATTTCCACAAATGGTATACCATGATAAGCTTTTATTTCCAGGAACTAAGTCTTTGTTATGTTTCCTGATTGTACATTACCATCTCAATATATAAACAATTGTTTTATTCTGTGTTCATGACACATAACGGGGTTTCCCGCTTAGAAAGAATTTTTTTATTTTCATTGTGATGGCAATTCCAAACAAAAACTAAGATTCAAATATAAAGACTATGTACGTTTACAATCCAGAAAGAATTTGGTTTTATTTTAAAATACCCCTATGAATGAAATATATATATATATATATTTCTGCATTTGCAGTTTCAAATCAATCTGTAAATCATTTGAGGAAGTATTGTATACTAATTTTTGTAAGTAAATTGTAGAAGACGGAGACGATTTAAGGACCTTATGAAAATATATACGATACTGGTACAAATGTGTTTAAAATATCGGATCTCATCAGCTTCCTATTACACTGAGAGCTTTTATGGATTTGTAAATATAATATTGGAATCTGTGGGAACGGAATTAACGTTGTGCATTACTTCAAGGACTGCTACCTTCTTAAAAAATAATATATACAGTAAAGGAAGGGATCCCACTCATAGAGATATAAAGATATAGAGAGCAGATTCCCTTCAATAGCAGAGAAACATCGTTCAGCTGTATTCTGTGTATCCAATATAACAAAGTAATTTGTACTACTCATTATAGATATATATATATATATCTATGATCAGCTTACAATGACGTAGTACAATTTACTTTGATTATATTAGACACAAAATACAGATGAAGGGAATAAGCTCTCTATATCTTTTTATCTCTATGATCCCACCCGACACGAGCTTCTGTACGATTTAAAAAATAGGATGTTCCACAGAGAAAAACATCAAAAGGTGTAACAAAACTACAAGCAATATTTGCACACCTCGATGAAAGTATTATTTTCAACAGATATCGCTCTTCTGGCTTTATATGAATTCCGGGTCCCCCAAATTTTCGACTTCTCATCATAGGCTACATACTTTAATGAAAATTTAGTTGCACAAAGGAGTCCATTTTGTTGTTGAATGCAGGCACAATAATTAATATTGAGGATGCAGGGCTCGTTCTAAGAAGGAAAGGATCTAATTTGATTAACCTCTTTGAAAATTCTTGGTTTTATTAACTAATTTTAACGCTATAGTGCATGTTACTATCCATAAAATGCAAATGTATCTTACCAATAAGCAAACTCCATAATGCAATTTTATTAATTATGTTTGCGATCCATTTTATAATATGACATTATTTAAGTTTGTTAAGCTTATACACAGTAAAAACCATACACGCTTATTGAATTGTGCATAATTTTTTTGCTATATCATTATTTGCTTTCATAACTGCCAGGAATGAGATAGAATATCAACAAATTATCATTTGCCAAAAATATATTTAAAAAGTGAAAAGGTGTGAATTATCTAGGAAAGTCAGATGAAAATTTACATTGATGAACCTAATAAAAAAGTTATATAATTCAATTGAATAATTATAATGCTACAATGACTACTTATATTATCATAGATAAACTCTAATGGACCATCATCATAAAATAATAGTTAAACATTAACAAATTAGCACTAAATCGCTTGTGAATAGTAATACTATATGCAAAAGTCTTTATTTTAGAATCCTAATATCATAAAATATTGATGGACAAGATTTCATAGGCTCAGATGGTGATTTAGCAATTTGAGTAACTTATAACTCCTGCTAATTTATAATTTCAATAAAAGTACCAAGCCCACGAACATTTTATAGGAGAGTCAACGTGGAAATGGGCTGGTGACATAATTTAATATGTACCAGCAAGATCAAAAGGTAACATTAAAATTATTAAAAGGATTATAAAAAGATCGTGCGTTTTTAAAGAAACATAATAAATAATGCATATATATATATATATATATTATAAAGGATCCATGCAAAACAATCAAAATAAGCTTCATATCCAAACAGAAAAGCTAAAATATATATGATATATCATTATGAACAATAAATCTTTCCTTTCTCCACTTTTTATCTTTTCTACTTTTCCTATAAATGCATCTTCTATATATGTATATAAGAATAAAGTACCTTTTTGTAGATTTTTATATAAATGGTATGTACAAAGGATTTGACCATGACGAAAACATAAAGCTGAAAGCATAATTGAAAAAAAAAATCAATATATGTTGTATCCATGCAAACTTTTCCAAGAAGCTAGAAATGAATGATGTGCTTTTCTGACATCAATATAGGAAGAAAGTATCCTTTATGGCTTACCCATTTGCACTCCATATATCTTTTCTTTGATCAATGCATCCGACCTCTTTGGGTTTCATTAATTATACTTTTTCTTTATATATCAAACAATTCCATCAATGGATCACGAATATATGTTAAAGAATCTATACATATATATAATATTATATATTATAAATAAATTATGTATGAGCAGAGGGAATGGTTTGACAATCTTTGTTTCTATTCTCTAAGATGTATTATTAAAATGATGCTCGAATAAAAATATTAAGATGATGAAATTTAAACCTTCGCACAACTCCAGGCTCTTATAAAGAATATCTAATTAGGTTTTCGTTATTATACAATAAAGATAAGCCTTAAGGTCCAGTTTTTTATCCAGGCAAATAGTACTTATGTTACGTCATCATTATGTGTTTCTCGACACTTCAAGTAAACAATTACGACCCCCTTGTACCTCTCGAGTTCTACAATTAGATAATATAACGTTCTTTATTCTCTATGGTTTTACAACATCTTAAATGACGTTTTTTATAAAAGGTTTCAGTTATGTAATTCTTATAATGCCAAAAAAATTTATTAACATTAGAGGAAAAATCTTTATTTTTATATTAATAAAGACGTATCTCTCATTATTAATCATACATGAGGCAAGCATCCTTTATCATTAGTTTTGTTGTTATATTCAATAGATTGCAATACAATAACCAAATATAACCAACTGAACAATAAATTGTTTATTTTGTGAGGGTGCGAGCGCTACAATGGACTTGTAATAGTTGGATCTAAGGTATCATAGATGACTGGCTATAACCAATGCATATTGAGATCTGACTTTTCGCTTGCCGGTGATTTTTAATGACGTCATATAGGCAAGTGGGAAAATAATATTTTTAATGTTGTTCTTACCTTAAAACGCCATAATAATTATTTGACACATTATTATTATTTTATATATTTTTAATACGTCACAAATAATATTATGATGAAAGACATTCCACAATTAAAGAAAATATAAAATATGCATTGAATTTTACTTTTTATAAATTGTATGCGGAGACCTTAATTTATATGAATAACTTATAACTTTTTTCTGTTATTTATCCATGGCGTATATCTTATTTGAAATATTACTATTTTATTTTTATTGGACCATCAAAATATATATGAATGGCACAAAACTCAAAAAAAAATAAACATAAAACTACCCTGAATAGTTTTATTCTGTGTGTTTTTTCATTGTTTTATCAACTATTTCTTTAAAATTTTGGGGTATGGGGATCCTTTCTGTTCTCAATTTGTATAAAAAGAACTGGGTCTTTGCCATGATAAATTAACCTCTTCCTGATGCAGACCGGTATAAAAGAAAACAAAGCTTGTACGCCGCAATTGTAAGCCTAAAAACTTGTTAAAATATATTGAAGATAGTTTAAGACCTCCCCTATCTCTGTACACTCTAAAGGAAATGTTTAGATGTCTCCAAACAGTTCTTGCAAAAGAAACAATATCTTTCCTCCTCCGTCTTTCCATAGATACTGCCCAGGGTAAGGGTATTTGTAACCACCCTATACTTGAACCAAAACAAGGAGTGACAGAACAGTGCCGATTGAAGTCCCTTTATGATATCCCGTACCGGCATACTCAAACCATAATTTTCTTTTCTTCTGTTTATTTGATCTAAAAAATATTCCTCATTTTTTTGTCCATTAGGGTATACCGCAGACTTTTGGTGTTTGTTAATGTGATAAAACCAAAAAAACAATTTCTAGGGCCATACTCCCTGTTTTTAAAATCTATTAATCTTTAAAAAATTCGTCTTTCTAGTAATTCATTTGGTGTAAAAAAATTGTCTTGAGTAAAAACCTCTCCTATGTAGCTTATTTTCCGTTTTATTGAGGTATTGGTTAAAAATTGTAATCTTTTGTTCCCTGCTACGGGCTCTTGCCATTCCATGCAAGGTAATATTGCATTTGTCATTTCACCAAAGATCCCTTCGTTCCTATCCCAAAATGGGCTAATTTTTTTAGCTATCTCTAAAATTTTGTGCGGGCCATTGCCCACATCTTCGTCTATGGAATGCCCCATTTGCTCCCTATATAAATAATCCAACGCTTCTGCCCATATAGAGTCTTTTTCTAGTATTCTCTGAACCCATTTGAAAAGAATAGCCTTCCAAAAGTTATTAATACATAATAAACCCAATCCTCCGTACCCTACTGGAGTTATAATGCGATTCCAGGATATATTTCTTGGACGACCCTCCGGATATAAAAATGAATCACAGATTTCGTCTATTTTTTTACATAAAATTTCAGAAAATGGGGTTAATCTTAAGACATGAGTCACTTTCGGTAAAATAATTGCATTCCAAATAAAAACTCTCGCAGTAGGGTTTTTCTTTAAAAAAAACGCATAGGAGGTTGTGTTTTTCCTTACTTTTTCCTCTATAAGCGTACAGTTCTCAATGAAATCACGCTCATTTAAAGATATATTTGTTCCTAATATTTTCATAACACTTGTTGATTTAATATCGTCCATATCAAAAGGTATTGCGAAATCGGACATTATTTGGGTTTTACATAGATTAACCTCTAAGCCAGAGCACTTCTTATGTTCTTCCAAAATTCTAAGTGTATTTTTACTGAATCCTCTATATCACCTTTACTTCCAGTAAAGATCATGGTCATATCGTCGGCAAATGCAAGTACTTTTATTATAGCTTTACCTACCTCAATACCCTTTATTTGCCTAGATACTTGAATTTCTTCAATTATAGAATTCACTGACATAATAAACAAGGTAAGGGAAATCGGATCACCTTGCCGACATCCTCTATTAATTTGAAAAACGTTCTTGGTCTCCTCATAAAAAGTAAAAAGATTGCATAGACCTACTCCTACCATTTTAATAAAATTACTCCCCAATCCATGTCCCTTCAAGCACTTCAACATCCATTGATGTGACATGCTATCGAATGCCTTTCTAAAATCAATTCCCATGATGGCAATATTTGTCCTTGTATCTTTAACTTGGGCAATAGCATCTTTAATGCCTCTCCCAACATCCTCCATTACCCTCCCCGATACAAAACCTTTTTGAGCCGGGCTTATTATATCTTTTAAAAGATGTTTTAGCCTTCCTGCTAAAATACCCCCATGGATCTTAAAAGCAGTATTGAGAAGGGTTAGAGGCCTCAGATTTTCGACAAATCTTGGATTCTTGCCTACTTTAGGGATCAAGACAAGCTTTCCCAAAGAAATATGTTCTTCGAAGTATCCATTCATATGAGCTTCTCTATAAACTAGCTCTAATATAGCTGCCAAAAGATTGATAAACATAGCATAAAACTCAATGGGAAAGCCATCAGGACCAGGAGCTCTATTTTTCTTCGTGTAAGATTTTACGTACTCAATAATTTCTTTACTCTCGATTTCACTTTCCAAACTCTGTCTATGAGATATCTTTACTTCTGTTACTTTATATTTTTGCTAAAATCCTCAAGTCGTAAATAGTGTGCAGTGTTAAATGTGCATTTCAAGCAAAAGGAACCTTTTTGGTCCGTACAATGTCTACACGTGTACAACTCCTGATAAAAGTTTTTGACTATGTTTTTCACCCCATTTTCATTTTCAATCAAACTCCCGTCCTCGCTAAAAAGAGCTCTTACTACTTTTTTTTCTCCGTTGAAACGTTCCTTTTGTTTAATTTTGCCAAAAACAACCTGTTCCTTCGGAACATTTTGGTTTCCAGACCTAATTAAATTCCCCTGGTTGTAGAAGTTAGTCAACCTACCTAACTCTTCCACCTCCGCTGCACTCATGATTCCCATCTCTCTTTTCCTAATCAGTTCCCCAAATTTCATTTTTCTTTCCTCACTCAATCTTACCCCAAGTTTGATATATATTCTCCTAGATCCGTTCAAAATACGTTTCCAAGCATTTTTTAATTATTCCTCATTAGCATTTCTAAAATATTGTAAAATGCTTGTTAGTCACAAGGTATATTGAAAAACACGATACGCTCATATTGCCCTGAGAGCTGACTTTTCGCTTACTGATGATTTTTATTGGCATCAAACAGGCAAACGAGAAGAATTACGTTTTGTTATGTAATTCTTCTCTCTTAGGTCTTGCTACAAAATATTTTATAAATAAGTTATAAGAGTTTGCATAAGGAAAATCGATAAATCATTCTACGAGTACCAAAAAATAACAGGCACTCTGACTTTTGTAAGTAGACATGGATAAACACCAATCGATCGGATTTGCTTCTTCTGCAATGATGTAAAAGAAACCTCTGAACATGATGTTCCGGTATCATGTGAGGGAAACAGTATGGTGAGAGGTTTGGAAAGAGACATTGTAGCAGACAAATTTGGGGTTTTAATAAACCAAAATACTTTCCAATTTCATATTAGTTTTTAAACAATTAAGAACAATTATGTTTGAGAGCCATTCTTCGGTATTTTTTTAAAATTTTATCGAAGCAGTTGTTACTACAGTGTCATAAAAACAATGATTTCAACATGTTCTCTTCAAGTTACGTCTACACTACTTTGATTTTGAGTCTCTCTCGTTAATAATCGTTGTTTATGTTTTGTTGTAAAGTAGGTTAAATAAACTGTAACTTAAAAAAATGAAGATTTATGATGTTTCACTATGAATAAAAACTTCAAATAAATCTACCTGGTATTAAGATTGATTGAAGAGATACCAATAATAGCTCACTAATATCTATTTTTAATCTTAAATGACTTTAAATTGTAGAAAGAACGTGAATCTCTTTCTTTATATTTGAAATCGATTATGCATAGCATGTCGTATAAAAGCCCATATATAAATGTAGGTAGTAAAATGTTATTTCTACACATTCATTCCAAGGGGTAGCAAGAAAAGATATCAAACTAAAATGTAAAAATCAAGATCCTATTTAGGCAGATATTTTTTTTAATTTACATCTTTTGTAGAGATTAATTACATTAATTCTGCTGTAATATACAAAAAATCAAATATAATAAGATAATCAATTTTTATACTTTGAGAAAACTTATTGAAAGTCGCCAAAAAGTGTGATAGTCAAAGTCCCATTATTTTTTTTGCAAAAATCAATTTATTCTTCGTATGCTAATTAAAGGGTTTTGATTTTAGTTATGAAATCATAAAGCTTTTTGTATTTTGTATTTATATATTTTTTTAATATCTGATATATATTGTCTTACTCACTCATATCAACTTCAAAGTGAGCATTTCATATTTGTATGTATTGTAAACCAAAAAGTATGAGAAAGAGAACTAACTTTAAAAGCCATCGACCTCTTAGAACTAATTTCAAGAGGCGGGCCCTCAAAAACTAAATCAAAAACATGTTAATAAAAATATATGCCAAATAAATGAAACGAAAAACATTGGTCGTTTTTTATCAGTGATATATGAAGAACTTTTATTATTTCATATTGAAATCAGTAATCAAATATATATATATACATATATATAGGTATATCTATGTATATATATATATATATATACTTACGTCTTTGTATGCTATTTTACTCATCTCAAATTGTATGAAAACATAACTTGTGGAAAAAATAAATTAACATATAAAATGAGGAACAATAATTGAAAAAAATGCATTAGTTATTATTATATTTATCGTTTCTGATAAACACGCTATGATAAAAAATATATATATTCTACCTTTTATATTTTTATATACATTGTATTAGCATTAGTCTCAAGGAATCCTACAAGGCCATTAAAAATATTAAAACAAGCTGAATACATTAACTCTAATACAATGTTTTTATATACAGCAGATAAATAGTCGTAGAGATTTATTTACACTCCATAAAATAGATCAAATATAAAAGCACTACTTTTAGGGAGGAAGTGGATATAAATAAGACTTTTATTCAGGTTTCATTGTTTGGCTTTTTAGACTCAGAGAAAAAGAACCATTTCATAAATAAATAAACATTCCTAATGGGGGTTGGGGGGGGGGGGTGGGGGTGGAAAGATAGAAAGTAAAACTTTAAACACGCCCAACTTGAAAATGCTACCAAAATGGGTGGTACTACCGGCTTTACCTGCTATCAAATGTTTAAAACTTCAACTAGGAATTTAAGACAAGTAGCCTTTTTAAGATTAAGAAAGACTTTTTTGGTTTTAAATTTATGTATGTATATATATATATATATATGTATATATAGTTAAAGTTTTTTTTGTTGAACGAAGAGTATTTCTTATCGATTTTTAGAAATAATTGGGTTATTAAGAATTAGGCCTCAAAACTTTGCTTATTTAAAAAAATCAATTCGTTTTGTACTAATTGAAGTGCACACAAACACCCTTGTTTAGGTGATTTTACTAACAAATTAATTGTTGAGCCCTCCCATATTTGGTAGTTTGCTTTATTTTAAATGTTCAATTGTTCAGCAATATTCCTATTGGTTTGTGCTTTTTTATGTTCTTTAGTTTTTTGTGAAACTGTTTTGTGAATACGAATAGAATACATTGTTTTTTGTATCTCGGAAAAAGAGTTCGATTCAATCACCTTAGACAGATACTTGTAAATAAACTTCTCCCAGTTGAGTTATTTAATCCTGTTCCGACACTTTTGCTTTACGGATCCACTACAATCACTCTGGGAGGTTTCATATTGCTGAAAAAGCTATAGACAGGGTTGTCCTCTGTTATTTATTGTAGCCAGAGAGGATTTAATTGTTGTGCTATATATAAAAATATGAAGGTTAAGGCATCAACTTCATGGATACAGCCACATTCATTGACCTTAGTGCCAATGACGTAACTTTACTGTGGAAGCCAACTCAGAGGCTCTACTTTTAAGAGAGTAGAAGTACTACTTTCTGCCTTCATAAGTTTAAAAAGAGATACGCCTTAGAGCTATATTGTTTAAGAATACATATTGTTCCAATTTGAGCCTGGAACGCATCCGAAAAACAAAAACTAGGAAAATGTTCTATCAAAAGAAAAGTTTTCTTTCAAGGGATTGATTGGTGTAAAGTGTAGTTGGTAGAAAATATTGGTTTCTATTAACCAAAGAGTTACATATTAGAGGAGCCACAACTTTAAAAAATGTATCGATTTCTACAATTCACTGGCTGTCCTGGGCGTTCTATGTACGGCAGCTGCGTCTCCTTTGATAGTGGAAAAGTTTGTATTAGAAGAGAAGGAGTGACTTCAGAAACTCTTTCATAAGCGCTATCTTCCAGCGATAAGGCGGCCTATATATCGAATTGGAAAAGGTCTGTTCTCTTGTCTATAATTATTCTTACACTTGAGGAAAGCACATTAAAAATGGCTGTTTTTGGGTTAAGATGCTTATTAATTAGCTAAAATCTATATAGTGTAAAAAATAAGAATAAACTAGAAAGTAGGAGATCGAAAAAACACAATCTTAAGGCAGTTACCTTAAAAACAAAACATAAATGAACATTATAATCATAATTACTGTCTAACGATAAAATCATAATAAAAAATGACTTATCAAAAATTATTTATTATTACATATAAAACGTTGATGTCGTCTTATTGTCGATTTGATGAGTTTGAGATATTCGAGAGAATTTTAAGGAATAAACTTTATCAAATCTCCGGCTGTTTAACCCTCCAAAATATTACCCATTTTCATCATTTATTTGATACAAGACTTAGATTCAAACTTTTAAAATCAGCACAGATACATGTACTACCACGTCCACGGCACCTCAAGTTCCTTCTGTATAGCTACCAAGAGGAAATTAGCATGACAATCGAGTACTATTTAAAATTACTACAGCTTCCAGAAATTGGTGCCCAAGGATTCTATCTTCATAAACGGTAATTCATAATTGAAAAAAGTTTACATCACGATTATAAATCTCATCAAATTGTATCATGTTTTATTCTCATTGCTTGAACTGTGGTAAATAGTAACACCGTCCATGCTTTTTATATACAATCGAAGAAGGATGCATCCGTGAGGTATTGATAGAATGTCTAGTTAAGCTTTTAATTTTGCAAACATTTTAAGACAGCAAGTATATACAAAAAGATATATACACATTTTTTTAATAGCAAACACTTTATTTGAATTCATTGGGATTTTCTCAATACTTTGCTTCATTTTAAGTAATGTTTAAATGACTAAATTCATTGAAATATTTTTTAAAGCTATTAAACGCGTTAGCTCAGTTGAAGCGTGTTTGGCTCTCAAAGTTAAGGACACAGGTTTGACTCCCTAGGTCAATGCTGATCGACCTCCTTTTAAACGACAGGGTCTTTTTAATGATATACTGCATATCCATATCTTCACGGATGAAATTCTAGTGAACTAAATGTGAGGAAAAAACTATTGTATTTTAATTATGATTATAAAATTAATGAATAATATTGATTCTAAGCCATTATATAAATATACTTGTGGGTCCAAGGATGTTAAATAACTAAAGTTTATCCAATTATAAACATGGTAAACCTTTGAAGTAAATTCATTTTGCAAATCATTCAATGAAAGACACAAAATAAATAATATATATATATATATATATACACATATATACCCTCTTGGAGACAGAATTTTTTTAAATCAACTTGTAGTATATTTGGTGGCTCTAAGTTTACAGCACAACTTCAAATTTCAGCTAAGCTACTAAAATTTTGTCATCCTTGTAATAGTTGTGGCTCTTTATATAATACAATAATTCATGCATTTACTGAGTGCCAAAAAGTAAAAATTTAAAGCAAATAATCCAATTAAGCGTGTGCAATAAAGAACATATTTCCTTTAAATTAATATCAGCCTACATTTTATTTGGTGTATACAAAAGAAATAACCCCCCCCCAATACAAAAAGCGACTGAATTTAACCTTCTGAATATAAATTGCATCTAAACTGACCGCTAACTCTTTCGTTGATGTCGAATACCTAAAAGTTATATCAATTGGTGATGCTGCAAGGTACGCTGCCTTTGAATTGAAAATCCCCTCATCGTCATCTTCAACTGGATGGAAATGGGTAGGAGACCAGGTCTAATTTGTGCCATCAAGTTCAGTCCAATATATGACTGCTATCAAGTCTATGATAAGAAGACATAGACAATTTTTATCTGTTAACAAGCAGAATTTTATATTTGGTTATTTTTCACTGGATAGTAATTTTAAACTTTAATGTTTATTTATGTATTTGTATTTGCACAACTGTCCAGTGAGTTTTTATTTCATTGTATGTCTACTTTGTTTTTAGTGTACGTATTTACGCTTTGATTGTAGATGGAAATAAAAACATATAACCGAAAAATAAAAATATTTTAATCTTTAATACCGTGTTAGATCCGTAGAAGCGTGCTCGACTATCTGTTAACGACACAGGTTCGACTTCCAAGAGAGGAAAGCCAATGACGATCGATCTCCTTCTAAAAGGCAGACTCTTTCTTATGATATGCTGCTTATTTATATCTTTACGGATAAAATTTTATTTTACGTAATGTGAAGAAAAAACTTTTGTATTTTAATTATGATTACAAAAAGTAATGAATAATATTGATTATAAGCCATTATGTAAATATATCTGTGGGTCCAAGGATATTAAATAACTAAAGTTTATCTAATTATAAACATGGTATACCAATGAAGTAAATGCATTTTGTAAATCATTCAATAAAAGATGCAAAATAAAGAATACATAAACATATATACCATGTATATACAAGAATGGAATCAAAGCCTTGAGATTGTTCTTTTTTGTTGTAGAAGTGTACAAATAATAATAGGGATTAAATGGGCCTCTTAAAATGATCTTTGTTTCGCACAAGTTTATATCACATAATGTCTTGAACACTTTCTTGTGAAAATTAATGGAAAAATAAAGGGAAATCTAAATGTGAAGAAAAGAGATTTATGTTGAACCCATTATTCCTTTTTACGTATTTACATTTTCAAGACTCCTCTTACACACTATTTTGAAATACGATATTTAAAATAAACTTATTCTAAAATACATTGAAAAGGATTACATTCTCCTACTGTAAAGATCTTTAAATTAATTGTACAACGTAATTTTTGGTTGATTACTTTTTTTACAACTAAAAAAAACAGGGAATAATGTTTGAAAGCCTTGCCGGTCCTCAGCATCTTTTAATTAGTCCCAAATAATTTATACCCAGCTAAATATGTTTTGACCTTTGGTTGAAATTGAAATCATTGTAGTATAACAACATGTTTTTTCATGTTTGGTTTGAATTATGCCCTCATTTAAAAAAGGAACGTCTTACTGGTCTTATTTTTTTTTTGCCGTTACGGTGTCCTGGACCGCTCCGACTCATTTTTATCTATGCAAAAAATTAGAAAGCCTTGTATTTAAATACTAAAAAAAGAATAATTCTTCAATAACGGGTACAATAGTCGCAATTGCCACATTTACAAAATTACACTATTTACTAAAAGTAATGATGCACCCAACAGATCAAGTTTCTAGCTATTGATATAGATTCTCTTCCCTCCAAAGCATTTTAATATCAACAGACTGTAAAGATATGTGACTTACGACTCAATAAAAAAGATAGCAAGAGAGAGAAAAGAGCGAGAGAGAGAGAGAGTCCGGTCAGCACTCCTTATGTGGGAAGGACGCTATTAATGATTAAGGATAACATCTGTGAATCTTCTCATGAACGTGGTTGGTTGAAAAAAAACAATAATTAATCATTATAAACAAGCATTTGATATTACAAAATCTCTTTACTTGCAGTTGTGGAGGTGATAACATCAGTTAGGATATTTATATCTTTAAAATCTTAGTATAATAAATTGAGGGTTCAAAATTTTATCATTGCTGATCTCATTTAAAGGTCACGAGCCCATGTTTTAGGGGCCTTTTGTTAAAGAAGCATTGTACTAGAGAAATGCTAAAAATCCGTGTTCTCTTCTTAAAAAAATAGACGACATCTGGGATTTTCAAATGGTGTGACTCATACAAACCTAAGAAGAGCGCTTTTTTGTTGCTGATTTCGTTATTTCTATATACAAGAGAAAACTTTCATATGATATATATTTCTTTGGCATTTCTATTCTTTTATAAAAGTGTCTATTATTTCGGCCTTATTATTTACTTTCCAAATCATATTATTTGTCTTGATTAACCAATATTCCAAGATTCCACACAAAACCATTGTAATCACACATTGTAAAGAATGAATAGGAAAAGAAGGGAAGAAAATTGTGACCCAACGAGTATTACATAGAATACATGGGTAAATCATTCTGTCTTCAAGTGCTCAAGTTTTATTTTTGGGTGTATTGAAGAAGAAGTACGGGGGAAAAAAAGAAAATTACTTTTTTATGTTTGTCTATGGAAAGCAAAGAAAATGGTCTTCTCAAAATATTGTGATCACAGCATATCTTCAGGCCCTTTTCTGTATACAAATATAAAAATATACATATAGTGAAGGTTATTTTTCTTGCTAAAAGAAAATGGGAAAAGTTTTTGTTTAGTATACGTAATAACAAAGACGAATGATTGAGCTACTTGCCCATAGTTATAGAGAACGTAAAAAGATTAAAAATATTATATGAAATTGTTTCTGGACGAATTTTTCTGCTTATGATAATTTATTATATAAAAAATGTATATATATCTCATCAAAAAATTAATTCATCCAATACATTGGCGTGTTCGTAGAAACGTTCAATGTTTAATATTCTACCGTTCACCATCAAAGAACAATTCTGTCTCTGTTTTTAGTAGAGTATTTGAATAACATGAAAGAGTAACTCATAAAGGGTTTTTAAAATGTTAAGCCTAAAAAATAAAATAAAAAATTGAAAGTAGTGTTCCAAACGGGTTAAGCAGATAAGGAGGAGTCAAGGATAAAAAATTAATGATATATTTAGTTTGTTCCTTAGTTTAATAACCTAAATAATATTCCAAAAAATGATGAACTCTAAAATTAATATTTGTCTGGCTGATTTTAACTATAAGAAATATTTTTTTGTTATATATTTTTTATAAACAAAAATGATTCTATTTAAGTCTGTCTACATAACAAATGTAAAAAAATATATTTTCCTCAAGTAAGCAGAAAATCTGTCATGCAAAAAGATTAATATCCAAACTTTTTACCCATAAAATTTATGAGGCCATAAAGTTTTTAGGAGCTCTTTTGCCGGAATCAAAACAGAAAGTCATCAATCATTTAGTTGTAGCAAATATTTTATTTTTTCTCTATACTATCGAATACGAATCTGAGTTTGCATATCTGATATAATGTTTTGGAAGGATTTTTACCGATATATATATATATATATGTTTAAGCATTATTTTCATACCATACAACCAAAATAATTTTATTATATTATATTTTTACACTGATTCTTTTTGGCAGATTACCGAATAAACAAAATAACTGAAAAAATCGGAATATGAATCCAAACATTTTTGTTTATCGTTTTAAAAACTGTGGGATGGCTAGTCGGTTCCCCCCTTCTTCAAACTTAGACTTGGTGATTGGGCGGCACGAGAAAAAAATCAAACAGGCTGCGAAAATTATATTTTATATCAAATTTGTACTTTTTTGGTACCTCCGTACATCAATCTATTTATCTAGTTCAATATTAACAGTTGTCACTGTTATAATATCAAAAAATAGAAATAAATCATTTAAACTACATATTTTTCTAAAAATTCGTGTAAATATAGGGCACTTTATTTTCTCTGAGTGATGTATTGGTGCTTCTAAGTTTATTTAAAGTAGCTTAGTTTTAGATACAATCAAATTAATTTTATTTTGGTATGGGCCAATTTGAGTTGAATGGAGGGCTAGATCCCATTTACACGTGGCACAGATTTTATTAATACTCATTTAGTAGAATTTTCTCCCATAGAGTTTTATGGAATGGAACTCCATCATTTAACGCCTCTTTGACGATTGACGTGATTCGCAAAAATCGACATAAGAAAGTTTACTGTAAAAATCTTTTACATCCTAAATAATTGAAAAAAATATATCATTCCATGATTGTGGAAGGCACCGTTTTTAGTTGTGGAAATTTTTAATACCCCCTGAGAAGATCTACTTTGGAACATCCAGTACAACGGCCTTGGTTATCCTGAAAATGTAATTTCAGGATAACTGCATAAGTATAAATATATATGATAGGTTTATTGCAAGGTTAAACCTTCCATGTTCTTGGGAAAAAAGAATAATGTCATCTATGAAAAAAATTAAGGATCCCAAGAAATTCCCTGCGCATTTGCAAATTTCGACTGGATGTAAATACTTCAACGCTCCATGCAATGATTGCAGAAAATTATTTAACAACGTTGTTCATGCCTTTGCTGACTGCTAGAGACTTTGCTTCCAAATAGAAGCAACATTGCCCTCGTAAATGAAAACTTTGGTACGTGGTTAATTTTGTTTGGAATTACTTCCAATTTTACCAGAACCTCCCTGAAAATGCATGCATTAGAAGTGGATATTTATAATTGATAAAGCCTAAAAGTAAAAAAAGCTGGCTAACGGGCTATCAGTCCAAGTGGATGAATTTCGGGCAATTCTTATTTCATCATCTTCAAGATACTCGGCCTTTGGCATCAAAATTAATTACGCAGATTGTTCTTGGTGTGAATATGCGGGCAAAATTATCAAATATTATCCCTCAAAACAATAAATTTTAAGGCAGGCTTTTGCGAATTAATAAAGTTTTTAATAAGAAATATTTAAAACTAGATTGTTTAGCATTTAATGAGTGTTTAGCATTAAATCTATTTATTATTGACTATATTTATAGAAAAAAAAGTAATATGATTATATGATTTAGTTGTTTGTGTAATTCTTGTTTGTTCGTTTATTTATTACCTTGATATATTGTAGGGAAATCCATTTAACTTATATTAACTGTATTTATTTTTAGTCTATAATGTTTATTTCAATATACTGCTATTTATAACTACTCTAAATGAATAATGTTAAAACCCAATCTATCTGACGATAATGGAAATGAGTTAAATTGTACTAAATAAATAATATTTTATTTGTTATTAAGATTACTACAGCATAGAATTTAAAAAAATATCTTACAGATACCAATTTAAATTTATTTATTGATACTTCTTTTAAGAGGTACAAACAGCATTAATTAATAAAATAAGTTAATCTCCTAGTTTGTTTGTTTGTTTAACTCCTAGGTAAACCCCACCCCACCGGAACTTAATCCGGTATCAGCCGGTGAAAGTTTACTTAGGAGCTAAGATCTTTATTTTTGAATAAATTATATTTACAGAAAATATAGAATATTTTCAAGCATTGAGCTTACATTGGTGTCTTCTTAGCTTTGGCCTCCTATGCGAGCTGGAACATCTCCTTTACGGTGCGAGCACAGTCAAAAATGAGATGGATCGGCGTTTCCTCCCCCTCCTTGCAGAGACGACAGGTTGAAGTTTGTGCTTTTCCTATCTTGAATAGGTGACTGTTAAGTCCAATATGGCCGCTAACAATGGCCACAATATTCATAATTTGGTGCCTTTTGAATTTATAAATTTTATTCTTTAAAATTGGCTCTCCTATAAACAACTTAGAATGTTGGCAAGTTTTTAGGTTTCGCCAGTCTTTTTCCAAAAATGCATGCTGCTCTCACGTAGGGCACCCTTGCATTGACACATATAAATTGGGACAGTGACAGGCAATCCTTTTAAAGCTCCTTCCTTCGCTAGAGCATCTGCGAATTCGTTGCCCGTACTATCGTTGTGGCCCTTTATCCATCCCAATGTGATGTTGCATTGAGGTTTTTCGAGAGCGACTTTACAGTTGAACCTGGTCTTAAATCCAAACTATTTATAGCTGAGAGACTATCGGAAAGGATTAGTATTTTTCTGCCATTTGTTTTAGCAGCTGGCATATTTGTTGCAAGATTTCTGATAGCTTCAACCTCCGCCTGGAATACTGTATTGGTTTTATCGAGCTTTAGGGACCGCTCTTCTAACACCATGTCCTGCTTCGTTAGTGTCCATCCTGCACCTGTCTGTCCATTAATTTTAGAGCCATCTGTATATCCAACGAGGTCATAGTGAGTTATATCCCAATTATTAACTATTTTATATTCAAGTCTGTTGGACCAAAACTCAGTGCTAGGTCCAGGGGTAGGGATACTATGTTTGGCTATGTAGCCATCCAGAAAATGTAGGTGTCCACTGTTTGTATGACTAAGCCACTTAAGAGGGTTGCCCATTTTTGTTCGTATTCTTGATAAACAGGCACGTTCAATTAAATATAGGTGTAGCGGGATGAACCCACACATAACTTCCATTGTAGCAGTCGGGGTTGACTTCATGGCTCCAGTAATGCTAAGTAGACCTAGTCTCTGCACTCTTCGAAGTTCATTTCGCAGAAATTCACATGAGTGCAACCTTGATGCAAAAACAATGGATCCGTAGCTCACAACCGATCTGACATAGGTCTCATAGATCCACTTAGACCTGAGTGGACTGAATCCCCAGTCTTGACCGATGAACGTCTTCAATGAGAAGAGACTTCTTTTGATTTTAAGTTATGTGTTTCAAATGCTCGTTCCACTTAAGTTTGAAGTCTATGACAATCCCGAGATACTTGAATGAGTTGACTCTCTCAATCACAGTTCCATTTATATTAAGGACAAACACTGATCCTTTTCTTTTTTTTAGAAAAGATTTAGATTTATTAGCACTGAAAATCGTGTCTCTACTTGATGCCCAAAGAGATAGCTTATCGAGGGCTTCTTGCATAAGTTGCACTAACGTTTGACGATCAGCTCCCTTAATACATAAAGCTAGGTCATCAGCATATGCAACTTTATATAATCTCCTAGTTATTACTCACAGTATTTTTGGGTAAACAATTTGAATGTGTTGAAATCCACCCCCCCCCCCCCCCTCTTAAACAGTAAAAGAATTACTATTTTTCTTGAATTTGAATAATTTTAAGTTTCAACATGTTGTTCAATTTAATAACAAATAAACGAATTTACATACATTGAATATATTTACATATATTGAAAAATACATTATTCAATTGCTCTATATACGTTTTTTGTTGTTAAGTAAGAAAGCATCATATATTTATTGTATTATTTGTTATAAATGACTAACCAATTTCTTTATGGTTGTCTTATAAAAATATTTTACTGATATATATATATATATATATATATATATATATATATATATATCAGGAAATAACCGGGACACCTTTTTTCGCCGGGACCCGGGCCGGGCCAGGACTTAAATTTTTCAAGCCGGGCCGGGACATAATATTTATTTTCGTTCCTTCGACATTCTGAAGTGAGGACGTTTTTGAAAGTGACAACGTTTTTTTTTGAAAAAAAGAATCTCCAAAAAAAGTGACGACGTTTCTTTTAGAAAATAATTTAAAAAAAGTGATGATGTTTTTTTAGAAAATAATCTACAAAAAAAGTTATGACGTTTTTTAGAAAAGAATCTACAAATTTTTTAAATATTTTGATAATTCATAATTTATAATCCATTATATGCGTCATTTTGTACGCGAGATAGGCTTTTTTTAATGTGCATATAACTCTCTACTTATTAAATTGACATGATGTAGTATACCAAAATATTAAAGCTGGTTAACCAAGTTTTCATTTGATATATTTTGTGTTCTAAAAATCGCTATACTTTAAGAGATATAAGCAAATACGTACTCTCCCCCAAAATTGATCTTTTGATATGAGAATATACGATTACCATCTGGTAATTATGTTAGTGTTACCTGGATAGAAAGAGAAGGGAGGAGTATTTTGCCTCACTTCTCTCCCTTCTTTTTTTTCCTATCCAGGTTACACTAACTGCCGTTACCAAATGGTAATCGTATATTCTCATATCAAAAGATCAATTTTTGGGGGAGAGTACGTATTTGCTTATATCTCTTAAAGTATAGCGATTTTTAGAACACAAACATATCAAATGAAAGCTTGGTTAACCAGCTTTAATATTTTGGTATACTAAATCATGTCAATTTAATAAGTAGAGAGTTATATGCACATTAAAAAAGCCTATCTCGCGTACAAAATGACGCATATAATGGATTATGTATGCGTCAGAGACAAAGTAAAATTTTGAGAGGATACCTTGACGCAAATCTAAGAAACAAATTATTATTTATTTTTTCATAATCGATTTCTTATAGGTCAATACAGGCTCTGAATCATATGATGTAAACTCAGATTGTACTGAATTCTGAATTGATAGAATGCAACCAAGGTCATTTTTGGATTTATCATCTAAAGTTTTACTAAACTTAAAAGTACTATTTTACTCTGAAGCGAACAAGTCATCTTCTACAGGCGAGTGAAGTTAATTGATACAAAAAAGCTATGAAATAAGCTAACAATACTCACCCCTTTCTTGCTTTGTTTTTACTGAAAACTTTGTTTTATTAAAAAACATCAAACATACGTCTGGTAGTAAATTAGATTTCCTTTAAATTAATAATAATTATTGAAGTCTGTAACGTCCACCATTTTGAAGAAATTTGCGGAAAACTATATTTTTACTAAATTTTTAAAACTTTGACCTCGTTGCGCGACCTCGTAATGTTGACCGATTTTGTTCAAACTTTGTATGTCGTCTTCTTTTATCACCAAGAAACAGAAAATGCTCAAAGTCGCTAACATTTCAAACATTTGAAAAATAAGAACAACCCTAATATATATATATACATATATGTATGTATATATATATATATATATATATATATATATATATATATATATATATACATATATAAATATATTGGGATTCGATGGGGGAAATCTACTATCATTAGTCGCTTTAAAATTGTATTTAAAAGACAACTTAAAAACATCAACATGAGTACCCTCTTTTTCTTTTTTCTTCTTGAAAATATAAAGAACCCTAGTAGGAACTGTTATTTAAAAATGGTTGGTGCGACAGCACTTATGTTCATTTATTGGCACTAAATATTATTTGACGAAAATTTGCAAAAAATTCCAAAGTCATATATTGATCATAGCTAAATTTAATAAAACTATTTTTTTCAAAATAAGTAATAACAAAAAGTTTTGCTTCATAACGAAACCTTTGAACCCAGTGACGTCCGATTTCAAACAATGCTAGAAGTTTTTAATTTAGATAATCGTTTTCAGCATCAAAAAATGAACCAGGTAAAAGAACTAAAAAAGTGGTTTTATTTTGGGAGGTCTAATATTATATACATATAATTGATTTATGAAACACCTAAAACCTCGAGTCATCGAATTCGTGGTACACCAGTAACACTGTCTACGACATCTACACCAGATTCAAAAGGTAGGGATATTAGAAACAAAAAATATAAGCTATTATGTTTATGTACATATACTGTCATATTCAACTACACAAAATGATATTTAAGTGTAGAATATGCTAACATGTATGGAAATCATTATTAAAAATGTCTTCTCAATGATTAAAGTAATAATGTCTTTGGTTCTATTTTATAATCTTTATTACATACATATATGTCTTATAACCCTTATGATTGTGTGAGCAGAATTGACACAGAAATAAAGTTTGTTGTACGTCGGTGCAAAAAAAAAACACAAAAAGAATAAAGTAATAAAAAAACATACTTCAAGTAAAAACGTCAGCGTATATTGTATTTATTTGTGATGTTAAACAGACATATATATATATATATATATATAGATATATATATATATAATATATATATATATATATATATATATATATATATATATATATATAAAATATATATATATATATATATGTACATATATAACTTTAGTTAGTTGTCTATTTGTTATTAGAGAAACCCTGCTTCATATCATTTTTCTGTAAATTTAGAATATTTATCTTCATTGGATATTGACATATTTCGATCTATACAGAATATAAACTTTCTTTCTTGTCATTTGTTTGTAAGAAAACTTTTTACATATGTCTTTTATATTTGCATGAAAATGACATAAAATTATATTTTAAAAAGATATATAACAATGAACGTATTAAAAATATATTTATATATATTATATAGTTTGTTGGTAATATGTTGAATTCAATTAAACCATTCATAGCGTACATGTCTAGGTTGACATTTTAGGGCCGTTACATAAAAAGAAAATTTAATATCTCATATAATTATCAAGCAAATAAAAAATAATTGCGATCCTTGATATTTTATTTGCCCTTTGCGTCTTCTCATTTTTTTAGATTTTTGTCCTAAATAAGGCCCAACGGTCACGGGAAAATCATATTTTGTCTTATCCAATAAAAATTTCGGACTTTTTACATTCTAGACTCACACATTACAGATATGCCTCCCTAGTTGAGATTTGTCTAACTATATTTAGTCTTTATAAGAAATGTTTCTTTTTTGTTTAGCTGAAGTAGTGACCTTTCAGTTCGGATATTCCCTTGTTAGCTACCCTACCGAAGACGATATCCGAAACATGTGAATGACAGTTGAAATCATGCATGTGTTGCAGGCAACGATTCCTTCCCACATACACAGATTCAAGCTCCCAAAGAGTTAACATGAATGGTTACCTTGTTGACTATTTTCTCATGTTCTTGCGTTGAGCATTTATCATAAGCCGTGATCCTAGTAGTTCTATACTGTCAGATTCTCCGAAGCTCGGCCAACCCTTCGCTATAATCTATTGAGAACTTTAAAAAAGTCTTTAATTGGCTTAAATGACCTATATTCACTCAGGATGAATCAACAATGCAAGGTATCCAAAGAAGTTGCAGCAAAGTAAACTTCCTATAATCCAGCGTATTTGCTTCCCTGATACATACAAAGTATCTTGTACCATAGCAGCTGATTTGTGTTGGTCGTCCTCACTTATCGACAAAATGACAGAGGAAAGCTTTAAATAATTATCGGTAAAGATAAAGATATCTAGCGACCCTTAATACCATTTTAAATTAAAGCATCAGCCGTTTCCACGGTAGACATAGGAAAATAATTTTAAAAGGTGCCGTGAACCCATTTAAAAACTATTTAAATAGAAGAAAAATCCAAAATAAAACACAAGGTAGCATCAAAGCGTTTAAAAACAAGTATCTTTCTGTGTCCGAAAAATGGCTGATATACAGTCTCCTCTTGGGAACTCTGGCGATGTGAGATAGGTACTTCTAAAGGCTTCTGCAGCGAATGCAACCAAACAACGGATCACATCTTTTGTAGCTGCACTACGCTTTACGAAATCTTTGAAAAAGCTCAAGGAGAAATACAGAACGGACATGGGAAGGGAATATTTTTGCCTTCTACTGCGAAAAGAAGAAGCAAAAGTCATCGATATCATCACATAATTGGCACAAATCATATACGCGAAGGGATCTTCACAGGATTTTGACATAGCAAAAGTAACTAATTTACAATTAAAAAGTTTTACAATTTTGAATGCTTTTTACATGGATTATTTTATGTTACTTTTAAAATGTTGTAATTGTGTTTTTGTAGTTTAGTTGTTTTTTCTTCAATTAATAAAGTGTTTATTTTAAAATACGCCTGTTGGCCCAAAAAAATACAAATAGAATATTGTAATTATGATTTTATTGTTATGCATATTTGTATACACACATAATAAAGTCGAAACCCTTTGCTTAAATAGATATATGTATCATATACATAGATGTGAAGCTCGAAAACTTTTATTTTGCAGATTCTATCAATCTTCATGAGAATGTGTAGAGGCTGTATCTACTATTATCATTATTTTAAGATTTTTCCATAATAAAGTATCTTATTTGTATAAACAAGGCTCGAATGAAACACATCAATCTTGTTAGTTAGATATTGGGAATACAATGTAGAATGAAAAGGAAAAACGGGGTGTACAATATACTAATAATGATAATCCTTTTACGCTAATACAAATAAGATTGTTAGTCATACAGACGTAGGTAAATGGATGGGGAGTGACAATTTTGTATTTTAAACAGAAATAAGTACAAATAGAACATAAAAAGGACTTGAACGGGTATTCATGAAGCTGGGCAATGAAACTGTGTTTTTCGGTTCAGAACATCCGAACCAATGGCTTATATGGTTCCAAAACATGAGCCTCTTACCATTTTTCAAATAGTGGCTCCTTACCACATGGTTTTCAATTCATTTTCCAACTTCCGAACACTATATTCGAACTAATGTCTGCGTGGAAGATGTGCAACTTAGTTTTAAAGAAGAAGAAAAACACGTACTGGTTCGAGGAAGATACCGTACAAATACTTCCATACAATTTTTATAATCTCTTTGAAGGTTCTCTTAAGTTAGGAACGGCCTATTTATGATTATATTATACACATATATAATTATAATATATATATATATATATATATCGGCTGATAAGTCCCAAGACTAACACGTGTAGACATAGATGGCGCCACTGGATTTGTTTTCATATGACTGTCAGCTAGTACCAACCTTCAAAACATAAATGCATAAATATAACAGCTGTCTGACAACTAGTTTGTGAGATATTGCGTTTTAATTGAAGCTACTTTTGTTATTGTGAAAAAAATGGTAAAAGACGAATTTCGTGTGTTAATCAAACATTATTTTTTGATGGGAAAAAATACCGTCGAAACTAAAACTTGGCTCGAAGAATGTTATCGGGACTCTGTTCCATCGAAAGCAACCATATGTCGATGGTTTGCTGAATTCAAACGTGGTCGTGTGAGCACGAATGATGATAAACGCAGTGGACGCCCAAAATGGGTGGTTACACCAGAAAACATAAAAATAATCTACAAAATAATTTTAAATGACCCTAAAGTGAAGTTGATCCAGATAGCTGAGACTCTGAAGATATCGAAAGATCGCGTTGGGCATATCGTGCATGAATATTGGACATGCGAAAGCTCTGTGCAAAGTGGGTGCCGCAAGAGCTCACAATCGACCAAAAACAACGAATTGATGATTCTGAGCAGAATCTGAAATTTGATTCTGAAATTGAAAGATCACTATAATCGCTGTATCGCCTTGAAGGCAACTATGATGAATAATAAAATCGAATTTTGTCAAGAAAATGTTTTCTTCTTCGTTAGTCTCGGGACTTATCAGCCGACCTGTTATATCAGGAAAACAGCTGTTATTTTAACGTCCCGGCCCGGTGTCTAAAAATCACCGGGCCGGTACTTTAATACTTCGCTTGTTCGTAATTTTGAAAGCGACGACGTTTCTTTAGAAAATAATTTTTGATATTTTAAAAATGTTTAAAAATTATTTTCTAAAAAAACGTCGTCACTTTCAGAATGACGAAAAAAACGAAAATATTAAAGTACCGGTCCGGTGATTGTAGACACCGGGACGGGCCGGGACGTTAAAAAAACAGCCGGTTCCTGGTGTATATATATATATATATTAGGGTTGTTCTTATTTTTCAAATGTTCGAAATGTTAGCAACATTGTGGATTTTCTGTTTCTTGGTGATAAAAGAAGACGACATACAAAGTTTGAAAAAATTCGGTCAACATTACGAGGTCGCGCAACGAGGTCAAAGTTTTCAAAATTTAGTAAAAATATAGTTTTTCGCTAATTTCTTCAAATGGTGGAAGTTACAGACTTCAAAAATTATTATTAATTTAAAGGAAATCTAATTTACTACCAGACCTATGTTTGATGTTTAAAAAAAACAAAGTTTTCAGTAAAAACAAAGGAAAAAAAATGGAGGTGTATTGTTAGCTTATTTCATAGCTTTTTTGTATCAATTAACTTCACTTGCCTGTAGAAGATGACTTGTTCGCTTCAGAGTAAAATAGTACTTTTAAGTTTAGTAAAACTTTAGATGATAAATCCAAAAATGACCTTGGTTGATTCTATCAATTCTGAATTCAGTACAATCTGAGTTTACATATATGATTCAGAGCCTGTATTGACCTATAAGAAATCGATTATGAAAAAAATAAAAATAATGTGTTTCTTAGATTGGCGTCAAGGTATCCTCTCAAAAATTTACTTGTCTCTGACGCATTTATAATCCATGTTATGCGTCATTTTGTACGCGAGATAGGTTTTTTAAATTACATATAACTCTCTACTTATTAAACTGACATGATTTAGTATACCAAAAAATATTAAAGCTGGTTAACCAAGCTTTCATTTGATAGTTTGGTGTTCTAAAATCGCTATACTTTAAGAGATATAAGCAAATAGTACTCCCCCAAAAATTGTCTTTTGATATGAGAATATACGATTACCATCTGGTAATGCTGTTAGTGTTACCTGGATAGAAAGAAAAAGAGAAGGGAGGGAGTATTTTGCCTCACTTCTCTCCCTTCTTTTTTCTTCCTCTTCTCTTGGAAGCACTTATAGAATTTAAATGCTGAAAAACTAAGATCTGATTTCAATTGTTAGAACGGATGAAAGATATTGTCAGGTTTTAATGTGTAGAGACCATAGATTAATCTTGTATTGAATCTTTATATATTAAATACAGATAATATCTTGTCATAACCTTCCTACATATCAGCTGTCTTTGTCGAACAAATTTTCATTCGTGAGTGTGGTTATTGTAAGCAGAGTGATATATATTGTTATAATTTGTTTGTTTAGAGTAATTTTTGTGTTCCACAGCAAAAAAGGATGTAAATAGTTCTTAGAAATGCTTACCTTGCACATTATGTACCCGCTTGTTTCACCAAGGTAGAATAAGTAATCAACATGGTCAAAATAGCTGTATGGTCTACACAGGATCTAAGATCAATTACTTAAATTTTTCCTCGATCAAAGACTCAACCACAAATCCTCTTTGGGATCCTACCCTCAAAACACTCAAAGATCATAGATGATATAAAATAAATCTTCTAACCATAACATTATATATTGATCGAGTTTTCTTCTCCTTAAAAACAATTTAAAATTTGGGACTTTCTTACAGCAATTAAATACTGTACCCATTATATTTAAGTAGAGAAAGGTATGTATGCTGATTATGTTATAAATATAATAGTAAAAAATATGTAAAATTGGTTACTTGACTTCATGAGAAAATAAAATTGTAGTTTTCTTTTTTTCATCTTATCCTTGCATAAATAAAAATTTATTAAAAAGATATATTCACCCAAAATAAAAGTCACATATGAGAGTGTTGTTTACTTTATCTATGAAGCCTCTTAATTAGGTCATTTAAATTAAATACAAGGAACATTATTTAAATAAACTACGTTAAAAAGAGGAAACTTCTCTAGCCTTTTATTTTAAACAATAGTCAAACATTGCTTCTTTTTGTGCATACTAATTAGGACACGTTTTGAATTCAGGAACGTGCGCTTGAAGTAGTAGCCTTGAATACAGTGCTACTGTGGAATTATTGCCAAGTATTTTATTAAGACAAAATACCATATCTGAAAATTTGTCTTAAAAAAGAAAAAACACAATAGCCTATTAATTGGCCGATAGTTTTTTCTTTTATTTATAAGCTAGAAAATATGAAATAATTTACTTCATATGTCACACAAAAAAAGAACGTCAACTTTTTCAGAATTGCTATAACTCAATTAACTTTGACAACTATGACTTCGAAAAAGAAAGAGTTGAGTAATCATTGGAATTGCTTAACAAAATTTGGAAAAAAAAGCATTCCACATAAAGAATGCAGTATAATTTTAGCGTTGGAGATTATTATTATATATATATATATAATATATATATAGATAGATATATATATATATATATATATATATATATATATATATATATATATGTATGTATATATTAAGGCTGGAACTGTGCTCAACTTACAGAAATACAGTGTTATACCTACCTAATACCAAATAATATTATACTGGTCGTGTATCGACATCCTGCCATAAAACACCACAACGACTTGGTGAGGTACTGTTGTGGTCGGGATACCCACACCAAATTGTGTGAATTAATCTTATCCCGTGGTGTTGCTGATTGAATGTAAAAACCTCAAAGCAATTGAGACAAAATTGGAATCGTCTGTCACATGAAAGTCAAGAGCGCATCTAAATATTAGTGGCTATTTTGACGAGGCTCAAAATTGTATCTAAGAATTAAAAACTAATATTTACGACTTGCACGTTCTGAAATAGACTTTAAACATGATAATTATAATGAGTTTCTAGATATTTTATCTCCTGGAGCCTAACACAGGACCAGATGATGGCCAAGTTGGGGTACAGTATTAAGTTGGTTCTGTTCAATTATAAGATTACTCCACAAGTGGAGCATGGAATGAACTGATGTTTACAAATGCTATTGATGTATGGTGCAGGACAACTGATTACTCAAAGAGTGTCATTATTGTATCAAATCGGTATTCATGGTACATTACGACTAGGGTTGCCAACCGTCCCTTGAAATACGGAATCATCCCGTATTTGGAAACTAAAGTACGGGTTCCGTATTGATTTGTTACGGGACGCAATTTGTCCCGTATTACCGTGAGAGTCAACACTAGGCTTAAAAATGTAAATGGAATGAATGAATATGCTGCTAGAAGGCATTTTACAATAAACATACTATTTTTTATCAGCCCCCCTTTCCTACTCAACTATGGCATGCCTTGCTCAGAGTTCTACTCTGCAGCCCTAAAGAATAAAAGGCTTCTAGCTGCTGCAAGAAGCCAAAAAGAATACAAATGGAAGCAATGAGATGATTGCCGCAGCAACATTAAGAATAAAGCATGAAGAAAAAATGCACAACCACTTGTGTTCCGTGGTCCATTATCTTGTAAGTGTTGTGTTTTGTGTTCAAAATAAATTGTGTAAATTGTGGAAATGTCTCCCTTACATATTTGTCCTAAAATTGGTCAAAATGCAGGAAATTGCCCCTGAACCCTGCATCATATTTTTCGCGCCGCTCACAAATGAGGTGTCCCTTATTTTTCCCCTGAGAGTTGGCAACCCTAATTACGACGGAATTTGTACCACTCATTTTCTTTTCTAATCGTGTTCTATCCAAGGTATGTATTATCAGTGCCTTAATTGATCCCAGAGATATAAAAACAAAAAGGTTTCGTGATTGATGAAGGGCTGCCCACATTACGAAAATAATTAGAAATTCATAATATTGTTATTAAACATACAAATCATATTTCTGCTCAAAATAGTAACAAAATCATAAAATAATGCAATTCATAGCAAATTCAACTCAATAGCCATCTTTTTACATTAAAATAGGTATATCCCCTTTGATTATACAAAGAGTATTAAATTTGCTATTAAATCCAAACACCATTAATTTATGATATGAAATTGTTTGTTTGGGTTTTTGTCAGCTTTTTGTTATGACTCATCAGTCTTTCGTCCAGACTCTCCAACTCTTAGGCACTGTGTATTATAAGCAAAGAGTATATATAACTAGGACCCAGCTACAAGATTTTGTGGCGAATGGTGATGGTGGCGCCGTCATGCGGTCGAGGATTACTATTACAATAGAGCCTTTGTTTATTCTTGATACTTATTATTGATCATTCCATCATATATATATATATATATATATATATATATATATTAAACAAAAAGATTCAGCCACGCTTAGTATTACTGATATCCAATTTATTCAAGGAATTTTTAATTTTTTAAATCACAATTTTTTATATATAAGATGTATATTAATTAATACGGAATAAAATTAGGCATTACATCTCCCAACCTCCAGGGATCATGAACTAATTCTTAGTTGTTTTATATATTATCTTTCTGTAAATAGGAGCGCCCTCAAGTGGTCGTTGTTTAACATAATAACCATAGCGCTTACCTGAAGCTAGACCTCTCTATATATATGCTCTTTGATTATAAGGTCTGGGCAATACAAAAACAAACATGTAATCCTAGCAGTATAACTACTCAATGACGTCACTGGAGAACGAATATATATTTATGATATAATTTATATATATATATATATTTATTTATACACAACACATACATAAATATGAATATATATTTATAGATAGACTAACGGATGTTACCTTGCGCTGCCCTGGATTTTCCAATTTGATAATAGTCTTTGGAATAGAAAAAATATTAATCTAATAATTTTAGTGATGTCATCACATATGAATTTTTATTAAAATTAGTTCCTTAAAAAGTCGACAGTGGGTCGTCATTGCCATTTTTCCGTTTTGTATTCCTTAAGGCTGGGTATTTAAACATCGTAAAAAGAAGATTTTTTTTTTTTTTAGTTAGAAGTTTATTACTGCATCACAATAGATATACGTATATATACATATGAATATATAACACACATACTGTAAAGCGAAGTGGACTGTATAAGATGATGATATACCAAACCCCAAAAGGACTGTGATGCTGTATCCCGATGCAGCAGCAAACTTAATAAATGATTACCTCAATAAATAAAGAGACAGAGATGAGAGAGATAGGTGTTCTTTATTTCAAGTGAAGAATTAGTTATTAATTATTGAATTAGTTAATATAAAAAAGGAGTGAATTCGGGAGAACTGAAAATTCTCCAGGCACGATTTAGGTAGAGTATTTTGACTACAAAATACACTCCAGTCAGAACCCTTGAAAACACAAATTGAATTAGTTAATATAAAAAAAGGAGTGAATTCGGGAGAACTGAAAAATTCTCCAGGCACGATTTAGGTAGAGTATTTGACTACAAAATACCTACAGTCAGAACCCTTGAAAACACAAATTGAATTAGTTAATATAAAAAAAGGAGTGAATCGGGAGAACTGAAAAATTCTCCAGGCACGATTTAGGTAGAGTATTTTGACTACAAAATACACTACAGTCAGAACCTTGAAAACACTAATGAAATTAAGTTATGCTCACAAATAACTTTTGGGCTGATAAAAAAAATATCCGCGTACGTAAGATCTCAAGATCCGGCTCGAAGGACCATGTAAAGCGAAGTGGACTGTATAAGATGATTATATACCAAACCCAAAAGGACTGTGATGCTGTATCCCCGATGCAGCAGCAAAACTTAATTAAATGATTACCTCAATAAATAAAGAGACAGAGATGAGAGAGATAGGTGTTCTTTATTTCAAGTGAAGGTATCAACTGAGTATTCCGGGAATAATAATAATAAAAACCCGCGAAAATGCTCTCCCAAGTAATGCATCATGCTGTTATCAACCAATCAGATCGCTTTGATGCAATGGTGTACTTTAAGTACTCAACTAATGCCGGGAGATGCCGCCATTAGAGAAAGAGTAAATAAAGAGAACAAGTCCCTGCTTGATATAGTAATAATAATAATACTAACGTGGGTTATATTATTCAAACCCATACTAATATGATAGATTTGCCGCGACACTCCCCCCATGAGACGTTAAGCAATTTTTACATAGCTGAAGGTCTCATAATAATAGGTAAATCTATTTTAGGCAATGTGCGGATCCCTAAGGCAGTAGAGTCAACGTGCGCACCGTCACTCATGCAGGATTATATATCATTAGTAACTGATGAAACTACATCTTTGTTTTGTCGTTAGATTAGCTTAAAATCTTGTTGGTGGTTGCGAACTTTCCCACATAGTTTTTCTCGGCACCAACTGTTAGTGTTCGAGACATACCCGAATCATTGACTTGAATTGAATGAGAGTTTAAAAGACATAATTTGAGAATGCTTAAAAATATATATTTTTTTTTGATGACAGAGAGACGATGCTCTACCATCAAAATGGCCCAATCTTCTTCTTATCTCTCAAATTCCATCTCAAAGAACTACACAACTATCAACAATTAGCAAAAGAATGCAGGCAAAATGATCGCCAAAAAGCTTGAGTAATGCTGTAAAGCGAAGTGGACTGTATAAGATGATGATATACCAAACCCCAAAAAGGACTGTGATGCTGTATCCCTGATGCAGCGGCAAAACCTAATTAAATGATTACCTCAATAAATAAAGAGACAGAGATGAGAGAGATAGGTGTTCTTTATTTCAAGTGAAGGTATCAACTGAGTATTCGGGAATAATAATAATAAAAACCCGCGAAAATGCTCTCCCAAGTAATGCATCATGCTGTTATCAACCAATCAGATCGCTTTGATGCAATGGTGTACTTTAAGTACTCAACTAATGCCGGGAGATGCCGCCATTAGAGAAAGAGTAAATAAAGAGAACAAGTCCCTGCTTGATATAGTAATAATAATAATACTAACGTGGGTTATATTATTCAAACCCATACTAATATGATAGATTTGCCGCGACACATACAAACTAAAGAAATGAGCACGACCACGCAACGGGGTATATGTGCTACAACAGTAATATGGAGTTACATTTTAATAGTATGTACAAGAATATAGATTACATGACCACATGATCAATTACTTTTTTAACAATCATTTCAATTTCTTGAAAAAACAATTAATTTTGACTGTTTTTATTGTCTTGGGAACACTTCCTGTTAATCCGATAGATCCAATTATAGGATATTCCGCTTCTTTTCCATTCTAGGCGCAGTGGCCGTGCCTGCTTTTGATGTTTCTGTTTTTAATGTTTCCGTTCTCGCCGTTAATGTGAATAGCCGTATTCCTACTCTGCAGTATATGGATTTCGCCGTTTTAATAGGTAGATGTAGTGTACAGCATATACAGTATAGGCTATAGTATAGCCACAAAAAGGAAGAATCAAGGGAGAAAGCGTGCGCTCAGTATCCGATAATTGATGCTGATCAAAATTAGGGCTCTGATCAAAACAAATACATGGTGAGATAATGTTTAGTGTTGATAGATATGATCTCCCTCATATCGAGATGTTAAAAAAAAGTTACAAAGCCTTGCAAGTGGACAGCCATCAATCCTTTAAGCCACGTAAGAAGTGTAGACTCCGACCAGTCCATCTTCTCCATCCGCCCCCAAACCCTCTCCATCCATAATCCTAGGTTCCATAGACTAATAACGCTTATTTATATCAAGTCGGATGTAATTCTAGCGAATCATAAAAGGAAAAAACCTCTCCATCCATGAAAAAGTCCGGGAACTCCCGCCTCCATTCTATAAAGGCGGCTAACACAATCAGACATGAGGATCTGCTTCTCCCAAACGCGCACATCTTCTTTACGCAAGTACAAGATCTAAAGACTCCTGGAAGCCCCAAGAGTCTAGTGAGTTCTTCACATTCGTTAACCCAACATAGAACACTACGGACAGTCAATTCCTAAACGTCTAGAAAATGAAGAAGTTTTGGGGATAATGACAAGAAAAGCCTCTTTTGCATCTAATAAAAAGTACGTCATGAGCTCCCTTTTTTCATCCAAACAGAACCTTCTTGATGAGACAGTCCAAGTGATCCTTCCTTAAGGGATGATGTTTTGGAGCTCGACGAGAGCTCTTCAGATCTGCACGACGATGATGATAAATCCCTTATATCATGAAGAAAAAATAATAAAGTAGGGCTAAAAATGCCCGTCATCCCGTACGGAACATGGAGATGCTCATTTGCCTTGTAAAAATACGATATTTAGTGCAATAAAAGTTTATTCCAGTAATTGAATTACAAATATGTATGGTAATTATGTATAAATTTGCATGTATATATAAAGGTCCTAAAAAAGGGATGTATATTAATAGTAGTTCTTCTTTTATACAAAAGGTATAGGTTATTTTTACTGTAAATATTTTTGGTTCAACAATCGGATGGCAAAAGTTATCTAGAGTGATGGCATTGACACAAATGTTGTAGAAATAGGAAATATGCACCATTTATGGTAAATGGCTTTTATTATATGTATCTCATGAAGAAAAAAATATCTCGTGGGGTGAAATTAATATTCCATTTATCATTGTTTTTAAGGGTTTTTAATTTTTTAAAGTTTTCAATCATTTTCCATCAGCGGACGCTTAATAAAAAGCCCAGGACGAATAATAGTGTTGAGGGCTTCCACAATGTTCTCCAATCATCTATTTCTGGAGTTCATCCAAATTTATGGAAACAGCTTTAAGAAAGAGGAAAGTCTAGCGAGAAAAACGGTCCTTGAATTCCGCCGTGGCGATGAGAGATATCGGAAGAAGACCTATTTGAAGGTGGATGAACGGCTATTCAATATAATTATTAATTATAATGATAAAATACAATTTTTAAAAAATATTGCTTGGAATCTACATACTTTTTAAGATAGTTAAATAAATTATAAATATATTTATGCAAAATGGCATTACAGAGAATTGATTCAATTTATTTTTCCACAAACTAAGGAATTGTGAATTATTCATATATGTATGTATATAATATTGTACTTGAAGGTTTTAAGATTATGGGAAAGGGACAATCAATTATGAACGAGAGAGGGACTGAGGGAGAAATTGGCTTAGAGGCTAAATGGAAAAAATAAAAATGGCTATATATGATCCGTAGAAGGCAAATATATTTCAAAGTCGTGGTTTGGAAAATAAATTGGTAGAATGGACGTAATTAAAGAGATGTTGCAGAGAACATGAGAAAAAATGGGTTTTAACCGAAATTGAGTTATATAGAAAAAATATTGGATAACATTTCCAATTTTTATTTACCTTGTAAGAAATGAAATATTTTTTTACTTTTTTTGTCGCAACTTTTAGAATCACTAAAACCTCTCATCATATTCATGTTTATTGATTACATTTACAGTTTGCATATTAAGAAAAAAAATCTTATTCATTTAACTAAAATATTAAAATTGAGAATTTTTATTAATAGTGCCCTATTTAAAGAAAAAAACTGAAACGTCAGAGGGGAGGTCAAAAAATCAAATGTGCCCGTAATTCTCAATACAGTGTAACCATTATAAACTTAAATCAATAAACAGTCTTTGATAGTGTATTTGAATTTATATCTTGAAAAAAATTAATATAATTGTCTTTTTTAGTTCATAACATTCCAGTATACTTTTTATATGATTAAAAAATGAACCTCTGTGTCAAAAAGTATTACGTAATACACTACTTGTTGATGAGATAAAACAAAAAAAAATGAATTACGGAGACCCCTTCTCTTCTTTTTAAAAATTATTAAATTCAAATTGGTTTAATCAATCGAACTTTGCAATGTTAATTATATCATCCCAGGGCAAAAGATGGATCTTCCCTTTAAAAAGGTTCACTTGCGCTTTTTTCAGCTATTACAAAGGTCTGTAACTTAGAAGGGACGTCATATCGTTCTTTTTAACAGATGTAGAAGAATCTTTCATATGTTTTTCGTCCCAAACATTGGGCTCTCAGGGTTTTTTTATGGAGATGATAGAAGACGGGACTTGATAAAAGGCATTTTTTTAATATTTGAACGCTGAACGCTAACGGAATGCTGAACGCAAAAACATTGAACAGAACGCTGAACGGAACGCTAATTTTTTTTGAACGCTGAACGCAAAAAGCTGAACACTCACAAGCCTGAATATATATATATATATATATATCTATATATATATATATATATATATATATATATATATATATATATATATATATATATATATATATATATATATATATATATTGTCATTGCACTATTCTGCACTGCAGGTACTTTATTTTATGCATTTTATATACTGTACTATTTTGTGGCACACCAGTGCTGATAAGTTTTATTGTTTTGATAGCTTAAGGCATTGCCAAAAATGTATCTGATCAAGGAAAACGATCAAAAATGATCGGAATTGTATTGGAAGCCAAAAAAAAAGCGATCGGATCGGCAGGTGCTCAAATTTTAATGATCGGAATGGGATTGGGAGCAAAAAAAAAAACGTGATCGGGACAACACTAATACATGAAGTTTATATTTTTGAAGTTAAACGTAAAAACAATCAACAAGGATACAGACAACTTTATTCAAGTAGTTTCATGTCCTTGTCATTAATTATGTTCCAGAAAAATATATTGATAGCGACAGAAAGATGGCATCCCTTTTAATAATGTCAGAATTATGGCTCTAAAAATATCAAAAATAATACAATTTGTATGTAACAGCCGAAAATAGAGTTTATTAGTCCAAATCGTTAAAATAAACATTCATAAGTCCTGAGTATCTAAGTCCTCACAAAATGGATCACAAGCCTTCAAACTAAAATCAGAGTCATTAAAAGTGGACGAGTCCAAGAGTCCGGATCAGAGTCCGTAGCCATTAGCACGAATGCCATGGCATATATGTCTTATTCATCATACGAAGCACCTTCTCTGATGATCACAGAGACCTGGTTTTATGTCCTTAAGATAAATGAGTTGAAGAGTAATGCTGGATTCTCCACGAATTCAGCATCCTTATTTGTAACCCGGAGCACAACAGTTTTCTGCTATCTCGAAATGTTTTATTTGCACTCAAAACTTATCATGATAAGATGACTTTATTTATTTTGAAACGTCATGATATTTGGAACAAAAAAACTATTTCGCTATGTAGGTTATTTTGATGAGCATCAATTATCGGATGCTGAGCGCACGCTTTATTCTTCCTTTTTTTTTATATTAAAACGGCGAAATCCATATACTGCAGAGTAGGAATACGGCTATTCACATTAACGGCGAGAACGGAAACATTCAATACGGAAACATCAAAAGCGGACACGGCCACTGCGCCTAGCACGGATTTTTCTGTCGTTCTTGGCATGATTTCCAGTGCCTGGATTTTTTTATTGTTTCCATCTTCTGTGGTGTTTCTATCATTGTCAATATGTTGATTTTTATTTTCCTTATTATCATCAAGTTCGTTGTCGTCTTTTTCAACAGTTTCTTCTTTTTCTTCAACAGTCGGAGCATCCCGGGGGTCTTGAAAGCGCACTTTCCCTGCTGATGCAATGTGAAGAGTAAATCCACTAATGGAGACTTTTAAACGCTTGTTGGTCTACAGAGAGATAGAGAACTTTTCCAAGTTGAGTTAGATCTGATTTTGCAACTTCAACTTTCCCTGCAATACCACGAATAGTGCATTGATGTTTAATGATTTTAGCAAGGATATCATCGATAATGTCACCGGTGATTCCTCGAATAAATCCTGTGAGTATCTTTTTTTCCTTACGGGCCTTCCTCATTTCTTCTGCTTCTGCCCATGAAGTTGTCAGTAGAGGTGTGGATGTAGCTATAATTTTTCGCACATATATATGTAAAAAGAAGATATCACACTAATAATTCTAGTGATGTCATCGCATGTGATTTTTCCAGGCTTGTGAACGGAACGCAAAATTGAACGGCGTTCAGCTGAACGCACGTTCAATGAACGGAACGCTGAACGGAACGCAACTTTTTTTGAACGCTGAACGTTGAACGCAAAAAAAAAGAGTTTTGCGTTCAGTGTTCAATTTTTCCCAACTTTTCTTTGACTTTTTTGGAAATTCTTTAAAAAAAAAAAGTCATCACTACGCAGTACTTTTTTTGGAAATTCTTTTATAAAAAAAACGTCATCACTACGCAGTACTTTTTTTGGGAAATTATTTTATAAAAAAAAAACGTCATCACTACGCAGTACTTTTTTTGGAAATTCTTTTCTAAAAAAAAAGTAATCACTACGCAGTACTTTTTTTGGTAAATTCTTTTTTAAAAAAACCGTCATCACTACGCAGTACTTTTTTTGGAAATTCTTTTCTAAAAAAAACCGTCATCACTACGCAGTACTTTTTTGGAAATTCGTTTTTAAATATTTGAACGCTGAACGCTAACGGAACGCTGAACGCAAAAACATTGAACGGAACGCTAATTTTTTTTGAACGCTGAACGGAACGCTGAACGCAAAAAAAGCTGAACGCTCACAAGCCTGGATTTTTCATATTAAAACCAGTTCCTTAAAAAGTTATTATTGAGTCTTCATTGCCATTTTTTCCGTTTTTTTTCCTTAAGGCTGGGTATTTTAAACGTCGTAAAAAGAAGAAATCACACGAATAATTTTAGTGATGTCATCGCATGTGACTTTTCATATTAAAATCAGTTCCTTCAACAGTTGTCGTTGCGTTTTCATTACCACTTTTTCCGTTTTGTATTCCTTACACTGGGTATTTAAGCATCGAACCAAGAAGAAATCACACGAATAATTTTAGTGAAATCGTATGTGAATTTTAATATTAAAACCAGTTCCTTAAAAAGTTGACATTGGGTCGTCATTGCCATTTTTTTTGTTTTGTATTCCTTACGGCTGGGTATTTAAATAACACACAAAGAAGAAATTACACGAATATTTTAAGTGGTGTCATCGAATTGGATTTTATTTTAAAATCAGTTTCTTAAAAATTTATCATTGGGTCTTCATTGCCATTTTTTTTCCGTTTTTTGTTCCTTAAGGCTGGGAATTTAAACATCGTAAAAAGAAGTTATTTTTAAGCCATTTCATAGAGTGCTAAAGTTATTTTCTAATGAAAAGTAGTTCCTTAAAAAGTCGTCATTTCATCGTCATTGCCATTTTTTTTCCGTTTTGTATTCCTTTAGGCTTGGTATTGACATCACTCTCCATCTCTAGGCATTATTAAAATTTGATTAGCACGATGTTGCAACATAAAAAAATGTTGTTATTTTCCATACAAGTTAAATTTCGGAGGACATTCAGGGACGGAAAAAAAATATTTTTAATTGATTATGTAGAAAACGAAATTCCGGGAAACACTCAATAAAACAAAACACGTCTTATTACTTCATACTCATTCACAGAAAATTTGGAAAAAATATAACTTGGCAATTTTTAAAAATGACAAAAAACTTTTGGCGAATAAAATAATCATGGCAATGACTTTTTTCCAGGAGTTGACAACCCCAATAAAACACTCCCTAAACTCTCAAAACTATTCACAGAAAATTTCGTCAGGATCTAATGAACCGTTCGGGAGATACAGGGAAACGAACGAACGAACGGAATTATTTTTTTATTAGTATAGATAGGGGGATTGATTGATATACGAGTATACATATAAAACCCATTCTCCCTGCGAGAGGATTCCAGGGCCCCGGTGGCTCATGCAGAAAAGACAACTCTTCCCAGAGCTCTAGCTAACCAAAGGCTCAACGATTGAGACAAGAAAATATCTTGAAATCAAGATAACCCTGCTTAACCGAGTAAGCAGAGGAGCGATCTTAAAAAAATAATATATATATATTAATATATATATATATATATATATATATATATATATATATATATATATATATATATATATATATATATATATATATATATATATATATATATATATATATATATAGATAGATATAATCGTTCTCCACAGACGTCATTGAGTAGTCACACTGCTACATGTTTATTTTTGTATTGCCCAGACCTTGGTTCCATCGTGGTTGGGCTTATCTAGAAATAAAACAAATACTCAAACAAATCGGATTGATGCTCAAAACTAAGGTATCCAAAAATATTTAGTTAAAGAATTGTTTATTTTTCCATATTAAAGGTTTCTTTAACCAAAAAAAAAGTATCTTAATTTTAAAAAGAATTGCACTAACGGTATAAACCACTGAGTTAAAAAGTCTTAACCCATAGACTGAGTAAAAACAAGCTTTTTGGGCTCATAAAAATTCATGGGATAAAGAATTAGTTTTAGTAACTTGAGAAAGAAAGTAAGACGGTTCAGGAAGAAGAAACAAAAGAAGGGACATAATATGCCAACTAGAAAATGGATGAGAAATTCCAGGAACCAATATATATCAAATAAAATAGGGAAAATTAATAAAAACGCAGAATATTATTTTATTTTTAAGAAACGATTTATTTTATATTGATATGATATCCAGTTATATCAATACAAAGCCTGAAAATACTCAAAACTTGAATCAGTGTTAAAACAATCACAAACTTTGCTTTAAAAATATCATCCTTATGACCTTTTAATCACAAAAAAATAATTAAAGAAGACGGAATTGAGCAATCATTCGTGAAGCTTCAAAATTTAATATTTGAAGCAAAATAATATCTATCATGAAGGCTATACGATCTCTACAAAAAGGGTTATATTATTGTTTAAAAAGTTATATTTATATATATTTTTTTATTAACAAATTTAGATTAAGTTTTTTAACCGCCTCGTTCATTAGTAATTTTAATCCTAGTGTAAGCTTTTATCTTACGTTTAGATACCCCCCCCCCTCCCAAGAGATCCATCATTTGTCCTTTTTATGTGTTTTTTGTCCGTTCTTCTTATTGAACAATTTAATGTGATATTGTGTTTATATACACATAAATAGACATAATTAAGTCATTTTGTACAAAGGTACCAAAGAAGTTATATTAATTGAAAATTCCAAATATAATACATGTCATTTTTTTAAATATGGTATAAGAAACTTTGATAAAATATGATGTGATATTGGATCTTTTAAATGCATAGCCTTTTTATTATATTAGGGCAAAATGGGTAGCAAGTCAACATGTCAAAACCAAAACAAAGTAATTTATTCTAATTAGAGTAAAATATTTTTTAAGATTAGTATTTAATTAATTTTTTGATGCGTTCTTTATTCGGCATTTCAAACAACAACAAAATATGCACACAAATCCTATTAATTAAATATATATATATATAACATGATTAATCCATTATAAAGAGGTTTAGAATGTTTATAATTAAAGTTTATATAATATTTATCTTTATACTCGCAAAAATGTATAAATTAGGGAAATAAAGTGCGTTTTTATAGCGTTATTCCAGCTTTACCACAGACTTGATTAAAGTCTTGAGTTTGAAATATATATCAAGTTAAATTAAAATTTAGCTCATTTTTTTAAAGATATCCAACAGGAATCTGACAGGATAATCAAATCACACAGTTTAAAATATAATTAAATGCAACTGGTCACAAACCAGCATGATTATTCAAAAACAAAATGATTTCTTATCAAGAGAGTATATTATGTGTCAAAATAGTATACTTATATTAAAAGCTTAGTGTGAGTGGATATAGAAAAAAAACCCAAATCTAAGTAATGGCGAAAATATTAATAAAAGCAAGAAATATCATTTCATAGAAATTGTTTTTGTTTCTAATTTATTATTTATATGATATTTAAAAGTGTATAAACAAATTATATAAAAGTAAAATATATATTATAGTTTAAAATAAAAATCGAAGCAAGAGGTATAAAAATATCATAAGAGCAACTATTTAAAATATGTCAATACTTTTTTCATAGTTATAAAATATTTCAACTTTTCTAAGTAGTTTTAAAATATTTCAATATTTTCTTTACAGCTTAAAATATATATTTTTCCTCCTTCATTGCTTAGATGACATATAAAGTTACATATAAATATTACAACTAAAGAAATTAAATATTATAGTTCATAATAAAAATCTAAACAACAGCTATATCAATAAAAATATCATATGGGTAACTATTTGAAATATTTCAATATATTTTTCATAATTTTAAATTATTCATTTTATTTTTAAGGATAAAATTAGATGACCCTTCCCTCATGAACCCATGCATCCCTTCCGATATCGGAGGTGATCTTGAGGGTGAGGGCGGCGTATCAGGCGGCATCAGGAAGCATCAAAGATCGAAGAATAGACTGTTTTAAAATTTCCATTTTTAAAACAACTCGTTATGTAGGCTATGTAAAATAGTTTGACATTAAGGGGAGTTGAGTCCTTTTTATTTAAGAGACCAAATAAGATCGTTGCTTTTGTATATTTTTTGTTATGGGTTTAATCCTTTCACTCTGATTGTCAGAAACTTAGATGGCTTAAATAAATGCTACAATATTTAATGTTTAAAATAATATCTAAGTAAAAATATCGGAGCATTTCAAAACATACATAAAACCATGAAATAAAAGTTCTTCATCCTTTTTAATTACCAATATAGCTTAAGGTAATATAAACAAGTTACCTAATAGATCTTTTGAAGCTTTAGAAATAGTTTTAAAGCAAAATCAAATCTATTACAAAAATCATTTGGTTTTTTGGGAATTAAATACTTTTTTTAATTATCCATAAAAAATTGTTTTCTTCATTCATTGGATAAAAATTTTGTAGGCAACCCAATAGTTTTTTGGGTTGATGGATTATACTTAATGTCCTTGCTACTTTTCTCCGTGTAAGTGTAATAAAAGGAAATATCAAATGTGATAAAAAAGATCTGAAATTAGAATACAAATTCATAAATCCTTGAATAAATATATGATTTCAAAAATCCTACAAGATAATTTATCTCTTTTGCGAATAATTATTGTCATTTGGTACTAGTCTTCCTTATATAGCATTTATGTTATAAAATATTGCCACAAGATTGACTCTGAATATGACTTGATATAGGAAATGAATACCCTAAATTATTTCAGCCAATAAATCAAACATATTTCTTATTCTTTTTTTATATTAACAGTTTCCTTTATAAAATTAAAAGAAAATAGTTAAAAAATAAATATGTGGAGTATCTATTGATCCCAAAAAGGATTTTTACAATAATTTGTTTAGTGACCTATTATAACTATCATAGAATTGGTTGTGTTAATGCATTCAGCATTAATTTTATTGGATAAATATTTCCTTTTCTTAATAAAAATAATAAATTCGTAACTTTATTGTTATCTAAACAAGTGAAATGATAATCGGGTATTTATTCGGGTGAATCAATAATACATGCGAATAATAATATACATATATATATGAACTAAATAATATAATAGGCAACATGAAGTATTAAACACAGACTAGTCACAAGTCTTGGTCAGTCCATGATCCTTGAGACAATTTTACAATTAATATTTAAATAATTCAATTGCATCAACGTTCAAATTCAAATATTTTTAAGTATTATTAACAATTTAAAAAAAATGTCAGTTATTAATAAAAAGCATAAGTTTACGGAACATTTTATATACTACGCTGTCACGCAACTTGTCTCCATATTTTTTTTTAAACAAAAAGAAAACTTCGATCCTGTATGTCCTCTATGAATTTTCCCTTGATTTTTTAGTTTAAGAAGTTTATTGCAATGTAAAATTACATTATCATGAGTGCATCTGACATGATATCGTTTAGACAAATTCAAATAAGCTTTCACTTCATTCTGTATCATCATAACAATAAAACTAACTAGCCAAATTTAAATATATCCCGCATTAATTAATTTATTTATGAAGATTGAGTTTCTAATTTTCATTATTAATTTGCGATTTCCAAAAGTTAAGTATCTTTATATCCGAAATATGTGCATTGAAAAGATGATTTCGTTGAGTTTTTTCTGAGTGACCGTTATTAAAATATATATATATCAATTATTCATATGTTGATACCATAGAGATTTAAATATATAGAGAGCTTATTCCCTTCAATAGCAGAGAAACAACGTTGTTCAGCTGTCGCCATTGCCCAAACTAAACAAATAATTTGACCTGCATCATTGTAAGCTGATCATAGAGGTAGAAAGATTTGTTTATATTGGGCACAAAAACGTATTCTTCTGAAGATTCCTCTATGCCCTCTATGTCTCTATATCTGTATGGTTGATACCAGTCTTAAATGAACAACATGATTAAGGATAACAAAGAAGCTTTTATTACAATCTCAACAATAAACATGATTTTTATTTAAAGTTTGATCCCATTGTTTTATCTACTGTTCTACGTCCGTTAGTCAAACAAATGATCAATTTATGACTAAATAAGAGAAAACAAGTAAGAAGTAAATTTACAGTTTGTTCTATCAGAAATGTAATTTTAAGTTGCAAATTAGAAGTACTTAAAATAAGTACGATTCCATAATTCATATATAATTTTAAAGAAAAAGAATGCAAATTAATGATAATTAAACATTAATTGTAATTTGGTAAAAGTCACATCCTCTGAAGCCTTATAAAAGTTGCTGGAAATTACCCTTTCCAGCTTGAAGATAAAACGACCCCCGCTTCAGGACGTTTTTGCAAACGTTTTTCATCGTCTCGTGGCTATAACCTTCATCGAAGGCTTGGACACATTGTATGAGATACTCAATGGAATTTGGTTTTTACATAAAAACTTGAGTTTCCGTTACAGTCCAGAAATGGAAATCTAAAGGGTTGAGATCTGGACTGCGAGCTGGACAGAGAAGAATGAGTTGCAGAATGGCGCAGTCTGGGTCAAGTTATGGAATCCTTGCTTCTTTTCTTTTCGATTTTATTTCATTTGTTTTTTCTTGTGGATGAAACCAGTCGCATTGAAATGATCAACAACTTTTGCGAACTGGATTAACTGGTAAGATTGCGGCGCAATTCCACTGATCTTGAAGTGAAGTATACATTATCGGCGTACAGTAAAAAGAGAAGGTGTTTTGAAAAACTGCAGGATGATCCATTTCTTTAACATTTGTCTTGTTGCAGATGGTTGACAATCAATGCAAACTTTTATATATTGATAAAATGTATCTCATTATGTACAAAGTGGTGTTTAAATAATAAAATTAAAATTAATTTAAATACTTCTAATTCACAATATAATATTACATTTCTGATGAAACACACTGTATATGCAAAAAAAAAGTTGTATGTATCTTTATTTAATATATTGTAATAATTCATAAGATTAAAGTATATTCTCCTATGATGATCTAATTACTGGAGTTTTCTATTTCTGTTATTGAAGATTCTATTTGTTTCACTGTTACTCATTCTTTAACATATTATTTAAAAAAATTCAACCTTGGTAAACTTCTTTAAAAAACTTATCTAAGCAATACTAAATCACAAGAAGAAGAAGAATTTCTGAAGGAAATTTAAGTTTTAAAGTCCGTAGATGATTTTTCATTATCCAAAAAAATATTTACACTGTTCACAACGACCACGAAACTGAATTGTTTTTCGCTATTTAGAGAATTGATTTGGGCAAAATCCAGTAGTACAAAATAACTTATTTTTTCAGGGGATTCTTCACACTGAAGTCCTTAATATTTTATTATTCTTTTAACGATACTAAAAAATTTGAACAATCGTCTTTTTAACATGTTTCTTTTTTTATTTGGTATTGTAGTAAGGTTACAATTTTCAAGAGAATTTTTAGTTTCATAGGCGAAGGAGTTGGATTGTTGTTTGGAATTTGAAAAAAATATATATATGCAATCCTGTGTGAATCTTGAAACAAAAGAAAGGCCAGATTGAGGAAGTAAATAATTGGATATCTCAAAAGCTATATTGTTAATAAAATTATTCCTTTTGTGCCAGTTTCCAAATATGCTCATTTTGATTATTATCTATGCTCAAGATTCCAATGATTTTTTACCATGGCAAAGGTCGTTATTCTATTTAAAGAATACAATAATACAGAATAAAAATAGATATTAAAAGGAGGAGATTTGTGTTGGTGAAACATAGATAAATATAGTAGTTTTAAATTAATATAGTAAGACTATAAAACTCTATTGACATTTGACAAATTACTTTACAGATATATAGCAGGAGATCTACAGCTGTACTGTACTTTTCAGTGTTGGTCTGGCTTAAAGCTGTTCCCAGGGATCTTAAGGTCCTTAAGTCAAACCAATGGCCCACTTGCTCACAAAATTATGCCGATGTTATATAAGACTCGGGAAGTTTATATTTTTCGATTAAAACAAAGAGCACTCACTACCTGTAAGAAGGTCCAAAGCCAGAGAGACCTATTTTTTTTTTTAAATTTCTGGAATAAATATTTTTAGTGAGAGACGAGGCTAAATATTGAGCTCTTGGTCACGTTGAAAGGAAGCAAGGTCCTTAAATGATTGTAATACATTTTTATACGAAGGTAGTTGGTAGTTAATTTAGTCTTCAAATGGAAAAGGCTCATCCCACTGTGAAGGATTCCAGGCTGGAAGTTAATACGCTTTAAGCTTCGTTGTAACGTACGATTGCTGGAAAGCGGATATCCTTTGTGGACCAACATTTGATATTTGATGTTCCACAGCCAAATCTGAATTGAAACGCACTTTGAATAGTATCTAATTTTTGTCGATTTTAGTCGCAAGAAATTAATTTTATATTTTCTTTCCCCTTCTCGATTCCTGATATTATTTCGTTTAATCTTCTTTATAACATCGCGGAATATTTCTTATCGACATGACAGTTGGATCTGAAGCCTGGTGCCAGACGCCTTTTCTGTGAGGTATTTTACCACAGATGAGCTGTATACAATACGGAGAAGGTACATTATTTATAAAAAACAACTAAATAAACGATATATTATATCCAACATATGTACTGTTATTAAAAGCTGTTAAGAAGTTTCATACTGAAAAGTAATTTTATTCTATGCTGTTAAATCATATTTATTCTTCATCCTCGTTTTTAACACGGACATCACATAAAACTAGTCAAATATTCAAATGTCAAAACTACTTTTACTTTTTTATGTATCTAAAAATGGATAGAAGACTTACCATTGTAAATGGGTTGGATATACAAGTTGACAGAGTAACGAATTTTATGGAAAAGGATTATATTCATACTTCTAGCAGAGGGAAGCTCCCAGAATTTTATTTACATAAAAATTTGATTTTTACAGCATAAGCATTTCAATAATGATATACCAAACCAAAACAAATTAATACAGCGAAAAAACATAAATAGTATATCATGAATATATTCAAATTACATTTTTTTTGCAAAACCAAAGCATTTGGGTAAATTGTGACTTGATATATAAGTGTGTGTAATCGAGTATATTTCTTGCCATTGGGTATATTAGTTACATTTGTAACTAGTCTAAAATATATAAATAAATATACAATAAAATTATATAAAAAATTTAAAATAAATAAAAACAAATAAAAACAAAATGCCCATGCAGAATGGATTATATGGGACGCTGCGTCCAATGGCCCTGGCTGCAGTCCTGGCTGTGTGAAGGGTAGTGGCCGACCTCAAGGCTTAGATAAGTTCCACACAGATATTGCGTGACATGCAAAAGTAGCTGTCTCCCTCCCAAGTGGGTACGCCACTGAAGTTGTGGACCTCATGGGCCTCCTCAGTATAAATTCTTCTTATGTCTATATGGTATATTACATCTATAGCGTTCTAATAAAACATGATTGTTACCAATTGATTTACCTTCATTGTACGCAATGACAACCCTTGCTTTGATTATGTCTCCCACTTAGGCAAATGATTGCATTATTCGAAGATAATATCTAGGAGACAGTGTATCTCATTTACACAAATAAACAACTTAGAACACCAACCATATTTGGCTATTTCACAATCCCCATTATCTTGCTTAGCTACAATTGTGCAAATATTTACCATATCTAAAGGGATCACCATCTAAAGCTCCTTCATTTGAGGCCTAGGTTGCATATTTCTTCCGTGTCAAATTTATATGCAACACATATTCTAATAATTGAAATCATATTTTACTGACAAACTGTATATACTTTGATTTTTTTGAAGTACAATAAGACTTGCATGTTTTTTTTACAACGATGAATGACATTTTTAGTTATCAATTTTTATGTTTATATTTTTATTTTATCATTTATTTTGATGATGATGATATATATATATATATATATATATATATATATAGAGAGAGAGAGAGAGAGAGAAAGAAAGAGAGATAGAGGGCATATAAAAATTCAATTGTCCTGCACATCAACATTACAAGAATTTCATAAACCGACAAAAATGTATAAAAGTCCACCAATCGAAGCTGTCAATGTTGGCCGATGGACTTGGTGCACTTGATGATGTCCCTCGAAAAGAAGCATATGAGAACATCAAGGATTTGTATAATTTGTTTGCCAAGAACCACATTGTGTCCTCATCATTGACATCAGGTCTCGACATGCGATACGCGTGCAGAAAAGCGGACATGCAAGCAACAGCAGAAAACCATTTTTATGAATGTTTTTCTGAAAATAAAGTCGTAAAATAAATATTTTTGAATCATTCTTTTAGAAGACTCAAAGCTGAATTATTTCAATCTTCTATATTGAAAAAAACAGATCTTTATTTTAGTACTTATACATGAAATTTATAATTATCATTTTAAATAACTTTTTATGACATTCGTTCTAATTTTACTGCATATTATTAATAAAATAGCTAAATATTATAGAATAAATGTACTATATTTCATTTTGAGTATGGTGTTTATCCCTAAAAAAAATAAAAATCATTATTTAAAAATGACATTTCAAATTAAGTACTGCAATAACATTTGTTTATTTATGAAGAACATTGATGGGAGGAGTTTTATAAAAGCGAAACAAACAAACTAGCTTCGGCTTGCTAAAGGAACGAACGAATGATCAAGAAATTGCAACAGTTTAATTTTTAGCAACTCTAATAATACTCTCAATGTGAACTCTCTTCATTGGAAGCCTTCGGTTCCAAATCACAGTTTCTGTGGGTAGTTGGTTTATTCCACGCATACTTTGTGGAACATCCTCAAACGGTCACTATTGAGTCGTCAACTTCAAATTTACCTGCGTCCAAAAGTTTATTACGCTCTGTAATTTCTATCACTTTTGAGCCCCCATTTGTTACAGATATGAAAGTGGCAAGGCAATTTGGGGCTTATTCCAGTAAGCATTTCATGTTATTCCTATTATTTTTTTAAGGTCGAAAAGAATGTCCTTTTCTGCTCAACATTTTTGGGTTTACTAATATCAATCTTTGTTCGGTCTTTTATAAATCTTATTAATGGACACCCGATCTTAAAGGGCTCTAGTATATGAGGTTTCTAGAAGAAATGGAGCAGGAAAATGCGGCTTAGGTAGAAAATGGGCCAAGAAAAAATGGACCAAGGCAAAAAAGGAAAATGGGAAAAATGCCCCAAATACATAGGTAGACAAGTATTTGAGGGGACCTAATACCTAAGTATTGTACAAATACTATTTTTCATATGAATTGAGTAAATAATTAAATAAAATAAATATATTTTTGCAATTTAAAATAAGTTATTTCTTTGTTGTTGTCAACTTTAGTTCAAAATTATCCAAATTATTGTAGATAATACGTATTGTCTTAAATAACAAACATACCGATGTTAAAAGCACTTGATGGAGAATACTGGTATAATTTCGGGCGTATATCGATATTAGAAGCACTCTAACAGCAAATATATAATGAAGGGGAAATATATATCTAATTTGTGGAGCAATTGCTACAAATGGAACATTCATATTTAGAATAAACTGCAGTTTTAATCTGATTTATCGATTGATATTTTTCAAAGTAACTGTCAACTTATATTTTTCTAAAAACAGGAATGTTTTATCACAAGGATAGTATTTATTTTTAATAGTGAATAAATGTTAGAGTGAGAATAGGTTGCTAGTTTCCGACGCACACCGATGTTACAATCATTTTAAAAAAAATAACACAAAGGAATACCTAATATTTGACACATTTGATTTTTTTTTAGAGATAAATGAAATATTATTCCATGAAAATTTTAGTTCCATTTTTACATTAGTGAGAATTATTCTAAATACAAATATTCCATTTGTGGCTATCGCCCCCCCCCCCCCCCCATTATCCAGTGGACGTATAAATGTTACATGATGACCGACGTCAGAAAATTAATATTTATCTTTTAACGTATGAAATGAACTTTTTGCGTGCATAAATGTATCGAAGATAAGCACATGGTTAAAAAAGTGGCATTTTGGCTGATGAAAAACATAAATTTTATTCCTTTCCATACGTTTTTTTGTTTTTACCATAAGCATAGACAAAATACGACAGAGTTATTATTTTTGGCGTCAGTGAAACGCACAATACCCATAATCCTACACAATCTTCCGTGAGGAACAGTTATAAAGTATTTGAATTGCACCCCCTAAACCCACTACCCGGATTTGTTGGATTGGAAACCCAGCCAGGATGGGTACCCGGGGAGCTGTCAGCTACACCCCTGCTAAGGATATACCTGGAAGTGCTCCTTGATATAATTCGGATCGCAAAATGCATAAACACTTGGGAGTTCCATTACAAACATTTTATTAACGACAAATCTAGTCACAAGGACAAAAAGTATTCAAACATTAATAAATTTATATATGTAGAATAATTCTCAATCTTAATGCATTTAAGTATCCCAACTATACATTATGGCTTGACAAACCCTTCACCTTTTGTATTATAATTTCGTTTCACTTTTTATACGTCGTTAAGAAGTACTTTTTGTCCAATTTTATAAATGTATGAGAAAAAGTCGTATTAAGGTTTAAACTAAGAAAAATGTAATTTTAAAAAAGTCAAAAAGCTCAAAAAATGTGGACCCCTAGAGAAAAAATATTTCCAGATTTAGATTCAGTGGGTCTTTAGTCATAGGAATCTAATTCATTTCCACAATCAAGGGAGTTCACCCATTTTTTTACCAATATTATGGAGATCTATTTTATATCTCATTGCAAAATCATTGGACTTTCTTCATAAATTATGGTTAATAGCTTAACATTAGATTAACCACAATAATATTTGTCTAAATTGTTTTATTGTATCGTTTAAATGTACCAATAGTTAATATGTATATTTGAAAGTATTTCACCATAAGTTTAATCGTAATTTCATTGACCGGATCGTTGATCCCTAAGTGTACTGATTGCTATATCTTTTTATATTGCAGTGAACATTTGATCGCAATTTTCTTCTTGGTCGCTCACTAATCTGTTATTAAGTGAAGAAATAACTTATTATGTTTGATAATATTTATTTGACATATATTTATAGTTCATATTTTTGTAGAAGGACCTTGACAAAAAAGATTAATGGTAACATTGTTATTATTATACGATCACCACATAAACCCTGATACTTTGGCATACATTTTTGCATGAAATCATAAAGCATGATGCATATCATGTTTTTTCTACAATGATCTTTTATTTAAGCTAGACGATATGATGAATTGGAAATGAAATTTATGTGCATCAAGGGTCATTCGTCAGCTTGTTTATAAATAATTTTGAATAATATATATAAGAATATACTTATGACTATCAACACAGTATTTAAGTGCTTTATAATCCCACATTTATGTATATCGACAATACTGAAACATGTCAATTTGAATAAAAAGATTAATGGAAGCGATGAAAATGATAGGAACAATACAAGCAAATTGATGGGGAAAAGGGAGCTCGATAGCCGTGCGTGCTAAGCGTGTTCAACTCTCAATGTTGGGGCGCAGGTTCGAATCCCGAGAGGGGATGGTCATTTTGGTCTACCTCATTGATAAGATCCTAGGTTCGATAGACTAATTTTAATGCTATAATGCTTATTTATATCCTATCGGATGCAATTCAATCGAACCATATAGGCAAAAAAAAAAAAAAAAAAAAAAAAAAAAATTGATGGGGTCTCTAGCCTAATACTTTAATAAATATACTTTTTTCGAAAGTAGACATTCCGGAGGTTTTGTAGAATTTTAGGTCTTTACTTGCGGCAAGTAGCTTCAAATCGAATTAATTAGGGTTTGATTGTAATTTATTCCATAAGATAAGAGGATATAATTTAAAATAACAAGCCTGCATAAGAAAAAAAATTTATATTTGGTATTTGGCGGGAACCAAGGATAATAGATAATACAAGATGCGCAGAACGCAATGTTTAGATTCCTCTGATTAGAAAGAAAAACTGAAACGTCACACATGACGTCACATCATCGATTGTTATGATTTATGGCATAAAAATATCTAAATTCTCTTTCTCTTCTCTAATTATCTTTCTGTCTGTTTGATAGAAAGGACTACTACTTTTATGGATTAGTGAAAAATATAAATAATCAAACCTTTTCAGATGTTAATAAATCAGCTGAGTTTCGGCCTGAAAATTGAAAATCTGATGCAAATAACATATTATTAAACCAATTTCATTTTTTTTTTGCTGAAAATCATGTGAATGTAGTTACACAGAGTTATAAAAATCTTATTTTTATAGGAAATTATATACAAGGTTGTTTGACTTCATCGATATTAGTTAACCATATTATTCATTCTTATTATTGTTATTTATTTAGATGGTGTAGGTATTAGATATACAGGCAAATCGTCTAAGGGATTACGTCATATTTTATTTTATTGGAAATATCCCTCTTTGTTTACATGAGTTCTGCCCCCCCCCCCCCCTGGGCGAGAACATAAAATTGAATAGAGTTACCTGTATTATCTGTTCAAATGACGGAACGTAGAACGAAACGTTTACGTGCATACAAAAAATGTTTAAAATATAACTTGTAAAAAGAATACACAAAAATATTTAATACAACAACACTACAGATTTTCCATTACCCCATATATGTTAAAAAATATATATTTCAAAACACTTACCATGTCCATTGGCTAATTTATCCAGTTCCGGAGTATAGTATAAGGCCATCCCAACAAGTGTGATACATAGGAAAAAGAAAACTGACGCAATAAAACCAATAACAACACTCGCTCTTTGAATTTCTCGACTTGTTTCAGATCCTGAATTGAGTCCGTCATCAGTCCTGGAATAAAAATGTGACAGTATAATTTAAGCTTTTTTTTGGGTTGCTAAAACTTTATAGTTTAACCATAATTCTATGGTATCGTATGAATCCATTTAACGGGGCGGAATTGTGTTGCAAACATTGATGCCAACGTTGCACTCAGTCACTGAATGCAGTGACTGAGGGCCTTTGTTGAATATTAATGAATGAATTGTTTATAATTCATGTTAACATTTACCTCAGAACAAACTTAACATTAATAATCTCCATATTCTGACGTCACGTTATTTAAACTCATACAATGCTTAACTGTGCAAAATATATATCATAACGTTTCTTTCTTCTTCTTTTTTCGATACAGTTATCGGTGTCTATGAACTTAATTATTTCAAATACACATAGCTGTATACATGGCATTTAAAGAGTGGATTAATCATGCGTAATTGAGTTTTAAAATGAGGCACAGGGTTAAAGCGTTATTGTAGCAAAATGTAGCGTGCTTATTCTATCGTGTTTACTTTTTGATATAATCATTATCCATATAAGAATTTAGGAAATAAATAATAAAACCAGTAAAATGCAAGGGTGAACCTAAAATCCTTATGCAGTAAAATTGATGAAAATGTATTTACTAAAAGCATTATTTATAAGTAGTTTTTTAACAGAATATTCAGTACATGTTTTATTCCCATGATTTCTTTAATTACATAATATTCAAGTCCAATAGACTCCATAAATAATGAGCGTGGTTCGTTATTTTATTATAAGTAAACAAGAATAGTCAAAAATTCCTACTGCCTCATTTTTATTATATATTTTTCTACTGGAAGAGATTATACAAGTGATACAAATTTGTTGTTGACAATAGTGTCATTGAGTATCTGTCACTTCTCTCGTCGCAAATTGAGACAACTGGTTTTTGCTCTTACTTTTTGATTCCATGCAAAGTCGGCTCGGCAGTCGAGAAGATGCATACAGAGCTCATCCCTGCCTTCAACTGTGGGAGTTTTGTCCTTGAGAAGAGCCCTAGGTGTCCCCGGGAGATAAGAACAAAGGAGAATGTCGCCGTGAAGTGTCTGAACGAACTGTATCCTCAAATGAGAGGTTTCCCTACCCCATAAACCCGTCATCAAGAAATATCTTGGACTTATTTACATCCTACGTTCTCTCGTCCCTCACCAACTCTCAAAGACTAACAAGAAGGTGCGAGTGAATTTATATTAGGACATCTTGAAGATCTTCTGTAACGATGGAGAGGCTTATCTGGGATCTCATTCTTGTTCTCCTAGGACTCAGCAAAGCGGAGACAGGTCTGGGTGGAGCCTACGGGGCCTGGTTCTCAACCCCTGTATGAAGCTGACGACCGTACATCTTGATGGGCTTCACTTGAAAACTGAAGTGATTCTCCATCCAGATATTCCACGGGACCACAGATTAACATCCTCAAATAAAAAACAATCACCTGAAGGATTACCTCTTGAGGTGGAACAACGCCCGTCCTCATGTTGAAGCTTAAACAGGGAAATTAATAGCCCTAAGGAACGTGGAACCCGACAAACATAGTCTTAAAATCCCAGATCTAAATCTCTGTGACCGGCTCCTGTTTCGATACTTGAAGTATATGATTCAGAATGATGAGTTTGGGGGCATGAGGAAGCCACAACTGACGTTCAGCGGTCGATAAAATTGTTATCCCTTGAGATCTTTGGAGTCACCATATCGGGGTGTAATGGCTTCGAAATGCATCACGCTAGAGTCGCTACTTACTTAAGGAGGAGAGTCGGAACCATCCGCCGGCTGGGAGTCTCAATGCCCATGGGACTTGTCCTGTATAACGTCGCAAAAGTCATTGTTATTGGCAAACCCCAGACTTGTCCCTGGCTAACTCAACTTGTACGGCTTCCGACAGAGTCGGAAATAACTCCACATCCATATCACTGTGACGTCGGAGCACAAGTCCCGAAGCCCGTGTCCTCCAAGGCGCCTAGTGGTATAATAGAATGAAGACGCCTGACCTCCTCAACAGAGCGGGAATTCCAACAATAAACGAGATTGTTGTTAGGCAGTCAGGGATAGCTGCTTGGAAGGCGTTTAACCTTCAAAATTCTCCTCTCAGTGATGTCCTCTGCACCTCGCACTCCAGGATAAGAAGTGGAACAAGCGACCTAATTCTATGGACTGCACTTCTGCAGTGAACATGGCAAAACCATGAAATTCGTCTCCGGAGCTGAGATAGACAACCATCCTTCTAATAGCAAGGCGAGTGGCAACAACGCTTGAAAGTATTTCAGAGCATCTCTAATTTTTTATGAGTTAAGTCGTGTCGTGAGATCAATATTTTTATATAATTTATTTATCTTCTTATTTATCGTATATATTTATATTTATTTAAATTAATTTATCATTCACTTTGAGTAGCTCTAGGGCTAGTGTTAAATTGATAACAAATATATTTCATCACACACACTACGTTATCACAGCCGGAGGGGATTATATATTCTAACTTAGATGCGGGTTTTTTATTTGATGTGAATCAGGATTTTCACGGTCAGTCTAACTCTTTGTGGTACATCTTATGATCAAATCCCTTTAAACTATCATCCATATGAAGAAAATGAATTTTCCCAGCAGGGTGCTCGAATACCAATATATTTATTTAGGTAATCACCTAATAATAGAATATGACAAGTAATATTAATTGATAAATTAATTTACGAAAGGAAATGAAAAATGAAATAATTATTGACTAGAGTACAATATATAAAAGGTGCGATTAAAAGAACTGGGGTTTTTAAGGAAGATGGTATCTGCTATAAAATTATAGCATTGTATTTTGTGTTTGTTTTGTGTCTAGAATATACTTATCTCATTGGAACTTAATAACTTAAACTTATGTCAATATTAATTATTATTTTATTATGTATTATAGCTAATAGAAAAAAGGATGATTGACGGTGATGAAATATATTTTTTAAAGAGAATAATGAATAGAATAGGTACTGGCATGGGTTAGTTATAAAGTTGAAGAAATTTTTAAAAAATTGAATTTAAAATAATAGTTTCATATTTTACTCTTATTCTTTTATACTTCCAACGTTTTTTTTAAACCTTTAAAAAAATTCTACTCCTTTTTCTCAATAATATTTAGAATTATTTTTATACTAGCAATGTGCCCGGCGTTGCTCGGGCAAGGTCGGCACATGCAATTTGCCGATTTCAAGAGTTTGTAGGCGGTTTCAAAGCAGCTCATGTCCTTCCCCAGATGATCTGGTTTGCTGACAATAGGAAGAGAGAGAAGAAACCTGTTTGTTTAACTTTGAGCGCTCTCTGTGAAACTCTGCCTTGCTCGGGTTAATGTCTACCTGGATTCATTTATTCTTTCTCCCTTTTTATTTTCGACAATTCATCAATTTTGAAGATACATACCAACATGCAGCGAGAAAAGTTCTTAGAAAAAAAAAGTTCTTCAAAACATATTTTATGAAAAAAATCGCTTTATTAGTCAAATTAGTCAAAAATGAAAAAGGCCATTTCTAGCCCAGTGTGGCCTTAAAGGCCTTTAATTTTTTTCTCATGTCCTTCCCCAGATGATAAGCGACGTGCATGCAAATTTTGAGCTGAATTGGCCCAGGCATGTGGCCGCGTACTTGTAACAAACAGACAGACAGACAGACAGACAACTTCTACTTTATATAGATAGATATATTTTTCCCTTTTTTACTTAAAAACAAAAAAAAAGCTTTTTTCGGAATTAATCTTTGGTAAGATTAAATGTTTATGTATTGATTTCTTAACTAATTTCAAGAAAATTCATTTATTTCACGCATACATATATAACATTTCAAATATTCACATTCATTTTGTAAAATAATAAAATTATTATAGAAAAAATGGATTTATTGATGGAAACTATATCTGATCTAAATATGTAGAATTTTATATTAGGTTCTTTTGTCACTGGATAGCATTTTAAACTATAATGTTTATTTATCTAAATGTATTTGCGTAACTAGTCAGTTTTTTGTTATTATGTGTCTACTTGGTTTTTAGTTGACTTTACGCCAGTGGTGCCATGGTAACGGCCTGCGGGCCGGAACAGGCCCGAATGGACATCTCATTGGCCAGTTACGTCAGTGGTTGAGAAGTGTTTTATTAATAAATAATACTATGATACAATATCAACACATTTAAATCTACTTTTGTTGTTTGTTTAGTTTTGCCAGGCCAAAAATGTACCGGTAATTTGGCCCCCTGAGGTCCCACTTGAAAAAATCAGGCCCCCTGACCGATTTCACGATGGCATCCCTGCTTTACGCCTTTATGTAGATGAAAAATAAAAATTAGAACCGTAAAAAATGGGATTTAAAAAATTAAAATACATATATTCTCATTAAATTAGGCCCATTGATATTAATTATTTTTCAAATGTTTTTGAAGGAATTCTGATTAGGTATGTAATTTATTTAATTTCACATAATTGTCATACATTCATTGTGAATGGAGCTAAATTTATTGGAATGAGATTGGAAATTTGTCTTATATATAATTCTTTTTCAAGTGGTTTTTGAGATATTCAGATTATTTCTGTTATTTATTTAACTTTACATAATTGTCATACATTCATTGTGAATAGAGCTAAATTTATTGGAATGAGATTGGATTTTTTTCTATATAGGTATATATACAATATGGGTATACCTATATGTATATATATATACATATATATATATATATAATATATATATATATATATATATATATATATATATATATATATATATATATATATATATATATATATATATATATATATATATATATATATGTATATATATGTAAATTATATAAATATATATATTGATTTTTTTTAAATATTATTGTTGAACTTGCGCATATCCATATTTTTAATCGTTGTAGTTTTATTAAAAACAGATGATCAATGATTTTTAATTTTTGGATATCTATTGCATGTCTAAAAAAAATAATTGCAGAAACTAACGGAAATGAATATCATTTTCTAAAGGTTTTATATTTATGGAATCATAGGGTAAATAGGGTTAAATACAATGCTTTTAAACCCTATATTAACTTTTTATGAATTGGTTATATTTTTCACTATCTTTTTTTTCTTGGCCCAGTGGGCAAATATTTCAACAAATAAAGCCAAATATATACAAAAAGGTTTGTACAGATACGTAGTGAATAAATGATCAATAAATAACAATTATTGAAACGAAACAAATATCACGAAACATTAAAATAATTTAGAAACAATAATAAAGGCATTTAAATAAAAATTCATATCTGTACTAAAATATTTTTCACTATCTTCACAGCTCACAAATCATAAATATATGGCTGACTTTTTTTAATAATTATCGTTGAGTTTTATTTTGTGAAGTTTTTTTAAATAAAAAGTATAAATATTTGACATACATAACTTGTTAATCTTCATATTTTTGACCTTCTTTGTTTATAAGAAAACATTATGCTGAAAGCAATAAATACAGAATAGTCAAGTTACAAATCTATATTATTCCTTTTAAATAGCCTTGGTTCAAGATACGCTAAAAAGAACTAAATAAATGATGTGTATTTATACAGTATGTCTATTTGAAATAGAAAAAAGATTTTTAATGGTTTCTAAATTACAAAAAAGTATATATTGTACTAAATTTAACAACTTTTTTGGCTTATTTGGATTTATGGAATTATATATAAGTGGATAGGAACGATCATAATAAAATGATAATTAAACCCTTTCATCTTTTCAATATGGTTGATCAACCATACAAAGGGACACTCAATATTGAGATTCGAGTACGTGTTGACTGAACAAACTTGCTACTTTATGTCGTTTTAACCTTTGTATAGATTAAAAATGATATGTTGAACGTCAAATTGTAAAATATTATATTTATAAGTTGAACAGTTTATTATTTTGCCTAAAAACTTTTTGTCGTAAGTCATTTTATATTATTGTTTTATCTTAACACAGTATTTTTGCATTATAATGTTCATTTATGTTTTTTTTTCATCTCCTTCTTTCTAGTATATTCTTATTTTTTTTACACTGAATGGGGTCTAGCTAATAAATAAACATCTTAACCAAAAAAACCTTTTTCATCGTTTATCATTGTACTTTCATGTGTGACGGCTGATGAAGAAATGATGGAGGTGAGTTTAAATTAAGCAAATTTTTTAGTTTACTAATTTCTCTCCCCATTCCGCATCATTTAATTCTCATTAGAGTTCGTATAAAGGGACAAACAACAAAGTGTAATTATTGCCTTTTTTCCACACACTTCGCATGTTTGCCAAATGAATGATGAGGTTGCTCATCCATTAAGGTAGTATTACCTCTTCTTCATCACATCCGTATATAAATGTACAATTTACACACACACACACATGCCTCTATTAAAGAGTATCATTTTATGAGCAATTGAGTTAGCCATTGAACCATCTTCACTGTAATTGCATCATCAACACACTGATCTATTCCTTTCAACAAAACAAAAAACAAGGAGAGGAAAACAATTATAAATAATGATACCTTTTAGCAACAAGTAGGTACGTATGTCTGAGTATCATCTTCTATTAGAACCACCGAGTAAAACAACAACTCCTTCTTAAACAACGCAATTTCACGAACAACGAAAATAATAATAATTTTCTCATAAATTACTTCTTCTTCATGAACACCAAAATAAGGTCGTGCTCAAATTTCTATCTACTTTATGACTTTGGTTCATAAATTTCAAATTTGTTGTTTTCTACGCGCAATTTTTAGTCTTTCGCAAATATGTTTGTATCACTATTTCTACCATTGAGTGGGAAAATCTTTTTACGTATTTGGAAAACATTTATTAGTAGTTTTTTTACGTTTCTGTATGTCTTTTTATATACAGTATGTGTACAATCTTTGATAAACAAATTTAACTTTAAACTTTAATAATGTCATAACTGATTAAAATTATAACAAAATATGAATATTATGCTTTACTTCTTTTACTTCACGAAGTTACCATTCATATAAATCTAACTAAAATAGGTCAGAATCTATAGCGTGCCTTGGTGACGATAGTATTCTTTAACACTAGAACTACAATAGGGTCATTTTTGACTTATATAAAAATTTAAATGAAGATTTCTCAGCTTCCATTCATTGTAGAGACCTATTTTTGGTATAGCCGCATATTTTTGTCTTTATTTAACATATTAAAATTTCACATTTCAAGTTAAATTTACAATTGATAGTTTAGTAACTATAAAAGGGGATCATTTGTGACACTATTATAAAATAATTCGTAGATATTTGTCTAGGAATCTTTCTGCTTCTTATTTTCTCTTTTGAACCTCTCTACCTTCCCCTGCCAATATTGAAAGTAAGAGTGTAATATATAGAAAAAATATCCATCAATAACGGGTCATCATTTTGAATTATATTTCAAATATTTTATATCTAGGCCAGGAACGGTCTCTAGCAGATCTATCGAAACAAATTCACGATTTTTTATTCTAATCTTTTAAATACATAGATACAAAAATGGAAGAAGAAAAATATCACATTTTTCAATGACTTAATTATGTTCTTGGACATACTTGAAAAATTTGTAGAACTGTTATATAAAGTAATCTGCTATATTTTTCACATCTAAATCATTGCTTTGTTCATTAATCTTGAAAAAGTAGAAATTTATTTGGTATGGGCAGGCATAGTATCAGATATCCTTTCTAGCAAAGATATTTTATTCAAAAATAATATTCCTTTTTATTCAACTTTTTTGTACTGAAGAAGAAGTAGTTATTATTTGGCTACCTATATATATATATATATATATATATATATAATATATATATATATATATATATATATATATACTGATAATACAATTTGAATCAACAAGAAGACACTAGCAATTAATAAAAACGAACAAATTTCTACATTTATAATTATTATAAAAATCGCATATTATTTTACTCAAAATGTGAATCTTGGCTTTGTCAAAATGGAGCAAAGTTGTTGAAAGTTGTTTGAAAAAATAAAACCAATAAGCATTTATTATAAGGCTCACGAATGACCCCTTGTTGTAGGGGTGGGGGTGGCGTTTGCATGGTAGTTCTTGTGTTAAGGCCACAAATTCTATATTTGCCTATGCAATATTGCCCTCGAAGATCACTTACATAAGAAAACAGTAGATTTTTTTTTTCGTAAATCGTAATATGGTTTCCATAATATAAGCATGCGACTTGAGTGTCTCTTACGTGACGAAAAAACCTTTATCAGATGTTATCAAACATGTAAGATATTGAGGTTTATGCAACAGCTATGATGATGTTTATTTTTGCTGAGGTTATTTCAAGCAAATGATATCTTTGTCAAAAAAAATATCTGACAAACTTTAAAAATAAAATAAACTATTAATATGTTTTCAAAGATGATAATTCAATTTAATGTTATAAATTATATATATATATATATATATATATATATATATATATATATATACAAAATATATAGATCTTCAACAATTAAAAATCTAAGATAATATTAATCTTCATTTAACTATGCGTCCTTTCTTAGAATAATTTATCTAATGATGAAACACAATGGCTCTTTTTATCTATGTATAAAAGAAGTTTCCTTTTTAAGGATGAAGAGTTATTAAAGACGTCTCTTTTTTCTTCTCCTTCTCCTCGTTACCCATTTATTTTATATAGAAACCCTGTAATCTAAATCATGTATTTATTCAAATGGGCCTTACAAAGAAGGTCAACCCATAAAAACTTAATTACTAAGGAAGGTCGTAGAGGGACTGAGGGAGGTTTGCTTCCCTTCGTAAGGAGACGCAAAATTCTCACATTCATGATATCCAACAAATGAAGAAAATATTTATAAATAACTTAAATATCTAAGAAGGAATACCAATTTTGTGCTTGATTTCTTTACTTTAGTGGTTGTACATTTTCTTGATTTGTATATCTATTGTGAACAGTAAATAATTTCGAACTAAATAACATCCGTAAAAGAAAAGAAGAAACAAAACACAATTTGTCAAGAGAATATTTTTTTTAAATTTAATTAAAATGCTTGGATATTTTTAGATAGGGACGCAAAATAAATATTCTTGGAGGATTTGGTATTCATTTATTCATGAAACATTAGTTTCGGAAGAAAATATTAGAATACATAGCATTTAATATATATTTTTCCTCATTTTTATATCTTTAAATCAAAAAAAGAAAAACTATGTATTTGGTTTAAATATCAACTGAGGCTTGAAGAGGATGTACTCTACGAATGCTTCATTCCTGCAATATAAGTTTGTTGGAAGCTAAGATACAAGTGTACAAATTGCGTTTGAGTGTTTGATCCATATGTGGAATCGAAGAATAGGTCTTAGAACCTCCCGTAGAACACAAAACCACTTTAACAATATTGTTTACTTATTCTACCTCGGGAAGTCAATGGCTTAACTCATTTTATAAGCAATTACTATTGCTGGAATCTGCTGGATTGATTAAAACATTTTTAATACAAAATCAATCTAACTCGACCAACCCTTAATACCACATCCGGTACATAATAATATGGCAAACTCTCCTATACTAAAATTGATATTATTACAGCCGTTTCAATTATATAGCTATAGCTATATATATATATATATATGTCTCGCCATTCCACGTCGGTTGTAAATAACTTTAAAAATATTTTAGGTAAAATTGTTTGTGTAAGGCCAGGCCTCCATCAAGTTTCGACCTTCTTCTTTTAAAGGTAGGAATATATTTATGGTCAAACAATATATTCAACCAATTATCTTCTTCTTCTGTGAATTTTTCCACGTCGAATACCTAAATCATTTGAAAGATCAATTTTTGTAATTTATAGGTTAATGCGTTTTTGTATACAAAAACTTCTCCATGCTTTACTATTTTTGGCTTTTAAAATTTGAAATTGAAAAGCGGTCTATTTCCTACCTTATACCTAAAATATCCAATGATCTAACATCCTTGCAGCCCCCTATAATCGAAGAAAGTGGATGATGCCAAATGCCCATAGGAAGAATGGAGATATTCTCCACGTTGACTTTAAGTTCACTTGTTTTTGAAAATTTGCCAAAGGCATCTAAAATCTCAATTTTCCCTATAAGCTGTTCCTCCGAAGTCCCTTACACCATTAAGGTTTCTATCGTCGGCGTAGAGGTCGATTATGTGCTTTTTATTTTCCTTTTGGACATCAAAATCATTATAATTACGATTAATTAAGGTGTTTAATTCTTCCATCGAAACGACAAATTAGAGGAGTGATACTGGACATCCTTTTTTACATATTTTTCCTAAAATTATAAGGTCACCTTGGATGCCATCTAAAACAATATTAGAGCTACCTTTAAAATAAGTATTTTAACCCCATACACTCTGTATGGGTATAAATACTTTTTGGGAATATAATTTTTAACAGCTTTGAAAATAAAACTATGTCTAATAGTATCGAACGCTTTGCTAAAATCGATTGCTATAATGGTTCTAAATTTTTGTATCCGACAAGTGGAGTCCTGATATTTCTTGACACATCCGCGATATTTTTTCTTTTTAGGAATCCTTTTTCTCCTGCCCAAGACTTTGTATAAAATGGGTTCTATTTGTCGTGCTAAAATACCTGCCAATAAACGTTATGCCTCATTATTATTGTCAAAGTCCTCCAGTGATCAAATAAGTATCCGCTGCCCTTCTTGAGGATGAGTGAGCTTCTGCCGTGAGTTAGAGGCGCTGGAAGGGCGCCTTTAGTTTCCATTTCCTTGCCAATCCTTAGTAAGTAGGGGGTGACATTATTTCTACAATAACTGAAGATTTTACGTATAGTACCGTCTGGCCCAGAGGCTGTATTATATTCATAAAACTTTCGAATATGATCGATAATAATACTATAAGTAAAACATAACCTGTTGATATTTTGAGTCTGGGAAAACCAATTCTAGAGCATCCAAGAATCCTTTGGTATTATTAAATAATTGAAGAGTTTCTTGTTTATCTGAAGTAAAGGCTCCGTCTATATTGATTCTTTCAATTCTTCTGAACGCTATTTCTATCTTAAGCCCCATTTTTTTAAATCTACAAAATGGGTTCTGCTCTAATTCTAATAATATTTCTTCATCCTGAACTTCCGCTATTCCAATGGTATTGAGGGTATCAGAGGTTATCATCCGCGTAGATAATGAGCCTTTATCCATAATTTATTCTACATCTTTTTGTATTTGTTTAGTTGTTATCTGCTTTTTCACACACAAAAAATCGTTGTACTTTTGATCGTTTTATTTAGGGGGTTTAAAAAAATTCGACATGAATATGTTCCGTTAAGTTTTCCTGAAGAATACTTTGTAATTTCATTTGATATTTTTTGCAACGGATTAGCAAATTAGGAATTCGAAAAGGCTTACAAAATTGGATATAACTCAATCTCCATTAATTTATGATCTGAGGAGGGTTCATATCTACAATTTTCTTTTTCAGTAATCGTAGATATATATATGAAATGAGTACATGATCTATTCTTCCAGATTTGTTTGCGCTCCTCTAGGAATATGAATCTCTGCTGTCCAGAAATTCGTCCCTAATATATCAATTAGGGATGTTTCATTGATTATACTTTCAAGATAACACTTATTTGGATGAGAGTTATTTTGAAGATCGATATTGAGATCCTTGGGAAAGGGTCATTTATAAGGCAATTACGAATAGAAATAAAAAACCGACTCTGATTTTGTGTGTGGACCATATGCGTTTATGATACTGAATTCAGAAGTTCTAGATGGGGCATAAATGTGAATCTTTACGCAAGTCACTGTCGATTTGGCTTTAATAAACACTTTTTGATAATGCCAACATCACTATGACACCACGAGTTACTTCATTCCCAGTGAATTACACAGTGAAATTGGGTGGAATACAATGAAGACATAACCTAGTACAAGAGGAGGCACATAAAGTCATAATATCTTGAAGGCAACTGATGTCCGGATGTAAAGCCAGGATCCTTTTCATCAAGCATGTCTTGTTCGTATATCTTTTCCATCTCTAGTATTTAATGACACAATTCTTTTCAAGCCTACTATGTTTTTGTGTATAGACATAGTTTATTGAAGCAAAATCTAATCGTAATCTTAAGTAGTTTTGCCTGCGAGTCATTATTAGTTTCGGGCTTATTCCTTTTTTAATGGGTCATTTATTAAAAAATCAGGCAATATATACAATAATAAATAAAAAGAGTAAGAGGGGTCGTGATAATAAAATCATAAATAAACATTGTAGTTTAAAATTAACTCTCTGAAGCAAGACCCATCACATCATTTAAACATCATAATCTAAATTATATATAGTGGAAGTGAGTAACACGAAATAGAGAAACAAATTTGGTAAATAGTATATAAGAACATATTTTATTGCACGGCTCCCTCGATGATGTCATTTGAAGTCCTCTTATATCTTTTAACAATGAGTTTCAAACCAGAGTTAAAATGACAGGACCACTGAGGAAAAACTTTGACGATATCCGCGGCGAAGTCCCATAACGTCACTTGCTTGGAATGAGGAATCTTGAGGGCAAAGACTCTATATCTTGTAGCCGAAAAAATAATATTTTTTTAAACGACCCATTACGAATAAGTGTATGTGAGGTTAGACACTCTGCGATGTGAGCTTTAGAGCTAGCAAGTGCAAAGCTCAGAGCCTTGAATTCAGGAGATGCAGTTGTTACCTTTAGAGGAAAACCAAATGTGATATAGGCCGATAAAAACTTTGCCTCATTTTCAGAGCTATTTACATAAAAATATTATAGGTGACGAAAGGGCAGGGCAAACAGCGAAAGCGTGATTGATCAAATTATAGATTTTTCTGCAGTCCTTACAAGGAAAGTTGAAAAAGATGCAACCGGTAGAGATTTTAAATTGTGCAGTAATTTTTTGGTTATCCTTCACGTTGGTTGATTCCATAATTATTTTTTCTCATCTTTGTGGAAGATTTAGCTCTTGAATAAAAGCCTGGCACATTTTCTTCGCGTCCTCGTCGGGTCCGAGCCTTGTACTTAATTTAATATGACATAGAGTATGAGACATATGAAGCCTAGCTGCTCTAAGAAGTGGGAAGTAAAACTTTCCCGCTCTAGGACCCCAATTTACATCTTTTTTGAAATCTTGGATGGTGAAAGTTTATGTTCTAAAGGCTTCCAATTCCATGCTTTGGGGAGTTGCATGTTGCCCCAAAAAGGCCCTTTCTTGGAGTTATGGTGAAGAATGTCTACAGTAGAGGAATAGTCGTAAGTTGGCGTAAGACTCCATAATGTTCCTTGACATGAAGCCCATACCGGTGAATTTATTATTAGCATATTGGAGGCTAGGGTACCCATCATTAAAATGGAGTAGATATGGCTATTAGAAAATGTTGACCTCCACTCCTGCTCTGGGTTGTACGAAAGATCGATGAAAATTTTCTTGTACATTTTTGGCAATACATTGGAAGGTTGCACCAAACCGAGTTGTTTTTAGATCTCTTCAGGGATGGAAAATAACTTTTGTGGAAGAGTTTCTGGAGCCAAGAGTCCTCTTCCTCTATCGCCCAAAGGGCAATTTTGGGTGAAGCGTTTGTAAAGTAGAGAACTACTACTATTAATAATCATTAATGATTTCAGACGGCACATTGTTAGGTTCATTCACCTCTTCCGCCCCTGTCATAGGTCCTATGAGTTATATCCTGGGATTCTCCTGCCTCATTATTAGACGCATTACCTCCATCATTTATTTGCGAGGGAGTATCTTCAACGTTTACAAGTTATATCATTGTCTGATCATTTTCATTCAAACGTACCGTCTCGTTATCATTTACAAAAGCTTTGTCTATGCCCAAGATAATAGATAATACAAGATGCGCAGAACGCAATGTTTAGATTCCTCTGATTAGAAAGAAAACTGAAACGTCACAGATGACGTCACAGTAGCTATTTGTTATTAAATAAAATCAAAGGTACATTTAAAAACAGTGATTAATTTTAAAAGGAAATAAAAATTTGAAACCCGGGAGCTCTCCGGCGGAGGCGGAGCTGCAGAGGACGGCCACGTTGCTCCGGAGCTCCTAGATGCGTGCGGGCTACCAGCCAAGGGCCTCAGAGTCCCGTGCAGTGTTCAGGACTTCCACTTCCTCCCTGATGCTGAAGCTGTGCGTCCCCGGGTGGCTCGTGGCGGGAGCGAGCCTCCGGACGTTATTTCTTTGAGAGCCTTTACGTTCTTAGCTTTGTTGTCCTAGAGGTATTAGATACATAGGCAAATCGTAGCTGTGATGACGTCACATTTTTTTATTGGAAGCTTCGATGATTCAAGGACAAGCAGTTCCAGAGAGTGCTTGGTCATCATTTTAAAGAGCTTATTTTTTTTTATCAAGCTCCACTCAGGTTATAACTATTGATATTAAATATTTCATAGTTCTTTTAAATGTTTTTATATACAACATTACTTGATTAAGTCGTGCTTTTGTTAATGACCTTAAATTTTTAAATAAAATGTTATTCTATTCTAGGGTAGGTTATAGTTTTTTTTTCTTAGATAAACATAAATCGGTTCAAATCAGACCAAATGCAGCTTAAATGTTGTTCATCAAGGATCTCGTCAAAGCCGGAATACTTCCAAGGAAATCAAAACTTACTTATATTTGAACTGTTTATTTATATTATTGTCTGTCAAATCATTTATCTTGCTTTCTACAACTCCCTTTAATATTCTTGAATTATTCAAATTGTTATGCATACCGTCTGGATATCAATAAAAGTTTAAATGTTTAATTATTGTAATAAACTTTTGATCTATGATAATCGAAAAAGACAACTTGTGAAACATAACTCATTGATAAATATTCTTAGGAACAAAGATTATAAAATTAGTATTAAAAGTACAATAATAGTTTTTAAGTTATTATAAAAATCTAAGGGATATAGATTTTTAAAGTAAATAATTATATAAGTAAGAATAAATAACACATATATTAAGCATCAGCATGACAATGTTTGTTATTTAAAATGTAGATCACACAACAAATAAAATATTTTTTACGCATAAAATATCAATTTACAAGGAAATATTTATTAACAATGAAAAAGATTTACACTTTTATGTAGCACTTAGTTGACTTTAGACTTTGATCTCTGAATCAACAAATTATGATACAAAGTCTTTTGTAGAACTAGTAGTAAAGCCACCAGGACGCTCTGTACAAAGTTTATAATATTACTTTGCTTTGTTGAATCATATTTCTGTCTAACATATTTTTTTTAAATACCAATATCATAGGCATGATTGTCGATATAACCACTAAGGCTATCTAATATTCGTAATTATTCATTCTAAGCAAAAAAATGGCATATTTGGAGGACTGAAGATATGTTTTAATATGTGGAAAAAGAGAAAGAGAAAAGGATATTTTATAACTTGTTGCGTTTTTCGCAAAAACACTAGGAACGTTTTCATAAAAAACTGAACACAAATTGTGTTGGGAAATAATGGAATCAGTCTTTTGTTCAATGTTGGCTTTAAACAAGTTTACCAAAAGGATATCTTTTGGGCGTTTCTTAGCTAAGATAAAAAAGAACATAACACAAAGACTTGAAATAAGAAGCAATATCCTGCAAATATGGAGGTTGTACATAATAGAGCTATTGAGTTTTGTTCTTAAATGAATTACAGGGTGTGATCAACTAAGTCTTGAAGTATCAATTTACTTTAATGTATTATAACACTACAAACAACGAAAAAAACTATTATACATATTGAGTGTTCTTTTTAATCAGTTATATATATATATTAGGGGTATTATAGCAACTAAATCATAAGATATCAAAGATAGAGTCCCCTCAGGACGATTGCGCGATAAGACAGTAAATGATCGTAGAAAAATGGATTTTGGTTTAACCTTCCTCCCCCCCCCCCCAATTTGCATTCTAAGGTTTCTTTATGAAAGAAAACCTTTTTGTTATTGTTAATTTTAAAAAATAATCATAAAAAGCTGAGAATATATAAAAAACTATACATTTTGTTCATTTCATAAAACTTTATCAAATAGGTAATATTTAGGTAGTGTAAATAATGAACATAAGTTCTGACGTATCAACCATTATTTTAATAACAGTTCCTACTAGCTTCTTTTACAGTTTAAAGAAGGGAAAATAATAAGGGAAAACATCATGTTGATGTTTTAAATCATTCTTGAGTTAGTTTTATTTTCACATCTTGATTATCATACGGTAAATTTCTTCTTAAATATTGTCACATAAAATTAAATCGCACATTATTGTTTATGTTTTACTTGCAGGTTCTTTTTATCTCGACTCCGTGGTTGATAATATAAAATCATGACGTTGATTATATCCACACCCTCCGTTACTAGTTTCACAGCACGTTCCACTAATTGTGAATGGCAAGGATAATTAACATTGTTAAAGGTTATTATTTTGTTTTCATAAGATCTATTACAGGCAAAAAAAGGAGGAACGGGCAAATTTATATTATGATTTTATAATCCACTGATCACCCATCATCAAAAGGCGGCAAAGCGGAAGATCAAGCGAAAGAGTTACTTGCAGTAATAAAGAACATCAAAGCCTTGTTACTCTTTTTGCTGTTTTGTACATCACGTTTGATATTTGGTTTATACCCCTAATGATCATATCAACACTCAAGGCTTCTATATTTCGCTTCTTTTAAAAACTATATATATATTTCCTTTATGGTTACTTCTTGATTTCAAAACTTTAATTTCCATCTGTTGTGTCATTTAATATGTTTTCAATATTATTGATTTATAAATATTCAATCTACCATGCAATCGGGCCACACGCTATAAATGACCCAATAACAATGATAAAGAACATTTTGCAGCATAAAAACACTCAAAATGTAATTATATAAATTGAGGGAGCCGCGGTATATAATTAAACAAGAAGCAAATTTATCATTCGTGGTAATGAGATTAATTGATCGATAACAAAAAAGTTGGCCTTCATTTTTTTTAGTTTGTCCTAAGACAAATTACACCTACTCATTATGAAAAAGGCATGGAAAAAGGTGTTATGCAGTAATGTAAAGAAAAAATTACATGCCCGCAAGGAATATGACCTAGAGAAAAATTGCCCGTTATGAATATAGGAAAATGGCATGAAGCCCCCGAGTTTGTAGAGGAGTTTACACTTTTTGGGGCCTTGTCTACCCTTATTCAATTAGGCGTTAATCATCAAAAGAAGGGGGCTAGCGTGGGTAATAATAGAGAATACGTATTTACAAGGGATGCCGTTTGATTTATTAGAAGGTCGAGGGCATCATTGTAAGTACTTGTGTGAAAGTAGTTTAATTTGTTTTCTCGCTATATTGCTGGTTAATAAGTAGTTATGTTCGGGCATATAATAAAATCAATTATATCTATGCATTTCAAAATCTTATTGTTTATACTTATGTTACTTGTTTGCAGGGTAATTTATTTTTCTTCTTGTATATTTTACATTCCTATTGGTGTTCTATAAAACCAGAGAATATATACTTTTAATACTGGTAAAAAAGTATACTTATTTTCCATTAGCTTTAGTCAGTTTTAGAATCTCATAAACAACATATACCCAAATATATTTATATTTAGGTAATGTGTATAACAAATCCTAGGATTCGGTTGATTTATTTGACAAAATCTAGCAAATATTTGATCACTAAAATCGCATTTAATTTACACATTTATTTTTCTAACAATGCACATCAACATTTGTTAGTAATACAAATTTTGATAGTCACAAAAAGGCCAAATCCTTAAAAAAATCAATTACGAATATATTCGCCCCAACCATTCAGCACCTTATTTATGTTTACACTGTCTGCAAATCAATTGCTTGGCATTATATTGTTTTCCGAAGAAAGCTGTTGATAATAGTTCAGTTATTTAGTAAATTTTTCACTACTCAATCGCCTCTCCCTTATAGATATGATATTTTAAAACATTTGTGTGCCAATTGTAGATATGATCACAAGGAGTCCAAATTAGTGTTTAATTTGTATATAAACACAAATAAGCGATTATTAACGTTTTTAAACAGTAAATTTCGGAGCATTTTTCAGAAAAAGTGACAAACTAATTATGCATATAAAAATATTAACTAATTTGGACGTCTTGTGAGTCTATCTACAATTTCACCCCATTTACTTTAAAATAACATTTATATTAAGGACAGAAAAGCGGGAAATCAAGGTTTTCTCATTTTAAAAGTTTAAAATATTCTTGAGAATATTTTAAAAATCATATTCAACTTTAGATTGCTGTATAACAATGCTCATCGATGAAACCAAAGTTTTTTACTCCACTGAGTGGATTCGAGAGTCTACTATCAGAATACCGAATTTTTTAAACAATCCAAACAAAAATACATTGTGACCCTTATCTAATTCCAGACATCATTTTTAGCCATACAAAAATATTTAGTAATTTAGTAATATTTAGTAATATGCATTGCCAATAAAATGAGACTTTATATTTATATATGAGATATTTGTGAGCATGAATGCTTAAGGAATGTCGTATTTTAATCAATTAAAAACATGAAGATATAAAAAATGTGCCCGGTCATGCAAAAACAAATGTAAATGATTTAGGATGAAACTAATCAAACCCTTCTACTAGTTTTAAATTGATATAACAACCTGGACTATCATAAAATATTTAAGAGTGCTTTTTTTAATATATATGACCTTATCATTTATTATCCATTATATAAAGTATTATATTCTTCAACGATAGTAATAACAAAAATGGTCTAATATTAATAAGAGGAGGGGGGGAGTGTTTCAGATATTTACTATCTCTTTATTCAGGCCTATGTATATAACAAAAGATATTTCCTCTAAGAAAATGCAATCTTTAAAACAAAGTTTCTATCAATACATATCTCAAACTTTCTTTATAGTTGGGCAGTCAAATAAGAAGTAGGTTGAGGTTCAAATGAATTGTAAAAAATTATTAGTTGGTTCAACTCAATACAAAATATTAAACCATAATGTTATATATATATATATATATATATATATATATATATATATATATATATATATAAAGAGAAGAGAGAAATAAAGACTAGGAGGCTCCAGAGGATCAAGAAAATCCTTAAATGGCTGAAGAACATGGGTTGAACCTGACAATCTTCTGGGACAAAAGATTGTCACTGTTGATCAGGTCTACAACAGTAGGAACGATCGCTGGCTTGGAAAAACAACAGAAGAAGTTAAGTGGTGTACCGCACAAAACATCCCGCCCATACTATAGTTTTCGGAATTGTGGCCTCCGATGGTAAGAAGATGCCTCCCTTCTTGTCCATGGTCGGGAGAAAATCGACCATAATGCCAAGTATGAAGTGCTCAGGTATATATCATCTTGACATGACTGAAGGCTAACTATCCAGAGGGCAACTACGTATGGACCCAGGATGTGTTCCCTCTCATAAAGCTTCAAAGTGTCAAGAGTTCTGTGCCATCAACAAGGCCAATTTCTGGTCCGCGGAGATGTGGTCTCCTTCTTCCTCAGATATTAACTCTCTGGACTGCGCTATGTGGTGCACTTAAGAGAAGGAGACGAACCAAAACTCTCACCCAAATATGGACTACCTGAAGGTTGTCATCTTGGCTGAGTGTGACAAACTGTCAGAGGCGATTATAATCAACTCCTGTGAGCCTTCCGATGTCGTGTGCAGGGTATAATTGAAGCTATTGGTGGACATACAGAGTGAAAAAGTTTGCACAGGCAATGCTCCTATAACTTTAGTGAAGTTTTTTAAAATTATTAAAATTATAGTATTGTTTGTATTTTACTAAAGCAACTGCTTGAGCCCACGTTTTGCTACGAACCCTGTATATATATATATATATATATATATGGGTCATTCCCAAAAAAAATTATTTCAATGAAATTTTGGGTTCATGGATTCGAATGAAATTTACACCATAGAATGATTAAGTCTTTTTCATTATATGTCTTAAGTTTCAGTTCGAATTTGTTGTCTGAGCAAAGTTACATGCCTCTTAAATTTGGGCTTTTTCCCGGACAAAATCCCAGCCTTATTTTTTATTGGAAATTTTCGAGTTCCTTATGGAGTTTTTGATAAAACTTAATAAATTGAACATACTTTAGTGTTTATATCTTATACTTGAATTACCCATTTTGAGCATTTGAAAGCTCTATGGTAATGAAATTAAACTTTTTTTTTGCCTTGATACCACTTTTTTATAGCCAATCGGCTCTCCTGATTTCCTCTTTGTTTTGGACAAAAAAACTGAGGCCTTGAGTTGATAGAAGAGACTTTTTTCTACAAAATATCAAAAATCAGAGATGTGTTTTTTGTTTAAGCCGAGAAATTAAGGATTCATTTTGGAAATTGAGTCGATCTTTTAGATTACCTTATCATCATTATATTTGTGTATTATGATGACGTAAATGGAATATTTAATTCCTCCTTATATAGAGTATATTGATATAGACACACAGATATAGAAAGACACACAGAGAGAGAGATATATATAATTAACTTATTCCCATCCTGAAGAGTCTCGGGATCCAGAAATAGTGAATAGTGACTTTACACATCGAATTGGAATCTTTGGGCACCTGGATCGTGATGAGAGGAGGTTCTTCATGACCTATTCCTACTCATTCGTCTTCAAATATCTACCCTCCCTCCCTCCATCCCCCCTCCTCCGGATCTGTCTCGGATGACTGACTACGGAGACTCCACTCATGAAGCCTCCTCCCACACTTCTCGTGGACTCGTCAATCACGAAAAAGAAGTCTCTCAGGCATGTCTCTTCCTCAACAAGCAAATGAAGGAGTCCTCCTCAGGCCTCACCCTTCGAGTCTCATCTCTAAAGGCTTGCAATTTGGAATGATATCAATGTCCATGATATAATATCTCAACCCGGATCAACCCACCTATTAGTCTCGGAGTCCAAAACAATGGACTTCATGCATGGAAAGGAAAATTTTGGACCTCTTGATTGAAAAAGGATGGATACTTCAAGGCTTCTTCCTTCCCCTTTTCATTTGCCTTCCTGGATTGGAGCCATAATTTTGACAAATTCGATCATCTTAGAATTTGGTGACTTATTACCATTCTTTACGTCGCGTTTCGACCCTAGAATCTTCAATTACACCAAGTTTTTCACATTTGAATCCATGAGAGTTAAATAAACTCCTTATTTTACTTCAAAGATTCTACAAATAATTTGAACGGAGTCCCTTTCCACTTGGGATATTTGTTTCATCCTTATTTTATATTTACCGCATATATTCGTTCAACTACTCTGATTGAGACACCCGAAATATACACTTGATCACTCATTAAACATCTATTTTATACTTATATCTATACTTTTAATATTTGTTATTATTAGTGCAAAACTCAGTGCCTTGCTTTTCATGTATTTTCTTTGTTAAATATCGAGTCACTGTGGGCTGCGTTGAAAAGGTTCATTCAGGGAAATGAGAGTAATAAACACTAAAAGGAACTTTTTCCCTTTTACTTCGCTTAGTTACTTGGAAACGGAAGTGGCCAGAGTCAGATTTATGTGTTAAAAATTATTACAGAGCAGTATCTTGTCTAGTTCCATTCTAGTTCCTATAAGTGAAGTAAGACAAAAAATGTTATATATAAAAATCAAAACGTTAATAATATAATTAAGTAATTAATACTTCTCTGTAATTCCTAGGCTAGGCAGATTAGGAAGGACCTTAAGTGATAAATTAACATCAAGTATACTCATGATAAGGTCAATGATAACTATTTTCATTTAAGATTTTTATTAATGGGCTATATTTTATTTGTAAATTTTAACAATAGTAGTAATAAGCATTTCTTTCTTTAGGTGGCAGAAGTACAGATTATATCATAAAATATATTAACGAACACCTTACCTTCACTTAAGAATTGTGAAGATCAATACTCTGTTGTGTATTATTTTAGAATAATTCTTTATATTTATATTACAAAATACTTTTACCATCGTTACAAGAAGTACGAGCTGATATCTTTAGAAAAATCAACAAAAGTTGTGAAGGTGTTTTTGTTTCAATACAGGAATATAACATTTACATATATGTAAATGTTTCTTAATATTTTATTAATTTATATGATTATTGAAATTTATTTTATGTGATTTTGAAATCATGGGGCGTGTGCTCTCCCCATTGAGTGTTTATAGTTCCATCAGAAATGTAATTAAAATTGTAAATGAGAAGCACTGAATAACTGCAATCCAGCAATCTTTTTTAAATCAAATGAAAAAAAATATGTCTGAAGATGAGCTAATTGTAATTATGGACTTCGCCGAAATTTAACTTTATAGTTCAAGACGCAGTTCAAGGGTTTCATTGGAATAAAGATCAATGTACTGTCCATCCACAAATAATATATTACAAAGAAGCAGGGGAAACCAAATCTTCATGTACATGTTTTATTTCAAAAGATCTTAACATGATGTGGCTTTTGTATATGAAATTATATGCATACAATTCGAAATTTTCAGAAAAACATAAAAATGTAAAAAAGAATCATTATTTTTCAGATGGGTGCACCGGACAATACAAAAATAAAATAACTTTATTAATTTAATTTGTCACGAAAAAGATTTTAAAATTTCAAGCTCCTGGAATTTTTTTGCAACCACCATGGAAAGTCTCCTTGTGATGGGTTGGCGGAACTCTGAAAAGACTACTGACAAGGCTAGTCTTCAAAGACCTTTTGACAATCAAATTTTAACTACAAAAGACATAATTGATTTTTCAAAAAATAATATAACAGGAATAAGTGTTTTAGAATTGCAAACAAAAGACTTAGAAAAAACAAGAAGCAGTTTAAGTAAAAGATTTGAAAATTCTAAAACCATACCTGGGACAAGGAATTATCACCAGTTTACACCACTTGACAATAAAAAAATGCACGTTGTAAAAAACTTCTTGATGACAGAGGAGTTGATTGCGGGCAAATCTTCGTACTTGCAGCAGAGACTCTTCACCATGAAGCAGAGTAAAGTTTTTGTGACCTCCGCATTTTCCATGCCGTAAAGTGCCCGTTTATATGTTTGCCCCGTGGACTCCCATGGCTAGGCCCATGATCTCACTGGCACGTGGAACTCCTCTGTGTAGCCGTAGGTGCTCTGAATCCGCGTGGCCTCCAGGTGCCGCTCGACTTCTTCCGTCTTGCTCTTGAAGAGGACCTTCTGTGTGAAGTTTCGAAAGTGCATGCCTTGGCTTTCCACAGCGTGTCCTCGTCCGTGCTCACGCCCCGCAGAGACAGACCACTTGGCAGGCATGGACTTGACGGAGCAGGCGTTGATGGACTTGACAAAGACGGCGTGGAGTCCTCGTCCTCTGCGGAAATGTCCTCCATCTCCGAGGGCAGGGACTCCAAAAGGAATAAAAGTCCTTGTCCTGGATGTGTGGTATGTTGGATCGGGGGCAAAGGCGGTCCGGTCCTGGTGGACCACATGGTTCAAGCCCGGGAGCTTCCCGGGGAGGCGGAGCTGCAGAGGACGGCCATGTTGCTCCGTATCTCCTTGACGCGAGCGGGCCACCAGCCAAAGGCCTCAGAGTCCCGTGCGGTGTTGAGGACTTCCACTTCCATCCCCGATGCTGAAGCTGTGCGTCCCCCGGTGGCTCGTGGCGGGAGGGAGGGGACCTCCGGACGGAAGAGAAAGGAAACGTGAGAGGGGGAGCTCCCGGGAGTCGAAGCTAGCTCACGAGTCCCTCGGAGGAAGAGGGATAGACTTGATAGACTTCCTTCCTCCACATGGCCGCTGTAGTAAGCACCGCTCTCACAAAGCACCTCCACATGATAAGAACCGGAGTAACCCAGTACCCACGCTCAGAGACACAGAGACACGGTAGAGGGTGAGACAAAAAAGAGGTTGTCAAAAGGGGGACTACTGCCTACTCTATTTGAATAGTAAAAAACGTACATTAACTATGAACAACAGAATATGATTGAGCGCTCTTCCTGCAGCTAAGTGCTCTCTGCTTGGTAAACTTCCATTTACGTCATGCCATGCCTGAGAGACTTCTTTTTCGTGATTGACGAGTCCAAGAGAAGTGTAGAGGAGGCTTCATGAGTGGAGTCTCCGTAGTCAGTCATCCGAGACAGATCCGGAGGAGGGGGGGGATGGAGGGAGGGAGGGTAGATATTTCAAGACGAATGAGTAGGAATAGGGTCAGAAGAACCTCCTCTCATCACGATCCAGGTGCCCAAAGATTCCAATTCGATGTGTAAAGTCACTATTCACTATTTCTGGATCCCGAGACTCTTCAGGATGGGAGTAAGTTAATTATATATCTCTCTCTGTGTGTCTTTCTCTATCTGTGTGTCTATATCAATATACTCTATATAAGGAGGAATTAAATATTCCATTTACGTCATCATAATACACAAATATAATGATGATAAGGTAATCTAAAAGATCGACTCAATTTCCAAATGAATCCTTAATTTCTCGGCTTAAACAAAAAACATATCTGATTTTTGATATTTTGTAGAAAAAGTCTCTTCTATCAACTCAAGGCCTTAGTTTTTTGGTCCAAAACAAAGAGGAAATCAGGAGAGCCGATTGGCTATAAAAAAGTGGTCATCAAGGCAAAAAAAAAATTCAATTTCATTACCATAGAGCTTTCAAATGCTCAAAATGGGTAATTCAAGTATAAGATATAACACTAAAGTATGTTCAATTTATTAAGTTTTATCAAAAACTCCATAAGGAACTCGAAAATTTCCAATAAAAAATAAGGCTGGGATTTGTCCGGGAAAAAGCCCAAATTTAAGAGGCATGTAACTTTGCTCAGACAACAAATTTCGAACTGAAACTTAAGACATATAATGAAAAAGACTTAATCATTCTATGGTGTAAATTTCATTTGAATCCATGAACCCAAATTTCATTGAAGTAATTTTTTTTTGGAATGACCCATATATATATTATGTTGTGATGGGTCACGAGTAAAACTCGTTTTTTAATACTCGAATTTTATTTAGTAAGTAAAATAAGTCTTCAAATACTCGACTCGTGCATGAAATCGACGAGTTTTTACTCGTTACTCGGGGGAAAACTCGCTACTCGGAGAAAAACTCTTTACTCGGAGAAAACTCGTCACTCACGTGGAAATTTCTTACTCAACAAAAAATCGTCCCTTAAAATAATACGGCTGGACCAATGAAGAGCCTCGAAAGTAATTAACTCTTAATAAAAATTGTAATGAGACGGTCTTACTAAGATTATTTATGTACTGAGTATTGTTTTTAAATACATTTTACCGTTTCTTTATAAATCATCCTAGCTTCATAAAAATATGTAAACATAAACAATATATTATCTATAAGTCCAAAACAATTTTTATAGTACATATTCATCTTGTCTTCATCAAACTATGTACAATGTGACAAAGGAAATCAGCTCAGAGAAAAAAGTAACATCCTCCAAGATAATTCCCCTTCCCAAAACTTTGTTAAGCAAGTACAAATAATTTCTGAGGTTAGTAGAATTCCTGCCCACTCTGTCGTTGGGATATTCATCCATGACTTGTATTTGGAAATTGACAAGCAATTTTCTGAAATAGAAACTTCAGAAGAATTGTGTAAGGCCACACTTCTTGATGCACGTTTAAATATTACTCAAAAAGCTTTCGCAATTGAAACAAGCAGAACATTTCAAAATGAAAATTATTGAGAAGTACCAAAAAATATGAATAATCCTTTAAATCATCCTTTCTCAAATTATGGTATGCGTACCCCTAGGGTACGCAAAGTGATTATAAGTGGTTAGTTAGTTAAGTATTTATTGGTGTTTTACCATAGTACATTCAATCATTACAAATATACATTTTTATAAGCAAATACATACATCCTAATAGTAAAAGTTTGGGAGGCACTGCTTTAAATGAAAACGACCAATCAATGACTAAAAAAAATCTCTCAAACAGTTTTAATCTAGTGTTTGAGGGGATTTTTTTAAAATCTACAATTCTAAATGAAGACAATATTGTTCAAAATGTTCAAAGAGAATGGAACAAGTATTTAAACGAACCAAAAGTTGGAGTAAATCACTCTTTCATGCGTGGTTTTTAGATATTTGATTGTACAAGGAACACCATATATTTTCTACGGCGGGGAAAATTCTAACTAATCGTCGTAATAGATAGCTCACAGATGATCATGCTGTACAATTATTCAAATTAAACGCCAATTTACGTTAGTCATTCTAGATTTGCTAAAAAACTATAAAACAAATTGTATTTCTTAAAAGTCGTATGTTAGTATAAACTATAACTTGTATTTTTTCTATTAATTTCTATTAATAATCTGTTAATTATCGCATTTAAAAATATATATTTGTGTAACCTTATTATACCTTTGTTCTTATTATTATCGTTTATTTTGTAACATCTTGAAATGTCAAGGATCAAAATATTTGCTGGTTGACATGTACAATAATATTATAAATCAAAAAAATTGTCTTTGAGATTATTTGTTTTTAAGTACTAAATGTTGATTAGACTTTGATATCAAGTAATTTATTTATAAATATTACTTCTAGTAAAAAAAGCTATAAATCTGTGACACATTACTAAACAAAATTTATCAATTATATAAAAATGTACTCCAGGAATACATTTTAGAATTTTACTAAATAAGCCCTTAACCCCCATTTTGAGTTTTTATAAAATTAAGAACAAAAAAATCCGACCTGCATATAACTTATGATCCTTTCACATCAATTTGGATGTTAAAAGAATGATCTAAAAAGCCCGAGTATCCCTAGAAGTATCAAGTTTCTCACGAGTAACTTCCTTTTTGATATATATTAAAAAGAAATGAGCTATTAAAAGTAACGAGTTTTTTACGAGTTTTAATTTTTATCCGAGTTACGAGTAAAAACTCGTAAATACTCGAGTATTTTTTCATACTACTCGCCCAAGCTCGAGTAGTAAATTTAAGCCCGTGACGTAATATTAGGCATAATCATAACGTTTATCTATTTTATTACCTCAATATTCAGTTTAAAAAGTATCATATATATCTTTTGCTTTAGATATATATTTCGATTATAGAAAACAGGCTTCAAAAGTTATATATACATTATTTATTTTAAAACTGAGCTTGAAAGATCTTTGGAAGCTTGATAGACTCTCAACGTTGAGGGCGCATATTCGTCTCTCGAGAGGTCAGGCCAATATCGGTCGACCTCTTTTAAATTATCTTAAGCTCGATAAACAAATTTTAACGCTGTAAAGCTTATTTATATCCAACCAAATGCCATACTATCAATCCAAATAAGCAAAAAATGAACAAAAATTATCTCACATGAATATGCAATTCATGATTGAGAATTACATATTGGGATTTCAAACTTTTTCAAATGCTAATATTTTACAAAATAACTCTCCTTAGTTGTTAAATATTATTTTAATATATTCAAAAAATTATTGACACAATGTTTAACAAACATTATGAAAACATTAAGTCATTTTTGATATTGATTTTTCCATTTCATTTATTTCAAGATGACTAACCACAAATGTCCTATATTAAAACAACTTATCAAAGCAATTTTTTTGCATTTTGTAAGCCGTTTAAATCATCATTACAATGCAGCATTGCTCCTGATAATAAAAGATTTATTTTGTATTGCATGTTATTTTTAATAAGAGGTTAATGATACGGAAGAGAAGTCATGAAATTTAATAAGCATGACGGCCTTCATTTCAAAATGAATTCAGTTTTTTCTTATATTTGGAATGGAGAGAAAGCAAAAAAATAATTTATTATTATATCATTTAACACTAGAAAGACGGCAAAGTATTTCTACCTAGAATGACGGAACAGTCATTTTGACTTCTCTTTTAATTTTTCATTTTATTCTCAAACTATTCTTGATATTGGAATGATAATAATAATATATGAGACTAAAGAATTTGGTCCATAAAAATGGTTTAAAAAAATATAAACTAGATTTATTATTATTATTCATAGTAATTGGTTTACATTTTTAGAGTGACAAATTTTATATAATTTTCTATTTTTGCGGTACATTTCCTCATATGATTCTTTTACATCTAAAGCATTTGATGCTAGATTTTTATTCTTGCATTTTCGCACTTGGCAAGCTTTTCTTTTCATTGGGGTCTCTTCTTCATTATCATTTTCTACATCACTAACATCTTCATCGTTTCTACCATACATGGCTTTGTTCATGGATTGTAGTTCTTGCATGAGTTGCAAGATGAACATCCTTGTACTTATTTTTGTTACATTGATCTTATTGTATATTATTTTAGTATTGATGGGCGCCATATATAAATTTTATAGAAAACCTGTAGGGGCCATCGTCTTGATGCCACCTTGGATGTATATAAACGAGCCATCTGATCTATATTATCAACTCCAGATTTGGTCTGGTTGTAAAAGAAATACTTTCTGGAAGTTTTTTTTTGGAGTATCAGAAATACCACCGAATTGTGTACATTACTTAGGACTATAACGTTTTTTTAAGTCTTGCCTTTTTAGACCGTAAAAGTGAAGTCTTCATGAAGAATGCAGAGACTGTGTCATGTTCTTGATTGCTTTGGGCACCTCCCTCCTCATTCTTTTCATAGTTCCCACAATACTCGTATTCTTTTTTCCAGTGATTTAGCCAATTTCAGTGAAGTGAAGAAATTTTCACTGGTGATGTTTTGTCTCGCGTTGAGATATGGCTCTGCAAGTTTCATTACAACTTACTCTGAGAACGATGATTTTTGGCCCATGGTCATTTTTTCCTAAGTAGGGGAATCCATTGACTAGTAGTGGGACTCAGCATCTACAGCTAACCAAAACTTTATTCCGCATTTATCGGGCTTGTTTGCCATTTATTGTGTAAATGGGGAACGTAACTTCGTTGGAATAATTGCTCATCTACCGTGATATTGGCACTGGGTTTGTAGCAGGCATTGCAATTTTCTATAAATCTGTTCCAAATTGTATAAATAAATGCAAATTTTTCCCTTTAACTCGTTGAATTCTTGAAGATCTGATACCGAACCGGATATATTTCAGGAGCTCTTTACATTAATCGCGACTCATGGTCTCTCTGAAATACGGTGGACCCCAAACTTAAGACCAAAATCACATTGGGTGTCCTTTGGCAATGAGTCATAAGAGATTCAAACTTGTTGCACATATAAGTATACCTACTTTCAGCAATAGCGTTTTAACAGGTTTATACTTGTTGCACAAACAGTATGTTTTCTAAATCTATAAAAAAGAAGTCATTTTGACTTTTCCGTCATTCTAGGTATAAATTGTTATAACTCTTCACTGAGTCAAAATATTTATTATATATTTGATAAAAACCTTTATTTTGTTAAATAATTAAAAGTCATACAATCTGAACAATATTGGACCACTGACATTTAAGATATTAGCTTATAAAGTCGAAAAAACAGTCAGATTGACTTTCTAGTGTTAAATAATAAAAATCACGTACGCCACCTAATTGGTACCTTTCATTTGAATGGGCCCAGGCTAGCTTTGCCCTAAAGCACCAACACTTCAAATGAAAAAATTATATATATGTTTGGCAAAAATAAAGTTTTTACCCAATCCGTGTTAAGCATAAATAATGGATTTGATAACATTAGCTCAAATAAGAATGGAGAACGCTTAAAGATAATTTATGAGCTTCCTCTCTGCAGATAACCTATATCTGTATTTTTACTAAGAAGTTGTAAACTCAGTTATTTTTCATATTTTTTAAAAGATCAAGAGTTCACAATAGTATATTCAAGACACAAAACCAAATATGATTTCAGTACGTAGAAGAAGCGATCTACTGTATCTAATACATAAAGAAAGCAATAATAATGATGATTTAATTTTAAAGCCTTTGATAAATATTTTCTATACATATAGAAATTAAATATATGCCCATTAATTTTAAACAATATATTTATTAGTGCATAATAATAAAGATGTAAGAAATCAGGTAACTTCAATGGATCCTTTTGTAAAACTTGCTTTCCTCTGTATATTTTTCCCTTTGAAATACAATACATAAAAATATAATCCTGACTTATAAACCAAATATTTTTAGGATGCATCTAATTTGTATATATATATATATATATAACCAGAGAATCCTTTAAACGTTTATGTTTGATATCATGGATTATAGTATAGTAGTATTTAAAAAAGTATGCAAAAATATTTTTCCAGGTAGACAAGGAAATTATACACTGTATTAAGAATTTTAAATCCTTTTTTTCTTAATATTTGGTTTGAAACAATATTTTCAATTATAATAGATCAAAGTTTTTTAAAATATAAAAATATAGTATAGACTGAGATGTATTATAACTTATAAAACATACATATGTCCTTAGCAAATTGAGAAAATATCTGAATGATCAATTTCGAGCCAAATAAGTTAAGCCATGGAATTGATATCTCTCTTAAATATATATTTTATTATTTTGTTGTAACATCCAGAAATAAAGATATTATTATCTTAATATTAGAATTTGAGTTTGTCCGTCTGTCTGTCCGACTTCTATAGACGCCGAAACTACAGAAGCTAGAGAACTGAAATTTGGCACACACATGCATCGTGACCATGTGATGGTCTTGGGCTAGGTTAGGTTCTGATCAGACCAGATTTGCGTCTGTGAGAGGATTTTGCGGTTTGTATGGATTTTTGAGAGTTAGGTGGCTCGGGATGTAATTAGATGTTTTGTGAACTTCAACCGTAGGCATCTTTTGGTAAATAAAACTAAGGCCTACCGGTCTTGCAAAGGCCTCAAAAAAGGCTTGGAAAACTTTAGTTGTCCATAGTTTGTAAGTGAGATGTTTTAGAGACAGAACGCATAATAAAAGTTATCTGCATCTCTGCCCAACGAACCGGGATCCGGAAAAAAATTCCGGATTCAGACACTCCCGGACCCGGATTATGACATTTCCTTAACTTTGGATTCTTTCCCATTTTGAAAAAAAGCTACTCTAAAAGTATATCAAGAATAGAGTTTCCAATCGGGTCCAAAAGAAATTTCCCGGAAAACCGGACCGGCCTGTCGGAAATTCAAGAAAACCTCTGGAGCGACTTTTTAATACGAAAAAAAGTTCAAAACATAACATACGAATAAAGGCCTTGCAAAATAAGCCTAGGTTGGTTAAGTCAATGTCCGGCCTCCGGGACATATTTGGGCCGGGATCCGGATTTTTTTTAATTTGCAAGTTTTCGCTATATAATTTTGCACAATCATATTCAACTTCCCAAAGCGAGAGACTTTGATTTTTTTCAGTATCCGAATCCGAGGTCGTTAAGACCCTCAAATCCGGGATTGAATATTACGTCCTACTTCATGGACGAAACGGAATATTTTTGAAATCCTAAATTTTGGTAGGCCTTTTTTGGGTTGTCTGTTGGGTTGATCGCATCAGGTTATAAAATAGTATCTATAGAGTTTGGCATTTCTAATAAGTTCGTTTTTTTAAATGAATTTTGGTTTATAATTTTTTGAGTTTTGGCATAAAACTGTCAAAATGGAAAAGTGTTTTTTTCTCCGCTCCTGGTAAACTCACAGATTTCAACTTGAGTTCATAAGAAGGAGCTTAAAAAGTCTGACAACAAACTATAAATAAATCATTCTCAAGTGTTTCATATATTTTTTCAGAAAACCCAAAAAACTGATTTTTTCAAAAAACTTAAGGGGGTCCCCCATGATTTTTGGCATTTTTTTAAATTTTTAATTTGTTAATATAGTTGTTCCCAATTGGGGAGACTAATGCAAATGTGAAGAAATTTTTAAAATTGGATGAAAAACAAAAAGTTTTATAAGTAAGCATTATTTCATAAGTACATATGCTACATATATAAAGCATAGGAGTTGGCTAAAATGTTAGTTCTTTTTTGCTCCCTAGGGGCGCTCTAAATTATGAATCTAATATAACATCTTTTGAGACTTTTTACTGCATAGTGGGTTTTAAATTATGAAATGCAAAATGAAGCCCTCGCAAAAAAATATCCGGCACCATATGACGTCACTAAATAACACTATGGTTCACCAAAGGTCTGTATAATAAGGTCTGGGCAATACAAAAACAAGCATGTAATCCTAGCAGTATAACTACTCAATGACGTCACTGGAGAACGAATATATATATTTATTTATTCTCCGGCACCATATGACGTCACTAAATAACACTATGGTTCACCAAAGGTCTGTATAATAAGGTCTGGGCAATACAAAAACAAGCATGTAATCCTAGCAGTATAACTACTCAATGACGTCACTGGAGAACGAATATATTATTTATTTTATTCATTTATTTATACACACACACATACATATATATATAGATAGATAAAGAGATTGATTGATATATATAAATCGTTCTCCAGTGACGTCATTGAGTAGTCACACTGCTACATGTTTGTTTTTGGGTTCACCAATCTTATTAGCAGTTTGAATACTTCAAACTCATCCCCCTTTCTCACGTGAGACACAGCTGAACACGCTCCGAAGTATGAAGAAAGAGAAGGGAAAGCTCTATGAATAAAAATATTGGCACTCTTTGAATATGTAGGGTTGACGCAAAAGAAAATTCGAGGTTGCGTGATTTTTTTAAACACTCCATTCGATTTTTTTAAACGCTCCGTACGCAAATTTCTTTATTAATATAATATATCGACGATTGATGAAGAGAAAGAGGGAGAAAGAAAAAGTACGAAGGAAAAAATAATCATCACTCATTCCAACACAATGGAAGCAATCTTCAACGACACTAAAGATGTTGAATCCTCCAGGCAATTCCTCTAAATGAAGGATTGCCTACGGTCCGAGTGCCACCACCCAATGTCATACGGGATTTACAGCCTGAATTTGAAACGTTGGAAATCAGACGCTGGTACTCCATTTTATGAGGCATATGCTCTCTCTCGTAAATTGAATTCATACCATGCAAAATTGGAGGCCCAGGAATTGTGGTACAAATAGACGAATCCCTCCCTCATGGAGTAAAGGAAGTACTTCGTAATTGAGGCCATCTCGTCACTCAGAGGTGGGTCTTTGGGGGGATATTGTCCTTCCACTAAAGAGGGATTCATCATGATGGTGAAGGTGATAATTGCTTACTATTGTTACATTTGCTATGCATAATGACTTAATTTATATATTAGGATCGAAGTGCGGCTACCCTCCTTCCCGTAGTGATTGAGAATAAAGGTCGGGTTCCATCATATACAGCGATGGATAGCTGCATACGATGGAGCCAGTCTATCCCCGTTATCTTCACGAAGTCACGAACCATTCACGGAACTTTGTGGATTCAAGGACGGGCGCTCACACAAACAATGTGGAGTGCTTATGGAAGAACGCCAAAAGGAGATTTAAAGAAATGACAGGACTGCGTTCAGGACTCCACGCTCCACAGCCACTCGGATGATTTTTTGGGCGATAAAGATGGGGGAAGAGTGAAAAGGAGGCCTTCAATATTATTTTAAAGAATATTTGTGAATTTTACAATAAAAATAAGTTTAATATGTTAAAATAATATATGTTATTTTATATATCATTGAACATATCTTTTAAATTAAGGGCAACAGTCAACAAAAATAATCTCATTTATAATAATTTATTTCGACTTTATTATGAAGAAGCTGAATTGTTTTTGGTGGATGGAATCTCCACAACTTATTCTCAAATATTTTTTATTTTCATTAAGCAAAACATTAGCATTTTGACTTGAAGGATAACTTTGGTAATTTTGAAGTTATATAAGGTATATTTTAGTGTGTTTTTAACATAATATAGTTGTAATAATAATAATTAAAAAGAATGTGCGCGTTTAGTGGAAGTTTTTTTTTAAATATAAAACTTTATTTATTCAGAGAAATTACACATATTGAAATGTATCAATAAACATTATAGTTTAAAATTAGTTCCCTAAATATAAAAGTTAATCATCAACATTAAAATAGGACATAATAGATTAGATCATTGTAGGACATAATACATTGGACAGAGACAGAAATTATAAAAACCATATTTCAAAAAAAAAAAAATCGAATATGAATACAAATACATGGTAAAAAAAATAATGTACTATAATTTTTGTCAATTCTATGGATAAATTAATTTCGCAAAAAGGTGCAAACATTTATTTATTTATGATTTTTCCTAAACCTTCGGTTAACTTTTATTAAGTGTTTTAAAAACTCAAAATACCTTTTGGAGCAGGAAGGATAAAACCTGACTAAGTCGCCAACATACGTCCAAGAAGAACAACTCACATTTGGGATCTTAATTGCTAAGGCCGAGTACCTGGCTGCAGTAGCGATCAATATGGCTTTGATTGAATATTTGGATATTAACTCGTTGCCAGTAAGCCTTTGTGAAATGTAACTTCGGCAACTTAAGAGAGCCAAATCCAAGGCATCTCGAGATAACGCAATCCACTCCAGCTCTTTTGGGGCAAGAGTGTTTTTGAAGAAAAATTTATTTTTATAATTTTATCGAATAATATCAATTGACGAATTTGAATTAAAAAGAGGCGTACCCTTCCATATTAAGCGTTGACAAAAAGCCAAAAATTGGGACACATTTTCTAGCTTGTCATTAGTAAAATCGGTTCCTAACATTAGCCATGTAAAAGTGGGACTTGTTGTAAAAACTGAACGCCATTCATCGTGTGGGTGCGACGACATATCTATTAAAACCTTTTGAAAAATCTTGGGTAAAATAATATACAATAAGCTTAGACCTCCTCCTAGGTGTGATCTCGGTCTTTTGAGGGCCTTTAGGTACCTCTGATGGAACAAATTAGTAAGCCATATTTCTTCTTCTACTATGGCTTGCTCAGCTAGCCAAGGTAAAGAAGTTGAAGTTGCTAGTGGAAGTGTTTTCAATAATTAGAGTGAAAGGGTGGCGATTGTATTCAAAATTATTATTGACTACGATGAAAGGATCTTAGGTTAGATGAAGATTAATTACTGTACTATATTTCCATATAGACGCAATTACATCCAATCAAATATGTGAAAAACAAGTATTTCGTAGAAGAGATGTTATATTGGTTAAGAAAACCGATACATAATCATACTGAGGGGGTTAAATATAACGGCTTTTCGCGTTTCAAAATATACCCTTCTTCTGAAGATGGTACATGTCTTTTGTTTCAACTTGAAGATACTTTAATAAATTTATCTTGAAGGCTGATGCATTTTTATTATTATAAAGACATGAAAAGTCTCCTCTCTTCATCCTTGAGACTATGAGATAAACTACAGAGGGCTCATTCTGTTATGTTTTCTGGGTTGGTTTTGTACCCTTCATTCATTTAAAGGATCCTTGAACTCATTATTTTCAGTTTTATAGATGCGTCATAAATTAAATAATATATGTACATATTAAAAACAGTTGCTTCACCAGAAAAAGAAATCATCAAGTCGAAAAGCCTTCGTAATACTTTCATCAGCCGCCCAATAAACCGTACTGACATTTATGATTCCTTTTGACACCAAGGATACATAGACCAGTGCCTGGAACATCATCTAGTTATATGTACAAACCGGAGTTCCTTCCGCAGGGATCCCTCACAACGCCGTTCTACACTTTACAGTTGAGCTTATGAAGATCATCAAGGGTCAGCCCATGGCTTTACCTCCTGGTGTCAGTATCCCATGAGTCAAGAATGAACTTTAAAAGGGCCCTTGACTATGCCCTAGATAATATTCAATTAGTTGTTTCTTTAAATTCAAGATAAATAAATAATGACTTAATTTAGGAAGAGTGATTTTTAAAAAATAGGCTTGCAAATACTCTGTTAAAAAATATTGAAGGATTAATTTTATAGAGATTTAAGTAATGCCAAACCTGTTCTATAGCGCCACTCAAGCGAACCCGAAAAAGTGGACTGTAGAGATAGGTGGCCGTTATACACAGAAAGTTTTTACTAGTAATATTTTTTGTGCAGGATTAATTTGGTGGCCACTCTGGATGTGTGACCGCTATAGAGAAGAGATCACTAATATAAGTTTGACTGTATGTATGTAGTATCTATTAACTAAAAAAAGAGGAATGGAGTCCGACTAATAGAAGGTTTCTTATATCATACCAAAATATAAAAACAAATAAAAAATAGGATACATTTTTAACCACTCTAAAAATATCAATATTTAATATTCGGGTTCCCTAGATTTGAAAATTAAAAAATAATATTACAATTCTTGCCTTATTTAATGGCGATAGACCTTATTCAATTCATACAATAAAATAGTATGAAAAATAAAAATAGATAAAAACATTATTAATATGACAACTGATGAAGCATCTGTATTTTCCTTCCTCGTTTTTATATGTCAAAGTTGCCCTTAATTTTTTTTTAATGTTCTAAAATAAATAGGGTAACATAATTTTTTTATTATACTAATATATACATATGAAATTGATTAGTATTTATAAAATTCACAAATATTGTTTAAAATATTATTGAAGGCCTCCTTATCACTATTCCCCCATCTCTCTCGCCAAAGAAATTCGTCCAAGTGGCCAGGGAGCGTGGAGTCTTGAACGCCTGCCATTCCTTTAAATCTCCTTTTGGCGTTCTTCCAAAAGCACTCCACATTGTTTGTGTGAGCGCCTGTCCTTGGATTCACAAAGTTTCGTGAATGGTTCACGACTTCGTGAAGATAATGGGGATTGACTGGCAATTGTCGGATTCCATCATATGCAGCCTATCCATCGCTGTATATGATGGAACCCGACTCTATGTTCTCCATCACTAGAGGGAGGAGAGTAACCGCACTTCGATCCTAATATAAAAATAAATTTGATTATTCATAGCAAATATAACAATAATAAGTTATTCTCACCTTCAGCATCATGAGGAATCCCTCTTTAGTGGAAGGACAGACAATATCCCCCAAAGAGGGACGATATGGCCTCGATTATACTTTCTTTTGGCCATGAGGGATTCGTCAATCTGGACAATCCACAATTCCTGGGCCTCCAATTTTTCGTGGGCACAAACTCAATTTACGTGAGCGAGCATATGCCTCGTAAAATTGAGTACCAGCTCACGGCTGGCTGATCTTGGGCTCACCTCCAAGACATTCGTAGCCATTGAGATGGGCATTTTGTGGGCCCAACACCAAACCAATCTGGTGAGTTGGCTGAAAGGAAGCTTGGAGTTTTCCCACAAGGAGCCCTTCCTCTCGGAGACGAACCTATTCCCATGAAGGCGACATTTCCAACGTTTCATATTCCGGCTGTAAACCACGAAAGACATGGATGGATGGATGGTGACACTCTGGGCACAATGGAGGATCGGACCGTAGACAACCCCTCATTTGGAGGAATTGCCTGGACGATTCAACATCCTTAGTTTCGTTGAATATTGCTTCCATTGTGGGGAATAAATGATGATTATTTTTTCATTCCTTCCTTCTTTCTTCTTTTCTCGCTCTTTCTCTTTTTCATACACCATCAACAGTCGTAAAGTATAACAAAATGACGTAAGACATTTGCGTACGGAGCGTTTAAAAAAATCGAATGGAGTGTTTAAAAAAATCACGCAACCTCGAATTTTCATTTGCGTCAACCCTACATATTCAAAGAGTGCCAAATATTTGACATTACTCATGAATACGAAAAATTATGAAAATGGTTTCCAGTGCAAAGTTGAAATGTCGATGTTCCTCCAAATCATGAAGAAGTCGTACCTTATCCTAAAATACCTTTATCATTTTGGATATTTTGTCATTACTGTCGCAACAAGTATATCTATTGATGTTATTATATAAATGCTAATATTGTTAATGCATATAATAAGGCTTCAAACGATAGGGGAGCTTTTTATATAATACATCATTTTATGAAGTGAATATTTAAAGGAAAAGTATCTTAATTATTGTCATGATCTTTTATTATATTTATGTAAGCACATATGGCCCTGGAATATATTAGCCTTCAAGCATGTTCCGGAGTATTTTTATTGAAAATATTTTAATAAATAAATAAAATTGATGAAAGGTCACCATGTTTATGATCCCCGTCATAAACATGAGGGAATTGACGGAAGGGCACCGCGATAATACATTAACATAAATACTATCACTGTTGACATATTTATCTACATTATTTATTAATGAGATTATAAAGTTATTGTTATGACTCTTATATAAACATATAAATACTATCACTGTTGACATATTATCTACATTATTATAAAATGAGATTATAAAGTTATTGTTATGACTCTTATTTCAAGACATTGTTGACATTTGAATCATTGATCATCTTTTTGAGTCTGACTTTTAAAATCATTTAACTAATATATTCTATATTTGTGTAGTTCTTTACCTTTTTATTATTTCTCACCACCACAGTTGTGCGAAAAGAAAAGGAAAAGTACTCAGTCCTGTGTTAATGTTATATCAATTTCTCTTTGTATCTTTGTTTTCAAACATGGCGTCTGTCTCTCTGTCATGAGTACTTTGTTATGTCATTGAGTCTTCATTATTTCCTCTTTGTTTATATATATTTTATTCCTTTTATTACCTCCGCCGAAGGAGGTATTGTTTTCACTGGCGTTTGTTAGTTTGTCAGCAGGATAACTCAAAAAGTACTGAACGGATTCAAATGAAACTTTTTGGATTGTTGGAAATGCCAAAAGGAACAAGTAATTAAATTTTGGTATCTCTAAGTGCTTTTTTAATATGCAAAATAAGCAAAATAATAAGAAAATGGGTCTCTATTCAGGGAGTAGGAAAGAACAAACGCTAAAAAAATATTCATTGACGTATTAGTTCATATATCACTCAGGACTATGTTAACCCAGTGACGTAGCTTAAACTTCTTCTCTTCCCGTCTCTGAGTGCTTTTTTTAATATGCAAATGAGCTAACAGAGAGGAAACAATGATTAGAGATAGAAAATCGGGCGTGTGAAAGGGAAATGTTTGAATAGGAATGTTGTTGGGATCGGCAGAGGTACACACTCTCTGAGTGTATATATTTTATCTTTGTTTTCAAACATGGCGTCTTGTCTCTCTGTCATGAGTACTTTGTTATGTCATTGCGTCTTCATTATTTCCTCTTTGTTTATACAAGGTATATATATTTCCTTAAACTTTTTAGTGCATAAGTTGCTAAGTATCTGTGCCCACTTTTTTTTAATGAGACGATAGAGGTTTTTAAAGTAGAAAAGGGTGAAAAAAAATAAAAAAATACTATGTATATATTTGTAGTTATAAGGAGAGGAACTTAATCCGAATTTACTGGATAATATAAAAATTTCCCTCTACTTTTTTTGTTGAAAAATACTCATATTCTCTCTCATAAAACTTCTTTCTATACGACGTCTCAGGCCCGGCTCTAACCACTTTGGTGCCCTAGGCAAGATTTTATGTGGCGCCCCCCCCCCCCCCATGCATCGCAGTAAATTCCACTGCTAGTGTACATACAGGGCTTTGCCGGTAAATTGGGACTGTTTCAATGAAAAACGAAACGGACTGTAATTAGGTTATTAATTAATTTATTTGGATTAAATTTTAACACAAGTTTAATAAGGTAACATTCATTGATATTATTCTATTTGCCCCCCCCCCCTTTGGCCTCAATAACAACCTCAATTCTGGCCCTGAACCTCCGAGCAGCAGCCACCACATAACTGGCAGGGATTTTCTTGCATTTTTTTATGATGAAGGCCTTCAGCTGGTCAACGCTGCCATGAGAGTGTTCGTTGACCCTTTCTTGAAGGACGCCCCAGAGAAAATAATCAAGAAGGTTTAAATCTGGGTTATTACTAGGCCAGTTTTGAGCCTTCACGAAATTGGGAACTTTCCTGGCCAACAAGGTCTGTGTGGTCTTGGACCCATGACATAGTGCAGAGTCCTGGATGAGTACAACATTGTCCAGACAAAACTTCTCATCCATCCAAGGGAAAATAACTCCTCCAAAATGTGCACGTACTCCACAGTGTTGATCTTGAGGCCGACCTCAACGAAATGGGGGGCATGATGCTGCCGTTGCTGACCACGGCAACAAAGACAATCAGACTGGCCGGATTTTTCGTCTTGAGGACAGGAGGGACAGCAAAGGGTTCAAAGGCAATCACTCTGGAATTCTGCCTGTTGATCTCGGCGTCAACAACGAACTTCTTCTCTTCCACAAAAACAACCACTTTAAAGCACCTTGATGTTTGAGGTGGTTCAACAACTTGGGGCACCTCTCAGCCATGATGGCCTTGGCCTTGTCTGTGAGGAGATTTCTTGTCCTCCGGACGACTTCATCCCCAGGTTGTTGTTAATGGGCTTTGAGATGGTGGAGACATGAAAACCACGGTTCTTAGCGAGGGTGGTCATCGGAATTGTCGGATTTGCCGTAATTGACCTTTTCAGGCCAGCCAAGAATCTGGGAGACCTCTTGGCATCACTTCTCTGCTTGTGGTCCTTCCTCTGCGTCTTGCCCTCCTCCTTGAAGGCCTTTAAGACCCTGAAAACTTTCGACCTGGGGAGCTTGGTGGCCTTGATGATCTCTGAAGCTGTGCGTCCGGCGCGGGCGAGAATGATGATGGCGGACCTTTTCTCTTGCTTCATGGTTCTCACTCACACCACAGTAATTCAAGTAGTGTCAAACGAAAGATAATTGTCAGCTGATTCCAATGGTGTAGAAATTGGCGCAAAATTCAAACCAGATGTTACTTAAATTTAACCCTGAAAACAGTCCAAATTTACCGGCAAAGCCCTGTATACTCACAAGAAACTGAATATCGTTGTTCTAGATATTGTTTTATTTAAATAAAGAAATAGCACATTTAAAAAACTAAGAAAATAATTAAGGAAACAAATACAACAAATAAACTAAATGTATTAATATAACAAAATAACTCATTTAAAGTATTAGATTTAAATACTCCTAAAATATTAACTGTAAACAGTTGAAATAAATTAACGTAAAAATACAATATAAATAAGACACTGCACAATAAAGAAACCAGTGTGCACTGTTTTTATAAAGATTTAAATAAAAATATATAATAAATATATAAAAGGGTGATCTTATAATGACCTCTTGTGGTTTATTTTTTTGGTATGCTTTAGCTTAAACTATTTTAAAACAACAAAACCACCTCCTAAATCTCACGTAACCTCCTACAGATTTACTCTCCTGGTATTTCTTGCAGCAAAGTCATCTATAATATCATCATATAACTGATTTGAGACCACATGGTTTATGCTTATAATGCCAAGTCCACTGAGACGTTCTTGCATCATGGTAGATCTAAGATACTTTTTTATCAGTTTGAGCTTAGAGAAGCTTCTTTCAGCAGCAGGCACTGTAACAGGAAGAGTGGCAGAGATTCTCTAGGCAACCCACATGTTAGGATAAATTTCGACCAGCTTCTTCTCATACAGGAAGGTCAAAATTTCCATATTTGTCATTTTCTTTGATGGCAATGGTGGGAAATTCTGCATTTCCTTTGCAAGTTCTGTGCCATCAATATCTGGCTGGCTGTCATGGGTCAAAGCGGTACTTAGAGTTTGACACTTCAGTAGCAGGTCCTCTTCTCCTAAGTTGGGGAAATCGAGGAGCACACCAAAGATTCTATTCACTTCTCCAAGATTCTGAAATCTTTCATCTAGTGAGGAGATGGCCGTATCCATGAACATATTAAAAAATGTGGTTTCCATTTTCGTAGTGCATCATGGATGTGTTCATCTGGAGAATCATAGCTAAAGTGCTTTTTTGTGGTTCTCAAACGTTTTTGTTTGAGTTTAGCCTCCACGTTCATCTCTTCACACATCTCCTTTGCAGTTGTCTGTGCATCAGAAAATCCAGTGTTTCTGTAACTTGTGAGGGAATCTCTGGTTTTCTTCAGCAAGTCGACAGCTACATCAAACTGCATGAAGGGTGACTGCATTAGTTTACGGACATACTGGATCTTGCTGAGAATGTCGTACCATATAACTGTACAAATACAAAAGCGATAGGATCCAATCTCCTCAACCAAAGACTGGCTTCAACTCTCACCACAGGGTCTGCAGTTGTTTCCCTCACTTCCAGAAGAGCCTCCCAGATTTGACCAGCTTGATACCTTACTGCTTCAATACTTTTTATTCTGCTTTCCCATCTGGTCTCGGCCCATGACTTTAGAGTTATTTAACATATTTTAGGAGGACATCCCACCTATGGGTTTACTGGTTTTTAACAGCTTTACCTACATGAGATAGATTATATAAAAATAAAAAAGAATAATGTACATTTCGTTTTTTAGCAAATGTTGACGCATACGAGTATAATATAAAAATTAGGGTGAATTTCTACACAGATAATTCTCGGCATTAATGGGTTAAATACTATACATCCTTAAAAACAATTTATTGGAGTAAACTTTGGATAATTATCAACCCTAATGGAATCTGTTCAGGATCTTAGAAAATATCATTATTTTTATACTACTACCAATAAGCTTTGCTAAACAGTTAAATTGGCGCCCCCTGGATGTACGGCGCCCTTAGCATTTGCCTATACTGCCTATGCTACGGGCCGGCTCTCTGCGACGTCCTCCATCATCATAACTTCAAAAACTTCATTGTTTGATGCAAAGTTCACCCCTTGCCTCAACATATTATACAATGATATGATACATGTATAATGCTGTGGCCGTAAGGCCCACCACCCGCCTGGAGGGCCTAGCACCAGCCGCGGAGCGGCAATGGGCTATTTCAATCAAATAACAGAAGGAATTAAAATAATTGCACATAATTTTTAAAAATATAATTATCTTTTTCACTTATGTTGACCATTTGTGACCCTCTTCATTGTTCAATAAAGCCAAAAAAATTCATGTTAAAATGTTTTTCATTCAATTACATTATGAAATATGTGTTCTTTGTTTCAATTTTTTTCCCTAAATATAGGTAGATAATTTTATTTTTAAGTTTTTAAATGAGCATATTTGCACATTTAGAACGATAGGCATCTTAATTATAAAAAATAGATTTATATTTAAAAATATATTTTTTAACAAAGATACTATTTTAATTAGGATAAATAAGTAACAATTGCTCTTAGTTTTTAAGACTTTCAGAGGTTATAAAGATTGAACTGAACAAGTGAACTGAAAAACATTCTGTGTTTGTAATCATTTTTGCTTACAATAATTCAAATATGTTGTATAGCTGATTTTTATGAGTTTTTTTTTAAAAATAATTTGATACTGAACTGTAAGCGATGATGGGGGAGGAGTATAACACCAAATTCTAACGAATCATCGTCGGAAGAAGAAAAAGTCTACAATGCTATAATATATATTTTCTGTCAAGCCTGGTTCGTCATCGTAGATTCAAGTTATTTTACTTGCAAACCAAAATGCAAAAGGAGATCTCCAGACCAACGCACAACCGAACCAATTACATTATTTCCAATTTCTCCCTCTTCTTCACATTAACAGTGAATAAATAACCATGGAGTGGAAAAGGAAAACAAGTACCACTCGTATCTGGAGGCTGTTGAAGAATGAATTTGACCCACCGATTGCTTTCTTAGAATTGCTAATCATTAACAACTGAGGTGAAACAGCTTTTAATATTTGGAGGCAGTGAGTGTCAGGCCAATTTTTGAATCACAATGTCACTCAAGTCTTTCACACCTAGTGGCGACGTCAAGAAGACGACGTTTTCTCTTATAATGCCATCAATCCGACCTCTAAGTTCCTATAAGAATCACAAAATTATTACGTTCCGAGATTTGCAAGGAAAGGTACTTGTATTTCCACTCATTTAAGGGAGATAAAAAGTCTTCCCGCATAGAGGCTTCAGCTCGGATTGTGAAGTCCTTAAAGATGCTGGATTGCCTGATTGGCCCGAGGCTCAAGTTTTTTCAATTGCTACTTCAAACAAAGGGGGAAATTTCAGTTTTGTCATTGAAAAAGACAATCGTATTTGTACAACATTCTTTTGATAAAACAAATATATTACAAATAACTAGACTTGCTGATTTATCGTTCATTTGTTGTCGTTCGCGAACGATGAACGACAAAGTTTTTGACGAAATTCCTTATCGTCGTCATTCGTTTTTGGCGCCAAAAAAAGACAAAGATTTTTCATTTTCAGGGGCAAAATTTTCCTTTAAAATAAAAACGTCATCATTTTTTTCAAATGGCGAGAAAAAAAATCCTTTCTAAAACGATGAACGACGAACGATAACTTTTGGTGGACAACAAACTAACGACGAACGTCAATTTTTTCGCAAACTGGCTTCATCAGGGGAGTTACGGGGATATCGGCGATGAAGTACTTGGTCAGATTATCGCCTACCTATGTAAGACCCTACATGTAAAAGGCAAGGTGGATATTGTAAAATCCGAATTACTCAGTTGGGTAAAGTCGTTCACCTTCGTGTAGATCAAACAGCAGTTTAAGATCTGCAAGCAAATGACTTTACATAAAAGTGGCGTCTGCAGGGAAGGTTCGCTTCAAGGACCCTCGGGCCGCGCCTATAATCCAAGAATGCGAAGAAACCTCAGAGAAAGGACAAGGGAGATCATTCTGAACCCAGTAACAATAGCCTAGTCAACAGACATCAAGTGTTATTGTTGATGATGGCGCAAACAATTATACGAAGGAGAATGTTGTCAACGAGGATGCACGATCAAAAAAGGTTCCTGAAGAGCGAGCGCCTGATTCTGATATAACTCCTTCACTGGAAACAAATGAAATTGGAAATAAAAACTTAGGGAAAACTAAACCTCCTCGAAGTAAAAACAGTCGACAATAGGTCAATTCTTCGAGGAGGTAGCCAAAATGGTTGATCCACCAACAAATAAACCAAAATGATTAGTTGTTCGTATATTAATACACAACATTCAAAAGCACCAACTCTGAACTCAAACTACGAGCATCTCAGATAGCTCTAGTAACTGAGCCGTACCTCTTCAAAGTACAACCAAATGTCTTAACCTCAATGGCTACACTGTGCACAGTAAACCTGATACACACCCACGGCATGCATAAGAACATCCAATAATTGAATGCATGGTTCGTCCCTGAATTTTCTAACAAAGATATCTGTACTATTTGTCTGAGAGTTGAGGATGCAATGACATATGTCTGCGTGGCGTACCTTGACCAATTACTGTCTATTGAGGAGAAACATTAATAAATCTAATTAAACATTGTGAATGCAAACAGCAGCCACTTCTCTTTGCCATGGATTCAAACGCTCATAATCATCTATGGGGTAGTAAATATACAGACACCAGGGGAGAAATTCTTGAGAAAGTTATAGATGAAAATAACCTTGTTGTTATAAATGAGGGAAATGAGCCCACATTTGTTACTCACGAGCTAGCTCAACCATCGATATTACGTTAATGAATCACTATGCCTTCAAAAAATTGAGATCACAGGATGGCATGTAGATCTTTCGGCCTTCAATGTCAGACCATCGGTACTTGGTATTTAATTTTGGGAAATACAAACTATTAGTGATCGATCAAGAAACCTCAGAAGGGCTCGATGGGATACCTTTAGGTTACATTCCGAAGCGCACTCCTTACCCGCTATACTTCCTAATGTATGTACAATTGATCAATGTACAGAGTCATTATACAATAAATAGGGAAAGCCCTTGACATTGCTTCTCCTGTACAAAAACAGTGAAGGCAAAATCGGTACCATGGTGGACAAAGCATCTAGCCACCCTGAGGCACAAGCTTAATAAACTTGAGCCAAAACGTAATTACAGCTAACACAGAGAAGAATATCTCATCACAAGAAATACTTATCGAGCAGCCCTGAGGAAGGAACAAAAAGAATCATGGAAAAAATTATGCACTAAAGTGGAAAGTCCCAAAGATATCACCAAACTCATCCGAAGTCAAATTCTACCTCAAACTCTATTGGTCTCCTCAAAACTGATCAGGGCTATACGCAATCACCCAAACAATCCCTACAGCTATTAATGGAAACTCACTTCCCTGACTCTACAATAGATGGTGTCCTTGAAGTACCATCACAAGTAACAAACTTCGATACTGACTTTATTGACACCAGCAGAGTTAGAGAATCTTTCAACTCATTTGACCCTTACAAAAGCTCAGGACCAGATGGCTTAAAATCTGTAGTATTACAGCAACTTGGAGATATATGATAAATATGTCTCAAAACTATATCAAGTTATAATATGTACTGTAGACCTGTTCAAATTTAACACTTTTCTTTAAAAACATTCAATAGATGCTTTTCTGGTTCTCCAAGGCTTAAATAATCGAGAGGAAAAATATTTTTAAATTTGGGCCGCCGGAATGCCTGCCGCATGGGCCATTTAGGGCGGCGCCAATGAAAGTTAAGTTTTATGATGATATAGTAGTCCAAATGAGATTTAAAGAAAAAATTATTATTCAAAAGGGGTATGACAAACTAAACATATTTTATTTAAAAAATGCAATTTGTTTTTTAAATTTCAAGTTTATTAGTAACCGACTACGACTATAAACACATGTTTAAGAGAGCTATGCAAGTACGTCGTATTACATATATTTCAACATTGGAGAGGAAGGAAAATTATTTTTAAAACTAAAATTTTACCTTTTTTCCTAAAATAATTATTAGTTTTATAAAAATACGCTATAATATATAGGTATATATGATACCAACCGATATGCGCAGTTTAAATTACTTACTTTTTAGACATATAAACAAAGGAAAACAAAGGAAGGGTTCGGCAAAATTAATTGAGAAAAAACTTGGCAAAAATATGTTTTATTTTGCTTTTCGCCATCACATTTCCAAATTATAATTGGAGGAGTACGTGATACTCTTTTTGGCAGATGAAAAGTCAAAAATGCAGTTGGAGTACTGCATTTTTTCAGAGAAAATCTACATCTTCATAGAGTAAATATTCCTTGCCATCCATTGTGCTTGTTGAAAAGCTCCTGATTTGGTCCAATGGATGTCTCGAGGAAGTTTTGTCTCAAACAGTATAAGACACAAGTCGACCACTTCTCTATAATCAGCTCTAGGATGGTCTTGTCAAGGATTTTTTTTCAATTGCAGTTGTATTTGCCTTTAATTCCTTCTATTCTTGCTCCACTTCGTCTAAAGTATTAGGATTGCTTTTATCCAAAGTATTCCAATTATCCTTCACGTAGCTAAAAATATTGTTGTTTGACTTTTAATCTTGCCAAAAAGAGTATCACGTACTCCTCCAATTATAATTTTGGAAATGTGATGGCGAAAAGCAAAATAAAACATATTTTTGCCAAGTTTTTTCTCAATTAATTTTGCCGAACCCTTCCTTTGTTTTCCTTTGTTTATATGTCTAAAAAGTAAGTAATTTAAACTGCGCATATCGGTTGGTATCATATATACCTATATATTATAGCGTATTTTTATAAAATTAATAATTATTTAAGAAAAAAGGTAAAATTTTAGTTTTAAAAATAATTTTCTTCCTTTCCAATGTTGAAATATATGTAATACGACGTACTTGCATAGCTCTCTTAAAACATGTGTTTCTATATATGTAGTCAGTTACAAAATAAACTTGAAATTTAAAAAAAACAAATTGCATTTTTAAATAAATATGTTTTGTTTATCATACCCCTTTTTGTATAATAATTTTTTTCTTTAATCTCATTTGGACTACATATCATCATAAAACTTAACTTTCATTGGCGCCGCCCTAAATGGCCCATGCGGCAGGCATTCCGGCGGCCCAAATTTAAAAATATTTTTCCTCTCGTTTAGTTAAGCCTTGGAGAACCAGAAAAGCATCTATTTGAATGTTTTTAAAGAAAAGTGTTAATTGAACAGGTCTAATGTACTGGCTACACTCCAAAACTCTGGCGTAAAATGAAAGTAGTATTTATACCAAAACCTGGTAAAAATGACTACAGCACTGCCAAATCTTTCAGACCAATCACCCTTTCAAATTTTTTCCTCAAAGGGCTGGAACGAATCGTACAGTGGAAAATTGAAGAAACAATTCCATCACTAAACTCTCAACATGCGCACACAAAGGGCCTTTCTACTGAGACTGCTTTATCACAAGTAACTGACACAGTAGAAAAATCAATATTTCAACAACAATGTACACTTGCTGTTAGTTTTGATTGCACAGGTGCATTTGATTATCTGCGATTTCAATCAGCAGATTGGCAATGGACAAACTGGGAATCCCGGAAAACATACAATCCTGGTATAAAGGTCTTCTCTGTACTCGAACTGTTGCAGCTGAGTTGAAAGGTGAAAAAATTTGCATCACTCCAAGGCGCGGAAGTCCTCAGGGAGGAGTTCTTTCACCATTGATATGGAATATCGTCATGGATTCACTGCTGACAAAAATCCAGAAAGGACCAGTAAGGGCAGTGGGTTATGCTGATGATATTATTCTATTAATAAGTGGAAAACATCCCCCCACTCTAGTCAACAAAATGCAAGAAACTATTAACAAGGTCCTTGAATGGGGTAGAATGAATGGTTTGCCTTTAACCCAGCAAAATCTAGCGCCATTGTTTTCTCAAAAGCCTAAAATTGAGATCTAGACACTTTCCACATTTGGAAATGAACGACAAAAAGATAAATTATTCAACACAAATTAGGTACTTAGGTGTGGTTTTCGATCAAAGTTTCAACTGGATGGAACACCTTAAAGACAAGGCTGCCAAGGTAGCTCGTCTATGGAACATGACAAAGGCAGTGATAGGCCAAAAATGGGGACTAACACCAGAAAAAATTATCTGGCTATATGAAGCAATGGCCAGACCAATTATTTCCTATGGGTGCCTCATATGGGGACATTCAATTGCTAAAAAGAAATGTGCAATTAAAATATTAAATACCATTCAGAGAAAAGTACTTTTAGCAATGACCCAAACGCTTCGATCAACCCCAACAGCAGGTATGGAAGCTGTCTTGGGCATAATTCCTCTCGACTTGTTCCTCCAAGCCCAGGCTACAAAATCAAGGTGGAGAACTAAACACTTCCTCCAAGACACTTGGGATGGAATTGGTGACCTTCCCAAACGTCGTGGCCACCGTTTCTCGAGTGATAAACTACTTACTCAACTACAGTTAAATCAATCCAGTGATTACATCAAAGGTAGTCGCACATGGATAAATAACCAAGAAGTCAACAAACCTGACATTGTTATATACACAGATGGATCCAAAGATGAAAATGGCAATACTGGTGCTGGCTGGGCTATTACCCGAGGTGATACATCACTCCATCACTCCTTTGTATCATTAAATAAAGAAGCTACAGTTTTCCAAGCGGAAGTCTTTGCTATTGCACAATCAATAGAAACGCTCACTCGAATGGAAAACCATCAGCAAACGTTGTAATACGATCGGATTCTCAATCAGCTATTGCAGCTATCCTAAACCCATTCACCAAGAGTGACGTAGTCAAAAGATGCCAAAAAATTATGCATGAAGTGAAAAAAGAAAAAAAGATACACTTAGATTGGTGCAAAGGCCATTCTGATGTCACAGGAAACGAATTTGCAGATTGTCTAGCAAAGAGTGGCACAGAAAGTCAAAACAGGAAAATTGTAGGAACATCACCAAGCTACATCAAGAAAAAAGTAAATGACTTCTTTTATGCTGCCTGGTGTAACAGATACAAAAAAGACCAAAGTATGAAACATACTCATCTAATGTTAGAAAAGCCTCAACAAAAGATTGTCAAATATGAACGAGAAAACCTTAAACTTATAGTTCAAGCTTACACCGGCCATGGACCTTTCCTCGCTCACTTAAGCAAATGGAAAAAGTCAACTGATGGAATGTGTAACGTCTGCATGGAAGAGACTCAGAGTGCAGATCATCTTATCAACAGATGTCCAGCACTATCGTATGAAAGGCATGATTCATCGCAAGAAGAAGATGAAGTACTTCGTATTTTAAAATGAATGAAATGTAAAAAAATGAAAAAAAATATTGAAGAAAACTATACTATAAACTAGAACTAACATTTACTGTTGTAGCGCATATACCCCTTTGTGTGGTCGCGCTCTTTATTTTATGCATGTATTGTACTATTATATTATGTCTTTGTAATATTATATGTATATATGTATGTATACGGTATACAGTAATAAACCTTTAAACTAATAATACTAAAAAAATCATAATGTATAATATTGCCTTACACAAATGAATGTTTTACGATAGTAAAAACATTAATTCGTAATTCGTCACAATACATAGTTCAGCAAATAATAATAGTTTTAATTATTTAAAATGAGTTTTAACTCAAATTGTAGGGGGGGGGGGGGGGGGTTCGGTTATAGAATTCTGTATTTTGTTATCTAAAAAGGGTAAATAAATTACAACAACAACAAAAATAATATAACTTAATTTTTTTAGACGATTTGGGTAATAAACAACATCATTGAAAATTACTGAGCAAAATTACTAACTAAAAATTATGAAAAATACGAAAAATAATTTGACTCTTCCGAATCCTTTTAAAGTGTTGCGCTGCCCTTTATGGCACAAAAGTTATTAGGCCTCCAGCCAACTTCCACAAAGAAGATCCAGCATAGGGAACTCTTTGAGAAAGAGTCGAGTAACGTGCCGCTGTCCCAATGAAAATTCAAAGTTTTCAATCTCTATGCAAGAGTTTGTCGCATTTAAAAAAATATATAATTCGACCTTATTCTATTTAGCGAAGTTACATAGATATAATTACATATATATAAATAAATATTTCCGTCTTCAAAAAAGAATAGACAGTATAACACAAAGGTTATTCCAATGTTAATATACAAAGCTTCTTCATCTCATGTGATAGCAGAGAAGGTAATTCTTCATGAAGCAAAGTGGTTGAGCGCTATGTTCCATCAAAGATATTTGTCAACAATAAAAAGAACCATCTCGGTGGTGGTATTGTTCAGCTAGCAACTGTTGTTTCTAAGATATATACTAAAATGTTCGTCAATATTGCATCCATGCCATCCTTTGAGTGGAGAAGATGTGTCACTCACACAGATTTATACTCGGGCTCTTTTTTGGCACTGAGGTTACAAATAATATAACCTCTGATATCTCTTTGGTGTGGGGATGTGGGAAGTCCAGAGGACCTTGAGGAATTCGCCATTAGAAAGGGAACTCTTACTCTTCATGACCTTGGCCAAGATGGCTCTTTCAAGGATGGTAGATTCTTGTATCCCCTGCATAGATCTGCGCTCAAATATAATGTGCTGAAACCCTGGTATTTGAAATTGAATGGCCAGGATCGTTTGGGTTTGAGGGAGAGTAAAGATATCTGTTGTGAATTTCTTAGGCTTCTTGACCTTCCGGGTTCTGGGAAAAGCGGATAAAAGATTCCTTAGCAGAAATAATTGATGGAAACCATTTCACGGCGCAATTATTGATTCGGCCAATATTATTCGATTTTATCGCCCATGTAAAGATTGTGGCACTATTTATAACTCGATTTTACACGCTTTCGTTGAGTGTCGTTCAGTGAATATTTTAAAACGCTTTGTTAAACTTAATGTGCGAGGTCTGGACAAAGAAGAAGCGGATAAATATTTGAAGGCGTCCGTTCTATTTGGAATAAGTGGCGGCAAAATACTGTCCTCTCGAACCAAGGCAATAAATAATGCACTTCTGGGTGCAAAATCGCTGGTTTCAAAAAGGTTAGCGGATTACCAGCCTCTTCAGCCTTCAAATTTGAAGGCAATATTCCTGGCAGCTGCGGCAAGATATGGTTCCCTGGACCTTAGGATCCCATCTACAAAGGATGATTCTTGGACTTATGGAGCCCAAGAAATCCAATATTTTCCTTTCTCGTTCTCCTCTCTACAAGGACATCAACAAAAAACTTTAAAAAAAATCAAGGATTTTAAATAATTAATGTTTTAATACGTTTATTGGAATTTTTATAATGTTTTGTCAGTTTTAAATACAGTTTTTTTAAATAATTGTGTTCATTTGTGATGCTTAAATTTTAAACTAAAATGTTTATTCATGATTTAATTCGCATTAGCATCACTTTAAATATATTCTTTTGTTTTATATTTATTTATATGAACTGTGTCAATAAATAAAATTCTAGTTTTAAATTAAGTCGCAAAATATAAAAGTCAATTTCAATATACGACCATTCTAGTAGTTAAAAAGGAATTTACAATAATAAAAAAACAATGCGGTAAAAAACGGTAAAAAAATTCACAGTGACAATAAAAATAAAAATGGTAAATTAATCACACAAATGTCTTCTGATAAAACCTCTATAAGTTCGTAAGAGTTTTTCAAGATCATTCAATGTTTTGGCCGACAATGAGGGACAGTAGCGAACCAAGTCTCCCGCGAACCTCCACTGGGAATCAGTACGTACTGGAATCTTGATATTCAGCACAGAGTAACGAGCAGCAGCGTAAATTTGAATAGATCTTAATTCCTCCGTTTCGATAGTTTTCCCCGACGCAAGGTGCTCCGCTACGTAACTTCTAGAGCTTGATAGAGCAAACTCTATTGCTCTTGTTTTCTCCGACGCAGATCGCAGGTTAGATGTGAGACCAAAAAAAAGAATGGGGGAAATATTTTGTCGTCGATTCGATGAATGTTGAGGCTGATAAAGTCCCTCACGATTTTAAGAACAGGACATTGCGAAAAAGGCATGAATAATTGAGTTATAAATTTTGCCACAGTCTTTACATGGAGCGTTGAAGTAAATACAGCCCGTGGATATTTGTAACTGGTCAGAGAAGCGTTTTCCATGGCTGAATTTGGAAATCGAACTCAGAATTCTACTCCTCCACGATATCTTCAAATCCAATTCTTTTAAGTATTTGTCGACAATTTTTCAGCCTCCGCTTTCGTATCAGGGGAGAAATACATTCTTAGATGCCACGGAACGGGGACTATGTGCTCTTTTGCCGCCCTTTGAAGTTTAAATACAAATTTTCCGGACTTGAAGATAGAGTCATTCGTGAGATCATGTATTGTGAGGATATTTGAGGATAAGGCTATTCTTTCCAAATTTTTCGGGTCGTCTAGATCCTTAAAAAAGAACTTTTTTTCTCTATTTTGACGAATAATGTCAATAGTTGAGGAATTATAAAAACTTGGTATTCCTCTCCATATTATTCTCTGAATCACAGCTAATGAGGTGGAAAAATCTTCTAAGAATTCATTTGTTGCGTCTGTCCATAACATAATCCAATTATAGGCCGGGCTAGAAGCGATATGTTTCCTCTATTCCAAATTTGGATTCTTAGAGAGGTCAATTTAAACTTTTCTATAAATTTTGGGAATTATCCTAGTCCTCCCCCCAAATCTGATTTCGGACGTTTAAGAGCCGGTAAATAGATTCGATGAAAGAGATTATTTAGCCAGATGATTTCCTCCTGTAGTGCCTTCTCCGCGATCCAAGGAACGGCTGTAGATCTATACAATACAGCAGGAACCACCCGGTAATTGTACAGGTCAATCCTTTTTTTAGATTGAATTTCCTCTAATGAGGAATTTTCCCGTCCACAAAGTTTTTAAGAGTAGACCAGTTATTACTTGTAAGACCATAACGCCCCAAGTAATCCTAATATGTCCAGGGTTTCTTTTATTATTAGACTAGGGAGCTTACTATCCTTGTCTAGAAACCACTTTCCAATCGGCAAAGCAACAGTTTTTTTTCCCGTTTATTTGTAAACCGGATCTTTGGCCAAATTTTTTGAAGAAATTCAGTACAATTTGCATGCGCTTTAACAGTTGTTTTTCTGAATTACCTTCTAAGAAAAGCGTTATGTCATCAGCATACATGTCCATAATATGTTTGAATTGCCCAAACTCACACCAAAGCCTCCATATTTTTTAATTTTATTATCACTGAGTTATTTTAGTCCAGCAGCGAATAATAGAGGTGCTGAGGGGCAACCCTGACGACAACTCCTCTTCAAAATAATTGCCTCACCCTCTACATCCCCTACAGATAAGGAGGAGGTACCATTTAATAATGAAGCTCTGATGGGATTAAAGAACTCCTTAGGAAGTAACTTTTTTATTGCTTTCAAGATGTATCGTATCGAATGCCTTGGAAAAGTCTACTGCAATAAGGGCAGCATAGGAACCCTTGGCATTGACTATTTCGCATACTCTCTGTATATTCCGGGCGATGTCTGATATTTTCCTTCCCTTTAGGAACCCCTTTTGCACTTAACCAAGTTTGGAATTCAAATGGGTTCGATTTTTTGAGAGATTATACCCGAAAGACTTTCATTTAATACTGTTATAGGTCTCCAACTGTTAGGATCCAAGAGATTGCCTTTTTAGGAATTAAAGTTATTCGGCCTTTGGTTAGAGTTCGGGGTAACCTCCCGTGAATTTTCATACACTGACCAAATTTGAGTAGGTACGGCACAACCTCTGTTACACAGTGCGAAAACAATTTGCCGCTAATACCATCCGGACCCGATGCTTTATTATCTCGAAAACAATTATTTATATGGTTGGAGAGGACAACTTCGGAAAATATAGATGGAGCTATTTTTAATGGACGAGAAAAATTCTTGCGTTCGACTCCGAGAATCCGTTGAAAGCGTCTGTGAAAGCAAGCCAAATTTTTTTTTTTGTCTTTAATTTTCTTTCCATTTTCAAAAATTCTTCGAATTTCCACAATGGGTGGATGATCCATTTGAGAAAGAACTTTTAGTCTTGTTGTGTGGCTATTCTCTAAGACTTTTTTTCCTTTCCATTTCAAACTCCTTAATCTCAGCAAATCTAAAGAGATTGGGTGTGTCCGACGTAATCGAACGAGCAAAAATTGGTGCATTGTTGAGGACATCTTCCAGGTCTTTCTGAAGCATAGATGCGTTTCTCCTCTTTTTCCTAACGAATTTTAAAGATGAAGTTTTAATAACATGGTTAAAATTATTGAGAAGGTTTTTATAACCGGCGGAAGGATTAAAATATTTTAAAAGCCTGTTTTGAAGTTGATGTAAAAATGTGGAGTTATCAAATATCCTTGATGGAGTTTTAAAACGACCTTGGGGTTTAAAATATTGGAAATCTAAATCTATTAATTTATGATAGTAATAATTTTGATGGAAGAAAGAAGTACCGAAGATGCGAGGACCAAATCAATTCGAGAAAAACTCCTTCCAGCTCTCCAAGATACGATGTCATCAGGTTAATTTTTTTGATAACATCATCCAAACTGGTCTCTGCCATAAGTTTTAATAAAATTGTTTGATTGGGGTAACGATGCCTTGGTTTATCCAAATCGACGTTAAGATCCCCTATTAATATATGTGGATAAATATTACCCTTGCACAAGTTAATCATGGCTTGGTAAAAAAGCAAATTTCTCTTATTAGGGCCGTATGCGTTTATGAGGTAAAAAAACCCGGTCTTGGTTGGAATTTTTTTTAATGCCATTCACCATCACTATTATAATCTTTCACAAGCTCGGCACGCTCCATCCTTTTACAGACGAATGAAATTATTCTGCGATGTGTTCCGTCACCAGTTTTGCGTCACCAGAATAGTTTTTTGGAATGTAGAAAGGACAGGTTTTTGTAATGATAATATTTTTCAAAAGTTTTTTTCTTTGCTACATATTATTTGTTTTACCATTAGATAAAATGAATATGTATATATGTATATACCTATATATATATATCCCTATATATTGACTGTGTACATATTGTATTATATCCGTGTTTAATCAAAGTTTTTTTTGTAAGAAGTTTTAAGCTTTGTGTGCATTAGTCTGTTGAGGGCCCTGGCAAGACTTAGGTAAGATGAAGGAATATATCTCATTAAATTACCTCCATAGTTTCATACATGACTATTTCCATTTTGCAGATGTTGTATCTTGCTGCAGTAGATATCATAGTGGTTCTTAGGTGTTTTTGTGTGTATATTCAGTTGACAAAACAATGTAGCTGTTTTTTATTATGTTTATCTTTGCACAATAAATTGAAATGAGTTATTTTTTAAAATATATTTATACGCAAAAATGAAGGAAGATATATAACTTAATAGGCTTCATAACTCCTAGCAGAGCTATTACCACTTGGATTTTTTTGACTTATCGCAGACTAGTTCTCATGACTATGTATTATAAGTTACATGGCCAAACATACATACTGCCATTTTTTTTCGGTTAAAAACATTTTATTTGGTAAACTGCAATTTCATATACAGAAACAGAGTAAAACTATTCAGGGAAGTTGCGAAAATACATAAATGAACATTGTAGTTTATATTTACTGCCCTGAAGAATAACCTTATATAAAACGACAAATCATTTATTGGATTGGATTAAAAATGCACGATGTCTTCTTAAAATCCTTTTGATAGTGTTTATGTAGAGCTTCGATCTTTCAGGCACATATTTAATTATATTCCCAGCCCATTTCCACGTTGGTGCTCCTAAATCCGGTATTTTGATGGAGAGAGCAGCATAGTGAGCGGAAGCACCAATCATGATGGGCCTTAGGTCCTCTTCGACTACATAGGCATTGTCGTTATTTTTAGTGCTAACAAAGACTTTATATATTGTAATGTATATTGATTTGCTTTGTGACTAGGGAGGTATTTTAAATTTTTTATTATTTCCAAAGAGAATGAGAGCTTTTAAAATATTTTGAGATATATCGCCGTTTTGACACATGTTTAGTTTTAAAAATCTTTTAATTATTTGAAGAATACGACAATAGGCGAATACATTTAAGGTATTATTTATTAAAAAAATCCCCAATTCATACAAGGATTCTGAAATTTAATAAGCATCCCTGAAATTTGTAATTGGGCTGTAAATTTAGAACCATCAGCAATCCTATTAGTTGATTGTAAAATTATTTTATTTCATGAAGAGGGAAGGATAAGCTAACTTAAGTAGGAATCAGATATAGATCTCGCTCCATCATAACTCTTCCTACCACATTCAAATTTTAAAAACCAAGGGCACATAAAACTAACTGAACGTTTAAGAGGAAACTTGAACCTTGCCACTTTAAAACTTGACTTCACAACCAAATCGCGTGCATTAAAAATCTCTTGTGTTAAGGCAGTTCGCTCTAAAATAACAGGATCAACAAATCTTTATATAAAAGGTTTTTTGTCTTTATTTGGTATAAAATATATATTGTCGTTTCCGATTGAACTGAGGGTTCCAACTTCCATAAAATTCTCTGAATTGAAGCTAAAAATGGTGCAAAGTTTTTCAAGTCCTGATTAGTTGAAAGAGTACCCATGTATAACCAATTGTAAAATTGGGAGGACGTAAAATATTTTCCCAGTCCCTGTTATAAAATACACCCATTTTCTGCACGATTCTTAGATCATATTTTGGCAAAATTTCAATAAGAAGACAAAGCCCACCTCCTACACAGGTTTTGGGACGCTTCAATGAGGAGAGATATGTTTTGTAAAAAAGAGTCCCAGCCAACAATCTTCTTCTTTAAGTGATAATTCAGCAAGAGATGGGATAGATGTGGCCCTATACAAAACGAATGGAACCACACGGGAATTATGAGGGTCGACTTTTTTTTGTAGAGATAAGTTTCGCCATAGTCTAATTGTCCATATATCTTCGTGTTCATTTGTACCCAATTATATTTTACATTCCGTCTTTTTTTTTTTTAACAGTTCATGATAAAACTTATCAACAAAACAATATATAAAACCGATACTAATAAGTAAAAAACACAATATATAAACATTATAGTTCATAAATTTAGCAACATACATGAACATACTAATTAATTTCTCCAAAAGTAAAACTTAAACTATTAAAACATAAATATTAAAAACGTAGTGTAAAGGATCATTTAAATTTTTTAAATTTCTTTAAAAGAGATTTTAAGGCAATTCTTAAGACGATGGAACGAGAGGGGACATATTTCACCAAATCGCCAGCTAGCGTCCATGTGTTGTCCGTGACCGAAGGGATCCGGAGGTCCAATGCAGCATATCGAGCGGAGGCGGATATGCATATTGTCCTAAGGTCCAGCGGCTGCAGGGGACGATCCAATGTAAGGCTATTTGCCACTAGGGCTTTGGCGCTAAGTAGAGCGTTGTTGATCGCTTTTGTCCTCGCGAAAGCCTTTTGACTTGAAAGACCAAATAAAATAGAGGCTTTGCAGTACTTTCCAGCGTTAGGTGCATCCATGCCCCTTACATTTAATTTTATGAATCTTACCAATATGTCTACCAATCGACACTCTGCAAAGGCGTGAATTATAGAGTTAAAGATAACATCACAGTCTTTGCAAGGGCGGGAAAACTTGAGGAGATTTGCCGAAATCAGTAACTGTGAAGTAAATTTTCTTCCGTCCGTTATACAGCTAATAGAATGCCGGATACGATTACTCCACTCTCTGGAAGATCCAGGAGTTTTAAGAATGCATCGCAAATGAGATTGCACTCCGACAATCCCATATGCACAGGGGAGTTAATTTCAAAAACCAGGGCTTTAGCACATTATGAAAATTTGCCGCCCGTAACAAGGGAAACCGAAATCTTCCATGATTAAGAGAGTCATGGTGATGTAAGTTGTGGAAAGTTAATATACCCTTATTGATTACGAGTTTCCCAAGATCCTCAGGAGTTCCTAAGTTCTTGAAGAAATGCCTTTTGAAGAATTATATTTTATGATATCAACAATGGAGTCCTTTTCAAATATTGGTGTGCTTTTCCAAATGATTCTTTGGGCACAACCCCAAGTAACCGAAAGGCTAGAGGTAATGCCGTTTGTTAGCTCAGAGCCAAACATGAGCCAATGATAAATTTCATTAAACGAAACGCAACGCCTCCATTCACAAGAAGGATGTTTCGCTAAATTAAGGAAGACTTTTAAGTAAATCTTGGGAATGATCGTAGCGAGTTGAACTATACCTCCTCCAAGAAGACTTTTCTTTCTTTTAATAGTTGGCAAATACATCCTGTGAAATAAGGCAGCCAGCCAATTGTTCTCATTTAAGATGGTTTTTCCGCTATCAAGGCGACGAAGAAGCTTTGTAGAGAACCAACGGAACTACTTTTGTGTTGAAGAGGTCAATTCTTTTCTGAAGACGGAAATTCCTCCATGACAAGATTTTTTGCATTATGATACAGCTGGTACTTGACCAATTCTTTTCATACACGCCGGTCCTACACCATATAATACTCAAAACCTCAATTGTAGGTTTCAATTTACATGCACAGATTTGAGTACAAAGACTGGGTTCCAAGGACCGATTGGTAAAATAGAGGTCTTATCTTTATTTACTGATAGACCTGAGCTAATTTCAAATTTATTAAAATATTCTAAAATAATTTCATCCTTTTAATTTGCTGAGCTTCCGAGTTAGCTTGAAGCATTATGATGAAGTCATCTGCGTAGAGATTGATTATATGATGAGACCCCTCAAAGTCCACGCCAAATCCGCCAAACTTTCGAATTATCCTCTGAGCAAACTCATCGACTGAGGCTATAAAAAAGGAGAGGGGCCGAAGGACATCCTTGCCTACAGCTTTTCCCCAACTTGATGCTCTTGCTTTCTTGTCCATTTAAATAAATAGTAGAGGATCCATTAAAAAGTAATGCACGAACGTGATAAATAAATTTGTCGGTAAAATATTTTTAACTGCCTTCAAAATTTGATTGTGTGAAATGGAATCAAACGCTTTTGAGAAATCAATAGCTACAATAGCGCCATATTTTCCTTTCTTCTGACCGAGTATATTGAGGCTTGAATATTATAAGATATGTCGTGAATTCTTCGGTTTAAAAAAACCTTTTGATGGGGACCTATTTTATCATTTAAAAAAGCTCCCATTTGTTGAGCTAGGACACCCGATAGTATCTTGTTGGATTCAATTAAAATTGTGATGGGCCTCCAATGGCTAAAATCAGATCCATCTCCCTTTTTGGGATCAGCACAATTCTTCCCTTGGATAATAAACCGGGCATCCTTCCTATTTTCACCATTTCTTTGCCTACCTTCAAAAGGAAGGGGGTAGTCTGGTCAGGAAATTTTGTGTAGATCTTCCCAACGATACCGTCCGGGCCACACGCTTTATTGAGCTTAAGATGTTTTGCGATATAATTTGAAATGCTTTGAAAAGATTACACTGAATCCTGATTACTGGTGAGACATTTTCTTGGGCGGGGGAAAATGTCCAACTCTTTCTTCAACTAGAGTCTGAAAGCGGCGATAGAAAAAATCTAAAATATCTTGATTATAAGTAAGGATCTTCTTACCATCAATAATCTGGAGACAGAACGAGCCAATATATTTTTCTCTCTCGAAAGATCCCTAATTCGTTTGTTGCAGTCATTTTCATGGTTAGCTTTAGATTCCATTTCAGCTTCCGCCACCTCAGCTAATCGAAAAGCGTTAATAGAGTCAGCCATACGTGTTCGAACAAGAAAGGATTCCTTTCCCAGCATCGTTTCTAATTGCCGATTCTCTTTCTCATATTTTACTTTTTTCTTCCTTTTAAAAGTAAAGGAAGTGGATATAATTATTTTATTCATCAGCTGTATATCCTGAAAGGCCGAAAGACAATCTTTATAGCTAACTTCAATAATTATTTTTAATCTTGCAATGTACTCCTCATCATCCAGAAGCCAGTATGGAACAATGACGTTGCTTTTTTTTGCGCTACACCAAAGCTCTATTTCCATAATTTTGTGGTCAGATGAAGGCTCGGAACGATAGCCTGCTTTTCTAATTTTTTGAACTAAGGAGGGAGAGGCCAAAGTTAAGTCCAATCTGGACTTTTTATTTCCTCTGGACCACGAAAAAGATCCCGGATTAAATTCTCTAGGACATCAACTAAATCAAAGCTCAAAATGACTTTTTTCAGAATTGCGCTATTCGGATAAACATGAATTGGCTGATCTAAGTCAACATTCATATCTCCAACCAATGAATACTTAAACAATCAGGAAAGGTAGAGTAGCGCAACCTTTCAAAACAAAAATACAAAGCGGGATGGACTAATTATTTATTGCTGCGTGAATGAGTAGTGGAAGTGTGTAGAGGAATTGTTTTAGAACTACCTATTTATCTTCAAACTAGACGACAATGGGGAAAGTTTGTGTTGCTCCGGGTTGCAAGAGTGGTTACAATCCAAAGGGCAATGAGGGGAAAAAGAGACGGCTTCATATGTTCCCAAGGATGAGTCCCTACGCCAACTCTGGACAAAGGCTGTTCCGCGAAAAAATTAGATACCTTCGAGACATTCTGCGTTGTGTGACGTACATTTCATGCCCTCCGATTATAAGCCAGAGTCTACTGACTCTAATCCATCACGTTCAGACAGATCTGGAAAAACTATTTGTCTTAAGATATTAAAAAAAAAGATGCCGTCCCTTCCAATTTTCCAAATCTTCCTCACTACTATTAAAAAAAAAGCCTCCTCTTAAGCGTTCCTCCACCTCAACCTCCTCCTCACGACTCCTTAATGAAAACGAGCGAATTTTAAAAAAGATTAAGGCTTTTGAAGAGGCCAATTCATTTTTAACACTCGAAGAGCTTCAAATTAAAATGGATAGGACTTGCCTCCGAGCGGCGTTCAAGAACATTATGATGAAAAAGATAAAGAGCTATGGTTCTTCAAGATGAACTTTAGTCATGGAGGACCGTTAGTAGACTTCAGTCTAAAGATTAATGAAGAAATGCAATCCATATACGGTAAGCCAAACTTCATTCCTTAACCTTCTTATTATATATTGTTTTTCACATATCAAAACTTGAATATTCCTCAGTATTTTCTATTGATACTTCTTCATACAACTGCGATGACTTTATTCCCTGCTATATTGTATTTTCAGGGTGAAAGATAGAGATCTATCTTTTAATCATCTCGAACATATCACCAAGAACAATCATATTACGAAATGTGACACCCTTCTTAATATTTTGGCCTTCTTAAATTCATTGACATCAAACTCTTCCACCAATCAACTATTTGGCTTGGAAATGAATTAAACACAGCTTTAAATCATTTGACAAATATCTTGCCCCATTTGGACGAAGCAAAGAGAAGAAATTACACTTTTTGATTGAACAATTATCCTTGTTGTTTAAATGTCCACAACAACGGAGATACAGTCCTGCCTTGTACGCCTTATCTATGTCCTGGAAAGGTTTCTCAACGAGTCTTTATAGAGATCTACGTAAAGAAGTTCTAACATTACCTACAATACGTCGCATTACGGAACTTTCTTCATCTTTGAATTTAGAACTGGATTGGCTAACTCTACAATAACTTACCTAAAGGCTCGCTTCAAGGCTCTAACTCAAAATAGGGATAAAAATATTAGTATAATTTTTGACGAAACATATTGTACAAAATATTTGGATTCAGAAAAATGCCTTGGAATGAAGAATATCATAAGTTTAGGCAAAATTTCACTGAAAGATCTGGAATATCATTTTTCTGAGGATATAAATTCAACAAATGAAAAGATTAAGTCGTCTTCTCTAAATATATTTTCCAATTTTAACATTTTACTTTTAAAGATTCATTTGAATATATTAATGACGTATCTATAGTTTACTTTTGTTCTGGTTATATCGCGCATTCCTTATGTAAAACTATAGCATGTCATTCTTGCCACAATTTATTGACAAGCTTTAACACTAGAAAGGCCATAGCGGTCATTTTGACCGTTTTCAAATTTTCAAATACAATAACTTTGTGGAATTTCAAGATAATGTACTGCTGTCACATGACTTTTCCTAAATGTGTGTAGGGTTCAATTTAAAATTTTAATGAGAAAAAAATACTCATGAATAAATAAATATTTTTTTTACCTCCACCAGCCATTAGCGGTCATATTGACCGTTTATAATTTCATAAATATGTAACACCCCAAATATTGCTAACCACTAGCGCCAAATTTAGGATATAACTGAGGGACGGGGGTGCTAAAGATAGTCCATGGTCTGAGGAATGGGGTATCGGTTTTTTTTTAAAGAAATATGTCAAGAAATCGTTTTAGGGATATTATGAGGGTTTCTACGTTTCGAAAGAGGAATAGACGTCTGCGTTTGAAAAAATGATAAGTTTGATATGGTGAGGACAATATGGGATCGATTTATTCGGAATATCATAGTTTGTTTATATACTTACTCAATGGATTCCCGTATATAGGAAGGGATGAAACTCGAAACTCAGGCCATGTTGTTGGAGAGACTGTGGTTTGAAACTGGCCGAGCCCTTCGTGGGAAAGGGGAGAAAAATAACCACAGACAACTTTTTTACATCCCTAAAACTTGCTACAGCACTGCAAGCAAATAAAACAAGTCTAGTCGGCACTATGGATAAACAAAAGAGAGAATTGCCCCCCTCAGTGAAAGATCAAGCAAAGTTGTTCAACACAAAGTTGCTAAAGTGTGAAAATGCGACTTTGACTCAGGGAAACAAAGAAAAAATGTGTGTAATCTGAGCACTGTAAACACAGATGTTAGTATCTGTAGTGGACAAAAAGCAAAACCTGAGTCTGTTGTCTATTATAATAATTCCAAATACGGTGTGGATTTGGAGAGAAGATGGCGAGAACATATGTCGTCAAATGATGGCCTGTAGCTGTTTTCTACAATATTCCTGAACTGGAGTTGTGCAACAACTAGCTGAAGAACTTAGAACTGAATTCATGAAGGAAAAGGAAACATCTAATCCGAAGCTTCAAACTAGTCGGCAGTAAAAACAACCCAAACGTAGGCAGTACCAGGTCAAAACCAACTGCAACCAAAATAAAACAATCAACACGTGTAGCAAGTGTTCCAAGCCAGTATGTGGTAATTGTTCCAAAGCTGAAATAATCTGCACGTATTGTGTTTGACCAACATTTTATATATATGTTACTTGTAATAATTTATCATTGATTTATATACAAAAATAATAATTTTCTTTTTTTTTGTTGGAAAGAAGAATATTTCAAAATACACTTGCCAGGAATTTACTCTATGTTTTATTTAAAATTAACTACAACATTTGGTGTCATTCGGTGTCTGTTATGCTATTTTTATAGAGCTTAAAATCCAACGGTCAAAATGACCGCTCATGGCTCTTCTAGTAGTTTTGAAAGAATGGCCTTTCTAGTGTTAAATGAAAAATTCGATTTAAAATTATTATTCTTAGAAAATATTGATGATGAAAGTAAACTTTTAGATCAAATTAATCGAGGTGGACTGACTCGTCCTTCTGATGTTCTTTTTTTTACGCGTTCCTTTGTTTATGCATTTTTTTCAGAAATTCAAAATTCAAAAAGTATCTTCTAAGAGTTGATTTTCTTCCCCTTCTTCAAAAAATATTTTTGTTTCTTTCGTTTATTAAACTTTTGGAAAATGATACTTACGCTTTGGAAATTATTTTAGCAGAATGCGAAGAAGACCATTCCTTTGAAAAATTTTATTCCACAAATCGCTGCTAAAATTTTTATTGTATGTCCAAAAATTATGTTTCGGAAATCAATGATCAATTCACAAAACAAAAGAAAAACAAGCAGTCAAAATATGACAAATAATTCTAAGAGATTGAAAAAACTTAAAGGAGAATAAACAAAATGTATGTATGTTATTATATATTTGCAGAATGTCTTAAATGTATCTAGTTTATTTAATATATGTCTATAAAATTTGTAAAAATTGTAAAAAATATATTTCGTTCTCAAAATCCTAATTTGTTATGAAACTAATAAGGAAAGGGGAGAATGTACGCGTATTCTCCCTTTTAGATCCCTCATCGTATTTTCCTCACGAGCCTTCTTTTCCTTATTGTTTTAGTATTCATTGCTCCAACCATAAGAATAGGCAAGTTGTTGTCATGCTGAGAGTTTAAAATAGCTTGGAAGAAGGGAGCCGACTTTACATTAGGCCCATAAGCATTAATTACATGGAATATATCTCCGTTCGAAGATAAGCGCACTTTATGCCAATCACTCACTCCCGAATATTCTTTGATGATATACCACATTGAGACTCTCTTTGTAATAAGGGTTAGGAATCCTCTCTTAGATCCCGAGCCGGTAAAACTATAGTGAAAACTTCTAGAGAGACAAAGGAGACAAGTATTTGAACATGTAGAAGATGTGAGTGACTTTATATCTTGCAGACACATTATGTCTGCATTCAGAGACAGAAGATGCTTCATTAAGGCATGCCTGGCTATCTCTCTTTTCCGCCCTTAGTGTTGAGGGAGATCATTTCTTAATTCCTATCCCAGTAGACGATTTAATGGGAACAGGGCTATGGAGGAACTCTGTAATGAGACTTGCATTGAGAACATAACAAGAAATATATGTTCTAGGAAGTTTCGAGAGGTTTAAATTCTTATCAGGGGAGTTCGAAGAACCAGACTTATCGCTTTTCCCTACAGATTGGGATTTAGTCCGATGCCTTAAAATTAGACTAGGATTCAAGTGCGAGCTATTTTTATTCTTCGTAGAGTCGTTAACTACTCTAATAGGAGAAAGCGCTGGAGAGTCGCTTGACCTAACCTCCTTCTCTTCACCTCCCAGACAAGCGCCATTTAATAAAGGAGTAGGGTCCAATGGAGCATCAGAGACGGTCGTATCTCTATTAGTCTCAATCAAAGAGACCGATCCCGGAACTTCAGCATGCCAAGAGGATTGCTCCAAAGGAGATGTTCCTGCCTGAATGTTTTTTGAACAATCACCCTGATTTAAATTATCCTCCACAGAGACGATCTCAATTGCTTCCTCAATGCCACAAGACCTCTCCGAAAGAAAAGGCTCTCCTAGACTATCATTAGGACTTCCTCTCTTACTCCAGCCTCAACGACATTGTCTTTACCATGAAGCTGTTCACCTTTTTCTCCCTGGGATTTAACTACTGATGGAGTCTCGCCACGAGAACACGATGATTGTAGCTCTACTAAAGCCCTCTTAAGCGCCTGTTCATAGTCACTTAGTTTGACTCTTTTGGGTGCAAAATGTTTAAGAGGCCGAAGCCAAAGCATCTTTGGCACTGCCACCTAACTCCCGTATATTTAACTTTAATCAAATTTCCCTGGAATGGAAAGGTAATATTTGAGGCAAAGAAGAGGGATCGGCAATTATCTCCACAATATAATCAGCATCCCTCCAAACATCTCTATAATTGTTATATTTTTTCCTCGGCGGTTGCGTCCGTAGGGTTCTTCTTTGGGTAATAATTTACAATTCTCCCAATTTCTTCATTCCATTCCACCACTCCGGCTTCGTTCACATCTTTTAAATATATTGACTAGAGTCACTGTCAATTTCCTCTTTCTATCCAAACTAATTTTATCATTCCTTTCAATTTGAAAGTAATATTCTCATAGGAGCCATCTACATTTTTAATTCTGAGCACATGAGACCTTTTCAGCTCGTACAGCCTCCCCTGATATCGATAGGGAATTTTGAGTAGAAGCTAGCTAGACCTTGGCCGAATCTCGGATTTGCTCCGGCAATTTCATGGTCCTTAAAACTAAACTTCATTGAAATATCATGAATGTTGATGTGTTTGATATTATTTCCTTTGTAAGACTCGCCATCTTCATTTTATATGATGAGAACAAACGTCTCCCACCTATAACAGTTGTCTAAGTTCAATTGAACCGCTGCCCCCGTAGGAAGGCTGTTGTTTACTTTGAGGGCATTAGCATACCCTCTCCCAGCTTGCTTCATATTAAAAGGAGCCTCATCCGGAGGCTTGTCTGTAGGTAAATTAATACCCACCATCGAAGTAAAAAGGTCCGTGTAATATCTCGCAACCACTCACAAAGGAGTATAAATAACTTATGCAGACAAGGAGGATGAAGAGAAAAATAAACAAAACAAGAACCTTACTTTCCTCAGAGATTCCAATAAACCGAGGTCAAATCTTGGGCTCCGAAGACGAGTTCTTCGAAAATAACTTCGACCGATGGAGGCACAGGCACTTAAGACACTTTTTGCGTCTTTCATCCATTCAATGCCAAGAATATTGACAGACTCAACGACCCTGCAGTTCTGGACCAAAAAAGAGCTGCACGGATTCCAAGATCCCAATGGAAGTATAACAGTTTTATTTTTATTTATTGCAAGACCAGTTTTGAGTTCAAATTTAACAAAGAATGATAAAATTATATTTATCCTTTTAATAAGTTGTATCTCCGAGTTTGCCTCAATCATCAAGGTAATGTCGTCGGCGAATAAGTCAATAGATGTTTTTCATTGTTGAAGGAAACACCAAACCCTAATATTTCCTTGACAACGTCTTCGTCAACTCATCTAATGCAGCAACAAAGAGAAGAGGAGCAACTGGGTAGCCCTGCCTATATCTCTGCTTGAGAAGAATGGGAGCACTATTGATGCCATTTAAAGAGATTATAGAGGAGCCGTTGAGCAACATTGCTCTTACGGGATTGAAAAAACGCTTGGGAAGGAGCCTTTTAACCGATTGTAAAATATGGTCGTGTCTAATGGAGTCAAACGCTTTATTAAAATCTATTGCTATAAGGGGCCCAAACTTTTTACGATTCTTACCGATTCGATCGCCGTAATAATATTTCGAGAAATGTCAGTAATTTTGCGGTTTTTTAAATGCCCTTTTGTTCATTTGTAATTTTATGATTTAAAGTGGGTTTAATTTGCTTTGTTAAAACGCCTGCAAAAATTCTAAAAGTATCATTTAAAATAGTTATAGGCCTCCAATGGTTAAAATCACTCCCATACCCTTTCTTTGGAATTAATGCTATGTGGCCCTTAGTAAGTGTACAAGGCATTTTTACAGTTCTCTCTATGTGGATGCCCATTGCCAAGAGATATGGAACCACTTCATCCGGAACAAGAAATAAAATTCGACCACAAATATCGTCGGGAGCGGAAGCTTTATTATCTTTATAAGACTTTTTGATATAATCTATAATATTATCTTTTGTGTAGATAGAAGGATTATGAATGGGTTTTTTCTTGAGGAAATTTATTCTTGCTCCACCTAAAATTATAAAAAACCCTAGTGGAAATATGAAAGGATTTCTTCAGGTCTCTTTAATATTTGATTCCCATCGACGATGTAGTTTATGGTTGAAGCCGAAGATTTATTATTGTGAGGAAGAAGTTTATATCTACGATATGGATTCATTTCTATCTCCCTTTTCCTACTCATTTCAGCTTCAGAAATGTCCATAATTCTATACTCATGGACCAAATGGGAAGTAATTGTTTTTGTAAAAGAGGCGATTTGGTAAGGGCATCCTCAATTTTGTCTTGAAATTTGGCCATTTTTTCTTGTTTTTTTCCACAAACCTCTTTACAGTACTTATTATTACGTTAACAAATAATGGGTAGGCCTCTTTAGAAGAGATTGACTTGTTCTTCTTATGAGATTTGAGGCCAATTTTTCTTTAAAACTTTCCTCACCCAAAAGCCATCTAAGAATCTTAAAATTATCTTTTTTGGCTTGTACCTTAAAGTCATATCGATAATCTTATGATCAGTAGAAGGATCTGGTCGATAACGCGCATTTTTAATGTGGGGCAGAAATTAAGGTGCTACGAGAGCTAAGTCGATTCTAGATGATTTCCTTCCGCAGCTCCAAGGCACGTTATCTTTGGGACTAAACATTTTAGTGCCGTCAACTAAATGGAGTCGAGAAATAAGATTACCGAGGAAAACAGAATTGGTATTCTTATTGTGTGGTTTATCGATATCGACATTTAAATCACCTATTAACATCAAAGGTAAGTGCTGGTATTTTTGACTACTGATGATAGTTTCAAAAAAAGGTGCAGACTTTAAATTAGGTCATATGCGTTGATGATCGAAAAAGCAAAACCTGAAGCATTTAGAATGAGCTTATGCCAGTCTCCTTCCTTGGTATATTCGCTTGTGAATAGCGGCTTATCAATTATTTTTTAAGTAAAAGTCATAACGCCTCACTTACCAGAACCTGTAAAAAAGGAATAAAACATTGGAGGGTGACAAAATTTGCAATTTTTGAAACACGTTGTGGAAACCTCCGTTTTAATATCCTGTAAGCACAAAACATCGGGACTAAAATACTGGAGGGGTTTCATAAGAGCGTGCCGGGTTCTTTTATCTTTTCTTCCTCTTATGTTCATGGACAATATCTTTGAAATACCCATATTACCTCTTAAATCATTTGATAACGAGAGTGGAAAACAGTCGGTCATCTTATATTGAAGAATATTACTCTGAATCATTTCTAGATTTCTTTTTTTTATTTGCCAAGTTTTTATCTGCATAACCATCCGAGTATTTTCTGTTCCTCTTGGTCAGGGATTGTGATCTAGTACGACCCAGCAGAACTAACTTTTCTGTTAACAGGGGCTTTTTTGGAGTGTCTTGATTTTTTTGTTGGATAGGAGGAATAGATATATCGTCCCTCCGAATAAGAGAACCACTCTCTGATCGATCTCTTTGACTAATCGAGTTGGCCTCAAGACACTGAGACTCCAAAACGTTGGAAGTTGGATTTGCAGAAGGATTAGGAAGTTCTTTTAAAGATGCAATAAGATTATCTGTTTCTGAGGTAAATGCAACAAGTTCATTTGACTTATTAACTGGATCGAGTTCAAGACTCGCAGAGGGTGCAGGAGAGCTATTTGTCATTACGGGCTCCAGCTGCATCGTACAATATGGGATTATTATTTGTTACAGATTGATGTGAGTCCCAATAATTGGATTGCCTTACAGTCATTATACTTTGCCGTTCAGAGTCATTTTTCATTGTAAAATATTTTCAACCTTCCAGAGTCTGTCCATCAGTCAGTATTTATACAAACTCACGGACTTGGTATTTTCTCCACGTGTTGATCGGAAGTGCCCAAACACAAAACAGTAAGCACACTGTTTCGTTTGACCCAAAAAATCAAGAATTTCTACCTCATCTCCACATGGATCAGAGAGGAAATGTTTCTAGGGTTGCCAGAAATGGTAATAATCAAGTCGGAACTCTTTGTATTCCAATGTGCAAATTTTGAGTCGGCGAAAATGGAGAACTTTTTCAGAACTGCCCTATCATACATACTGTCATTTAAAAGTACATTCTGAGCTTCTTTACAAATTATGTACATGATTTTACAACATATTATTATGATCCTAAATGTTTGCATATATTTTTTATACGAACAACCGTGGGGTTCCATGGAACACCATTGCATAGATAAAGACACTCAAACTTTCCTAAAAAAACTTTCTTATTTACGTATAATATAATTCTATATATTTTTCTCTTTCAGGAAAATCTCTCCCACGAGTGCTCATCATTTTCTAATCCATCAAAAATATTACAAATCTCTTACATATGGGGCATGCTTTCTCTCTTTTGTTGGAATGAGATCTATCACTATTCATCTTCAGCATTTTCCCCTCGTATTCTCTCGGGAAAAGAAAACGATATATATATATATAAATATACATATATATATACATATATATAGTAGGGGGTATTATAGAAACCTAATATTGAGATATCAAACTACCCCCCCCCCCCTCTCGAAAGTTGCGTCATAACAAACTAAATGATCGTAGAAAAATGGATTTTGGTTTGACCATCCCTTACCCCCCCCCCCCCAAATTGCGTTCAAAGGTTTCGTTATGAAGCAAAAAATTTACAGAATATTGATAAAATCAATTAATAAGTTGGTTATTTTTTGTAAATTTTCGTCAAATAATATTTAGTGCCAATAAATGAACACAAGTGCTAATGCACCAACTTTTTTTTTAAATAACAGCTTCTACTACTGTTCTTTTATAGTTTTAAGAAGGAAAAAGATTCAAAGGGTATTCATTAGGGGTATTATAGAAACCTAATATTGAGATATCAAACTACCACCCCCTGCGAAAGTTATGTCATTAGAAACTAATTGATCGTAGAAAAATGAATTTTGGTTTGGTTTGGTTCTAGTGGAAAGAGCTGTAAAACTAGTAATGAGGTATCTGCAAAAGTTTAGGGATATAATCAACGTCATTTACATATATTTTCAACCATGGAGTCAATAAAAAACTCCCTACATTTAAAATAAAGAAAGAATATACAATTTAATTTTATGTGCCAAATTTACTTCATGAAAATGAAGATGTGAAGAATAAAGTATTTCAAAAAATAACTTAAAAACACCAACATGAGTACCCTTTTAATCTTTTTCCTTCTTAAAACTATAAAAGAACAGTGGTAGGAGCTGTTGTTTAAAAAAATGGTTTGTGCGTCAGCACTTATGTTCATTTATTGGCACTAAATATTATTTGACGAAAATTTGCAAAAATTAACAAAGTCATAAATTGGTCATAACTAAATTTGATAAAACTAAATTTTTCAAAATAAGCCACAACAAAAAGTTTTGCTCCATAACGAAACCTTTGAACGCAATTTGGGGGTGTAAGTGGGGGGGGGGTCAAACCATAATTCATTTTTCTACGATCATTTAGTTTCTAATAACGCAACTTTTGCGGGGAGTGGTAGTTTGATATCTCAATATTAGGTTTCCAATATTATTAATATACCCCCTAGTACTCATGCTGATGTTTTTAAGTTATTTTTAAATACGTTTATTTTTCACATCGTGCAATAAATTTGGCACATAAAATGAAATTGCATATTCTTTCTTTGTTTTAAATGTAGGGAGTTATTTATAGACTCCATGGTTGAGAATATATATCAATTACGTTGATTATGTCAATATACTTTTGCAGATGCCTCCATTACTAGTTTATCAGCTCTTTCCACTGATTGTGAATGGCAAGGATAATTATTAACTTTTAAAGGATGTTCTTTTACTTATATAAGATCTTCCTCAGGCAAAAATTACAATATATATATATATCTGATCTGATAAAATTATAATTACAGTTGATTTTTATCATGATCCATGTATGACACAAGAATTTGCAGAATTTTCAATTAGCATTTAAGCCACAATTAAGATTATTTGTCTGATACGTTGAGGTGTTTTGAGAAGCATGGAATGGATTTTTAGGAGAGATGGTGGGTCCAGAATGCAGTTGAATGATACGAGGAGAGATTATTTGAATATTTCTTATTAAGACACTTGTAAATACGATTTAATTGTGGCAGAGAAGTGTTTCTAACGGGGTAAATAGAATGGTTTATAATGTTGTAACCTCGACTACAGGACTTACATGCCTCATTAAGATTTGGTATATATCAATATAAATCTATATTTCCCTTTATTTTCATTGATCTCGTTTATGCAAAATATAAATTCAAAAAATTGCACATATTTATGTAGATTTTAGTTATATTTTGTTGCGTCAGTGGTGTTATGGACAGCATTAGGAGTATTTAGTTATATTGATAGCGTTTATAAAACTTCATGGATTTTCAATGAAATTAACCAGAAATACCGTGTCTTCATGACGTAATTGTGTCGTCAATGTACGAAGTGATAGCGTATACTGTAATAAATATTTTTTTTACAATTATGTACATTACTTCATTTAAAAAAGCATTTAAAAGGATATATTTTTATATTATTGTAAAATGGAACAATAGATGAACGATGTAATCAAATCTTTGTACATGTTAGAAAAAGTGATTATGGTTCAACATATCTAAGCTTTGTTTGTTTAAAAAACTGCATATAAAGGTGATATATAATCAGTTTCTTCCAGAAAAACAAAAACGGACAATCATTTGCTAATTTTATAATAAAACTTTGGATTTGTTTTATTGATCATTTGCATTCGATTTCAAGCATTTACTTTATTTCCTTAAAAAGCGAAAAAAGGGGAAAATTTTGTTCACCTTTGAAAATAAAATTAAGTAATATATTTCATTGTTAAGCATTCCTGAAGTTGGTGGAGGTCAAGATGATTTCAAATGTTTTATTGTAACAAGAAAAATAGGATAGCCTTAAAAATACTTCAATTCTTAAACCATTTATATTAATTCTACACATGTTATTCATTCAAATGCCTTGTATTCGAGAGGAAATAGTTATAACATAAGTGTTACAACCTTCAGATATAAGAATAACATAGGTACATATATATATATAATATTTATACTTAAACAGGGAAGATTGCGTCCCAATAAAAAAAGTTTTCACCTTATAAACTAAGAGGAACATACGGGAAAAAATATTTGTAAGATATCTACCTTTTACGTATATTTGAGTCTATTGCATAATATTTTAATAACGATTAAGATACTAAAATATAGTCCAATAATATTAGTCCATTATGTGACATTTTTTATCCATAAGTTATTTAACGCTTCCTTTCCTATATCAAATTCTTTATATTTAACTTTAAGTCATAACAAATAAACCAGACAACTCTTGAGTTTGAAATTATTTTTTTTTAAATCTATCTACATAACATAACGCAATATTATGTATGTAAATAACAAACTAACATATCATCCTTTTGGACAAGGTGAATAAGGCCTAAATTTACAATTTAAAGAATAACGATTGGAATATATATATATATATTTCATTTTATTAATGTTTGAATGGGGTTTTTTTTTCATTTTTGAAATAATAATTCTTGACTAAAATGTACATAGAAAGACAAAAACAGACAGAAAGTTATGTTGTGTTTAAACGTAATTACTTTGGATTATTTTCGAATATATAATCCAATGTAATTGTTTTTAAACACAACATAAATAATATTATTTTCTCTTTCTATTTACATCCTAGTCTAGAATGGTTATTATATATCAATACATTCCAATCCTTATATGTCCTTTTATACATATATAAATACAATTATATATATATATTTAAAATGAACAAAAAATATATGACGTATGTATATTTGTTGTTCGAAATTCAAAAGGGTAATTTTATATGTGAAACTTTTTCCTTCATCAATTTCTTTCTGAAGGACAAAAAGAAAAACTCCTCCTGGACTTAGTTAAAAACCTGATTATAAAATGTAGGACATCTTAAATACGAGTATAACACAAAAGCATAATAGACGAAATGAAGTCCTTCTTAAGGGGAAGGCAGGCCATGGAATGTGTGTAATCAATACAGATACAGAGAAATTAAGTTAGATATAGTTTTGTCCCCCCTTTTTACATAGAGAAGTTGTCTTGGACTATGATTCCAGTTTATAAAACATAGTGAGAGTAAATGTACGTTTTTCATTCATTTTTTAAAGGAAGTATTCGATTTATTAGCATGGTAAATGTTGCTTTTAGGTAAGGAACAGTTTTTGTTTTTAATTGTATTTTTTTTTGCTTTTCATTTCGATGTAATTTCATCTGTGAGAGATCTTGATGTCTTTCACAATACTTGGGTTTAAAAAAATGATAAAAATCTGACTCATGTGATATTTAAGAGAGGAGGGACTAACAAAATAAGGAGGTCAATTATATTACTACAAGAATAAGGCATACGAAAGATTAAATCTTCACGTCTTATGCCAATCAAATAAATCACAATGAGTTTGGTCAAAGTTCACCTTACAGTCGAACCTTGGCCCTCAACATTCAGAGTCGAGCATGCTTCCATTGAACTAACGATAAATGGAAGGACGAGTTTTATAAGAAATGGATTTCCCACCTTGCAGATTGTAACTTTTATTACTAATGTTATTATTATTATTATATATACATGAATCGAGAGATCTATTCTAAATTTGCTGTACATCCTACACAAACGGTCAATCTCAAGAAATAAACCTAAGTTCTTCCTCTTAAACTATATAAACGTGTATTTATAATGCCAAATCAAGAACAAAAAAATTGCATAAAAGTAAATCAAGTAGATAACTTATTAAGAAAGTTTTTTGATACGCATATGAACATATTAAACGAGAAGTATCTCTAATTTAAGTTTTAATTACTTTTTGTAAGCAAGGGAAATACATTCTAAATCAGACTTCTTTTATTTCATGATGGGATGCAATTCCAAAAATAAATAAAAGGAAAGAATAAATGAGTTTCTATATTTTCCATTGAATAAAATATTAAGAACTCAATGGAATATCCTTTTTTATATTGTGTTAAAGGTATAAACTTATAAACTAGAATTAGGAAAATAAAATATGAATCCCATTGGGATATGAAAGAAAATGAAACTGCAATAGTACTTTTGTGTAAAATTGATAAGCAAATATCTAGTCAGTTCTTATATTTTGATTTGAAGTGTTATTTTTTGGCTTATATGAATATTACACTTTAGTTAGGGTGGTAAAGAAAATGCAAGATTTAACACATCAACAAAATTTAAATGAGAGCTATAGTATCCAAAAAAAAAACCAGGGAGCTCGATAGCCGTGCGTGCTAAGGCGTGTTCAACTCTCAATGTTGGGGGCGCAGGTTCGAATCCCGAGAGGGGATGGTCATTTTTGGTCTACCTCATTGATAAGATCCTAGGTTTGATAGTCTAATTTTAACGCTATAATGCTTATTTATATCCTATCGGATGCAATTCGATCGAACCATATAGGCAAAAAAAAAAAAAAAAAAACATTTATTTTTAGAAGTATCATGATGTGTCAAACATAGCACGACCAAATTCTTTATTTTATTATCGAAATAATACTCGGTTTAAGTAGGTACTCTGCTGGCCCTACTCATGGAGCCAGTGTATCTCTTCCTCCTGCTGGAGGGAAGTTTTATATATATATATATATTTTTTTTTTTTTTTTTTTTTAAGAGACTTTATTCGTTTAGGGTAGTTACATATAGCATTATATATAAATAAACCTTATAGTTTAAAATTAAAACCCTAAACTAAAGCCAAATCTACTAACAAATTTATCTAAAATAATACAAAATAATAATACAAATACTTCACAACGATTGTAGGCACCTACTAAAAAGGTTTATCAATATTAAAAATATCTAAGAACAGCAAAAAAAAACAAAGTACAAAAGCATTCGGCTCCTTCCAACCCAGATCCTTGGAAACTTTCATATCTTCCTCATGGTGTCGGTGATGACAAAGGTGAAGATTGCCACCCAGTTTCGGTTTCTCTCGAACCCAAAGATCGAAGAGATCTCCACTAAGTAACTCAGGATATCCACGGCGGCAAGATTGAAGATTGGGAAAACATGAGAAGGCATTATTATCACTACACAGGGAATCTCAAGAAAAATACAACTCGTGTTAACAGTGAAGGAGATATGGCCTACTAATTTTTGTAATATTTAAACCTCTGGTTAACCTTAATTAAATGTTTTAAAAACCGTAAATGGTTCTGACAACAAGAAGGATAAAACCGCACTAAATCTCCCGCAAAATTCCATGACGACGAGCCCACTTTTGGTATCTTTATAGATAAACTCGAGTATCGAGCTGCCGTTGCAATAAAAATAGCCCTCAAGTCCTCGGAGCAAACATGCTCATAGAGCGTTAACCTCTGTGCAATATAGCTTCTGCAACTTGATAGAGAAATCTCCAAAGCACGGGTTTTTGAGGCACTTCTGGGATTTGAGTTTAGCCCAAATAGAAGTAGAGCAGGCACGATTTTATTTGTGACCCCTTTGACGTTTAGAGTGACAAACTCCCTCAAGATGTCAAGAACAGGGCACTTGGCAAAAGCATGGACAGTACTATTATACAATAGTCCACAGTTTTTACAAGGTGTATTATAAAATATACAACCAGAAGAAACCTGGAACTGCGCTGTAAATTTATTTCCGTCCCAAACCTTTGACACAGAGCACATTATGCGTGATTTCCAAGTTCTTGGAAGGTCTAATTCTTCCAAGTACTTGTTGCATATTTGGTCAGCTTCTTCTCCTGTGTCATATCCAAAGGACATCCTTAAATGCCAGGGTACCGGCACTTGATGCCTTATAGCAGCTCTCTTCAAGGGAAAGGAGAATCTACCGTTGTTAAATAGTGGTTCACGGACTAAATCAGGGAATGTAAATATTCTTTTGGACAGTGCAATGAGTTCTAGATTCTTTGGATCAAGAAGATTTTTAAAATAATATTTTTTATTGCAATTCTGCCGCACAATATCTACTGTAAAACTTGACGTAAAAATAGGGGAGCCTTTCCAAATAATTCTTTGTATGGAGGCTAAAAAGGTGGACATTTCTACTAGTTTTTCATTTGTAAAATCAGTACCTAACATTAGCCAAGTGAAAGCGTCGCTTGACGTAAAAATTGAGCGCCACTCAGAGTGGGGATGAGCTGACATATCTATTAAAAGCTTTTGATAAATTTTTGGTAAAATTCTGGAGAGTGAATTTAATCCTCCCCCTAACTGTTGTCTTGGTCTCTTTAAGGCGCTCAGATAACTTCGATGAAATAGTTGGTTTAGCCATGTTTGTTCTTCGGCAATGGCTCTCTCAGCCAACCAAGGCAGAGATGAAGCTTTATATATAACAGATGGGACAATCGAGAAGTTGTAAAAGTCAATCCTCTTTTGGAGATTGAATTTTCTCCACAGTGGAATCGAATGGCTAATATGATTTTTCATATTAAACCAATTTGATTCAGAGGCGCCCATCGCATCCCAAGAAATTCCTAAGATCTCCAAGCTTCCCCTTATTGAGCAACCTGAAACTTTAAGGTCATTACCAGGGTTCCATTTTCCAATAGGAAGAATTGAAGTTTTTTTAATGTTTATCATCAGCCCAGATCTTTTTTCAAATACTCTGAAATGATTCAGAACTACTTCAATCCGTCTCAATAGTTGCTCTTGGGAATTGGCTTCGAGCATTAGCGTGACATCATCAGCATACATATCAATTATATGTTTTGATGAGCCAAAGTCTACTCCAAAGCCTGTGTATTTTTTTGTGATTGCATCACATAATTCTATAAGGCCAGTTATAAATAAAAGCGGGGCCAACGGACAGCCTTGACGGCAACTTTTCTTTAAAATTATAGATTCACTTTCTTTTCCTCCTAAGGAAATAGTTGAAGTGCCATTATATAAAAGAGCTCTTATAGGGTTAAAATATTTTTTGGGGAGTACTTTTTTTATTGATCTAAAAATATGGCTATGCTGTATTGTGTCAAATGCTTTCGTAAAGTCCACAGCAATTACAGCTCCATAAGTGCCTCTTTTACGAACAATTCCAATAGCTGTTCCTATGTTAATAGAAATATCAGCAATTTTCCTCCCCCTAAGGAAACCTTTTTGTTCTTTTCCTAGTTTATAGTTTAAAATTGGTTCAATTTTAGAGGCAAGAACCCCTGAGAGAATTCGGTAGCTCATATTGAGTACCGTAATGGGTCGCCAATTATTTATATCTGTTGGGCTGCCTTTTTTAGGAATCAAGGTTATCCGACCTTTGGTCACTGATTTTGGAAGTTTACCATGTATCTCCATCGATTTGCCCAACTCCAAAAGATAGGGAACGATTTCATCGGTACATTCGGTAAAGATTTTCCCTATAATGCCATCGGGTCCTGATGCTTTACTATCGTTAAACTTCTTTTTAATATATTGAGTAATGACGGTTTTAGTAAAAATCAAATTTTTCCCCACCTTTGGGCGAGGGAAGTTTGATCTAACACCGCCTACGAGTCTTTGAAAACGGCAGTGAAAAAGTTTTAAAATCTCTTTAGGGTTCGTTATTGAACTTCCTTCATGAACTATTTTCTTTATCAAACTGATAGAGTAGTTTTTCGGAAAGAGGTTTTTAAGTCTTTTAGATGAATTGCTTTCCTTCTCAATTTTTTGTTTCAATTCAATTTCAGCCATTTCTGAAATCCGAAATAAATTAGCTGTCTCGGACGAAATATAGCGTAAAAAAAGCGAGTTATCATCAAGCAGATCATCAAGACTTTGTTGAAATGCTGCCTCTTTTTGACGTTTTTTACGAATAAATTTTAAAGTTGTTGCTCGAACTAAATATGATAAAATAAATGCAAGCTTATTAGGATTAAAAGAACTATTAAAACGTTTGGTAAAACGATGTTTGATAACATGAATAAAATTTTCGTCTTGTAAAATCCATGTTGGGACCTTAAAACGTTTTTTTGGCCGGTTCTGATAAAATTGAATATCGATCATTTTATGATCAGAGTCATGATAGGGGCGCAATCGTGCGTTAATGGTCTTTTCCTTAATAGAGGACGAGGCCAGCGCTAAGTCTATTCGTGAAGATTTTTTCCCACTCCTCCACGACACATTGTCTTCTGGACTAAAAGATTTAACAATATCATCCAAGTCAAGGGTATTAATTAGTTTTAATAATATTTGAAAATTTGGGTGTTTTGCTTTTGTCCCGTACAGATCCACATTTAGATCACCAATTATTAACAAAGGATATAAATCACCTTTGCAACGATTGATTAAGGCTTGGTAAAAGGGTGAAGATTTTTCGTTTGGACCATATACATTAACAAAATAAAACCCGCCATTTTCCGTTGGCACAAAGACCTTATGCCAGTCCCCACTATTTGAAAGCTCACACACTCTTTTAGAATTAATGATAGATTTAGATACAAATGATATAATTCCCCTATTTACCCCATTTCCCGTAAAATAATAATAATAATTTTTGGGAATACAGAAGGGACATTCAGAGGAGCAGGTAGACGAAGTTGGTGTCTTGACGTCTTGCAAACAAATTATATCAGGTTTCTGATACAGAAGGCTTTTCATAAGAGCATGTCTTGATAGACGATTCCTACCTCCTCTCGTGTTCAAAGATAGTATCCTTCCTATTCCCACATTTATTTCTTGATCTCTTGACATAGGTGATTTAAAAAATCATCGATTTTCGTTTGCCTGAAAGGCATCTAATGAACAATAGTTAGATTTATAAAAAAAGAGTTTCTAACTTTTAGGGAGCTTGTGCGGAGTATCTTTCTGAGGAGATAAGCCGGATACGGAAGAGGTTCTTTTAGATATCGACCCTGACCTCGTTCTAGCTAGCAGGATCACGTCAGAATTTAATTTCGTTTTTTTGGGGTCGACTTTATATTTGGTAGATACTTCCTCCTCATCAATCGTATTGCTGGGTACTTCACTTTCCGACTTACTGTGGGAAGATGCAGTACTGCTGTCACCCCCATTAATTGACGAACTTTGGCTTTTTGATGAATTGTGTAAAGGAGAGCATTGACTATCTTCCGTGGTCTCAATTTGAGTATTTTTAGATTTTTTTAAACTATTAAGTTCCATATTTTTTTCAATAGTCGTTGATATGGCATTTTCAGGTGATTCTTCAACAATCACTGAGGCATTTTCTACTGCTTTTTGGAAATCTTCTGTGAGCATTACTTCAACAGCCACATCCCCAGTTTCCTGCAAATTCACAACATTATCTCCCACCGTTATTTGGGAATGTAAAGAATCTTCAGTGTTTTGGCCCTCACGAGTCCCAACTTCCGCCTCCAAATCCTTGGTAATTTCTTCTTCCAGCGTAACAGTTCCATTGATATCAGCTCCATTGCCACTTTTTTTTGAAGAGAGATTTCTATCCATCATACCTTTAAGAACATGTACGTATTCACGTACACTTATTCTTTTGTTGGCGCACACATGCTTAGTATGACCTAGGCCAAAGCAGTTTTGGCATTGTAGTTTAGCTCCCTTGAATTGAAGTCTTATAAGGCATCCTTGAATGGGCGCTATTTGAGGTATCATGGAGGGGTCTGCCATTATTTCAATAATGTAGTCACCATCCCTCCATACATCTTTATACTGACTATATTTAAGCTCAGCTTCTTCATTCGTAGGGTTCTTTTTTGGATAATGCTCCAATACTTCTCCAAATTTTTTGAACCATTCTACTGCTCTGACCTCGTCAATTCTCTTGAATGTATTCGTCATAGTAATCACAACTCTCTTTTTGTTATTCAGGTCTACTTTGTCCACACCTTTCAATTTCAAACTTGCTTCAATCTTTTTTCCCTCTACGTTTTTTACTTTAAAGGAATGCACCTTCTTAAGGTCTTCAAGTCTACCACGAATGTCAGTAGGGAATTTTAAATAAATTGCCGCCTGATTTATTCCAAATTTTGGATTTGCTCCTGCTATTTCATGCTCTTTGAAACCAAAGAGCATAGCCATATCGTAAACATCAATATGTTTCAACCCCTCCACACGAAAAGATTTATCTTGATCATCCCCAATCATAATAATAAACACTTCCCACCTGTATTTCTTCTCCCAGTCAAACGTCTTTTTTTCCACGAGTTCTTCATCTTCCTTTCCCTTTCTGAGCGCAGTCGAGTAAAGGAGGCGTTGAGATCCTTCATCAGGGGGTTTATCAGGTGGCCGGATTGACATTCTTACCCTGACTATTCAGAGTAAGAAAAGAAGAACTTCTTGTGAAGGCGTGTGAAGGAACACAATAAAGTCTAATAAATTATAATTAACCTCCCGTATAACGGCAAGGATAATTAGATGTCCTTGGAGTTTCACGATCGTAAGTTTGTGCCGTTTATTATACAGGACCCAAGACCGATATCTACTTTTGTAGAGTCCCTAAACAGGGCTCGCTTGAGGGTTTCCATGACTTTTATTATCTCTGTCATTGATAACCTATTTATTATAAATTAATTCGGCTATCCGTCATTATATTATGATGTAAATATCATTATTAATCGATATTGTAAACCAAGACTATTTTCCTTGTCATATGAGATTTTCTAACTAAGGATTGTTAGGAAATGAAATCAAACCTTGAATTCTTATTACTTATTTTGCACATTTAAATTACTACATTATGACCATTATCGCTGCAATACCATATCATATCCTGACATGTTTGATCTTCTTTGATTTGTCATAAAACTAAAAACTTTTTTCTTTCATAAAGATTACACTTTCATAAATCAATAAAAAAGTAACGATTTCGGGCAAAACAACTTTAATAAGATCTTATTTTATTCTGGTTTAGACATTTTTTCTTAAATGTGGGGAGACAACCATTATTTGTTTGGTTAAAAAAATATTAATATTAAAAGCTTCAGTTTATTTATGAATGGTATTCAAAGAATCTCCATTTTTGCTTTATTAACTAAATAATCAAATGAATTTAATATCTTAAATCTACATCATCATTATGATTAAATAAAATTCACGTTATGCACTTTACATGACGCTGGTAGTCAATATTTTAGTTTGTGGAACTAATATGTGTATGTTTCTTTATATATTGAATGGATTTATCCAATTAAGTATGAGATATAATTATTTAAATATAGCAAGGAAAAATATTCGGAGAAATTCAACTTCCAATTTTGTGTGGCCTTCATAATTTGAATCTCCTTATAATTTTTTAAATATATAAATATACTTTCAAAATGCATAGTTTTTGGTTTAATAGTGCTGATGAAAATACATAAATATATTACATAAATATATATATTTGTGGAATTTTCCATAATACACATTTGTGAAAAACTAGCTATGACATAATGACTCCTATCTTTATCAAATTGATCAATTGGTAATTTAGGAAAATATTTAATTTCTGTAATTCCTTCAAATTTTTCATACTTCATTACATCTTAAATGGTATGGAAACTGCAAACACTCAGGATATTTTCGTAATCAAGAATATTTCAGCGATAGTTTTTAATTGTAATAGAAAGTTAAACCGATCAGCTTAGCTTTCAATCTATGTAAGAAATAATAAAAATTCTATAAACACATATTTTTTATCTTCATATGGCTATGTACGTCACTGTTGTGATTCATTTTGCGTAGAGCATTTGCAAGTCTGATATGCCTTATAGTTCGTCATAAATAGCAATCGTCATGCCATTAGCCATTGATGGGCTGATTTTGATACATATATTTTATTTGTATTGTAGAAAAAATGACAAATTTTCTGGTAGAAAATTAAGTAAGTGGGATGATGACTTGCAATAGCTAAATTACAAATCTTTTTGTCTCTTATTAAAGCTTACATATGTTTCATGATTATTTTGAAATAAAAATATAGCTTTAACTTGATTGTAGACTACCAATAAATCAATATGGTGCGTTAGTGTTTTTATAAGATCAAGGGGATAACATTTTATATATAAGTGCCAAATGTTTCAAATATGCAGTTTTTTTAATATTTTTAACATGTTCTACTCGCAAATACAAGATCTTTTTAACGCGTAGTATTTTTTTAAATCTTTTCATTCAAAAATTTATGTGAGTGATAGAACGGGTTTAGTGTATTATTGTCTTTTCATATTTCACAAATGAAAGTCCTAGCAGCAATTTTTTTATGCCGCATGTATTAAAATAGTGTACCTATATAATGTTATTAAATAATAATTCATGGATAATAATTGCAAAAGGAACTAAATTAAAGACCTCAATTTAGTTAAAATTACTGTGAAGTATTTCACACAGAAATAGCTTTTGAATTGATAAAAGTATTCTTCAAAACAAATCTAAGATGCAATAAATCACACAAAGTCTCAACCTTTCAGTTGTACATAGCAGCAACTCAAAATGTGATATCACTAATGAGACTGATCAAAAAGTATTTTTGCTTTTGGGAAAAGGTGAATCTGTATTCTCAAGATTTTTTTTAAAAGTATCAACAACTCTGAATATATTCATTTATCTGAAATCAAATATAGAATTTATCTAGTGGTATCAGTAGTTTATAACCACACAAATATATAATATATATGTATAATATGTAAATATATATAACATATATGTATATATATACATATATATATGCTTACTTTAAAAATTGTAGAATAAATATACATTCACTACAGTAATGAACACATCCACGCAACGGAGTGTTATACACTATTATATTAATAATTATATAAACATAGAATCAATGCATCCACTCTTCATGACAAAACTTTATTTAAAAATATATAAAACGTTATAACGTTAATTACTTAATAACATAATTCCTATTTGCTATGAATATTCAATGAATGAAACTATTTTACAACTTTTACAGTTCTTTGTTTTTAGTTTATGAATACATTAATTTTTGTATTTCTGATTCTTTTGATAAAGCCCTTGGCATTCATAGTGTATTTTTATATTTACAAACATAAAATATTTTCGATCTATTTCAAAAAAAAATCATATCACATGAAAATAGATATAAAATTTTGTATTATACGAATGTGTAATAAAAAGAGTACTGAACCTAAAATGAAAAGATAATTGTTTTTTCAAAACACCAAGAATGCATATATCAATATAAAACACATATTGTTCGATCATTAAACATAATATTTCTGTTATATCTCTTGCCGGTCATTAATATTCGAACTTGGTCCATAATTTCTTTAGCTTTATCACTATTCATTTATAGACTTTTTTGTCATTGTCATAAATATAACACGTATATTCAGTACCTTCATAAGGATTTCTTTAAGGAAATTAAGTTTTATCTATTAGAGGTTTAAATTTCAATATTAGGGTGTAACAATCCCCTTTTATAGTATAAAAGAGTCCTTATAATATTTAAGATAAAACTCCTCCATACTATATTTTAAGTAAATATGGTATTAAGGCTATTAATTTCTTTACTTTAATATAAACTATGTATTTACCGTGATACAAATACACATAAAAAATATTTTAAAGCTATTCTATGAACATGTATATAAATATCCGAATGGTCACATGTAATTTTACTTTATGTGCCAGAGCTGTTCATCTACTACGGTCCGTCCTGATCATTATTCAGGATGGTTTAGTATTGAACCAATGCCCCAGCCTGGAATTTATAACAAAATCATACTGATTGTAATGGTTTTGTCATCCAACTCTTCATTAGGGTTGAAAATGAGTTCCTTTCCTGATCAGCAATGCCCAGGCCTATCACATTTTGCACGGCACAATGGTCTTCAACAGAGTTGAACTACGTGGAGTGCAATCGAATAAGAGTTTGTCCTGTCATAAACTTGATTAAAGTGTTTCATTTCGTCCTTGAAAAAATCTATGAACCGGTGACAACAATTATCCTCCACACTCGGTATCATATCATCGGCTAAGAAGTACATTTTATTTTTTAATAGTCAGTAATGCATTTGATCATAAATACTTCGATCCCATTAAATTTATTTTGTTTCACTTCTAGATTTTTGCCCTAATGAAGTAGTTATTTTAGTTCCATCTATTAATAATCAAACTGGTAAAAGCTGTTGTTCTTATTAAGGACTCGATTGACTTATATTGGATGGAATAAATTATCTCATACATCGTATCATTCTCTCTATAAATTACCGTCTCTCTATAAATATGTAGTATTTTTTATGTTTAAAAAATAGTAATACTTATTCTATTAAAAAATGTATCTTTTTTAACGCTTCAAGAACAAATTTTGAGTTATTCCTTGTATTACTTGTCTATATTACAACCACATGCTCATATAATATATTTATACCCGTCATATGTTGTTTAAAAAGTTAATGGCGTTATTATAATTGATCAAATAGTCTATTTGCCATAAATCGCGGCCAACATTGCAGAAATTTTACAATTTTTGAATGAAATTCACGTTTTTGCAATGAAATACTTATAATAACAATGGAAAATGAACAACCTCCTATACCCCCTGGCGTGAAGAGCTTGAACTTATCATAATAAACAAACAGCTCGGGAGCCCCATTGTTGGTGGGTTTTAAAACAACCCGGTACTATATTGTTGCAGTTGCATTTGAGGAGTTCCTTACTTGTATTTTAAAAATAGGCGGAAGATTTGAAACTCCATACCCCATTGTTGCAGCTGGTAGGACCCGAGAACTTAAGGTGCACAAAATGTCATTTGAAGGGTTCCTTACTCGTATTTTTACAATTTGCGAAGGGTTTGAAAATCCAATACTCCATTGATGCGGCTGGTGGGAACCGAGGACCCAAGGTGCATTAAATGGCATTTGAGGGGTTCCTAACCGGTATTTTTATAATTGGCGAAGGGTTTGAAACCCCAATACCACATTGTTGCGGCTGGCGAGACCCGAGAACTTAAGGTGCTCAAAATGACATTTGAGGGGTTCCTTACTCGTATTTTTACCATTCGTGATGGGTTGAAACCCCAATACCTCATTGTCGCAGCTGCAGAACCCGAAGGCTCAAGGTGCACAAAATGGCATTTGAGGTTTCTTTACTCGTATTTTTTACCAATGTAGTGGGTTTGAAACCCCAATACCCCATTGTTGTTGAATACTTCTGCTAGACAATTATCTTGTGCCAGGTTTGACCAATTGTACTGCTACAGAAACATAATTTTCTTTGCAAAAAGGTTTGAATTTTTTTAAATCAAAGTCATTGAGGCTGGCGCTGAATCGGCCGGCGCTGAATCGGCTGGCGCTTAATCGGCAGCGCTGAATCGGCAGTTGCTGAATGGGCGGCGCTGAATTGTACCGTACCCGTACATAAGATATTCAATGAGTGCAAAGATTTGATATATTTTTGTTGAAATTTATTTCACTCCTTGATTTGCCCCAGCATTCACAGTCCTTTATCAGCCGGTTCGAAACTAATGAATGCGATAATATTTTTCTAAACAATCATATATTCTAAAATCCAAACTAATTCTACTATGACTAAGCTTATTTCTCTGAAACGCCTAAGTCAGTCTCATTGATTTCTTGACTAATTTACAAAAAATATATAGTGGAGCTTCTTAAAGCGGGACGGTAATCACGCCTTTCCCATTTTGAAGATGTTAATCCCAAAATGACCACTGATCAAATTGCAAGAATCCTGGTCTTTTCGTGTATGTATAATCCACATCCCAAAAAAAATATATCAGCTTTTAATATATACTGAATCCCCCCCCCCCCCCCCATTTTATATTTAACTTTTGCCAACTCTATTCGTTCAATATGATAAACGCACCTTTAAATGAGTTTTGATGAATGACCTGAGCACAGAATAAAGCGTGACAAGACTATATTAAATGAGTTTGTGGTTTATTTTTATAAACATGATTAGTTATGAAGGAAGAGTCAAGTTTTTAGTATTAGAAGTTATTTATATACTATGTATTTTTTGTGTTTTGTTTTGTAGTTCCTCTAAATCATTTAACTTGCTTTGTACACAGTAAAAGACATATAGTTAAATGATTTTCTTTGGTAAAAAACTTTGGCAGAACTTTTAACCATCTCTAAGAATGTAATTTACAGAACATTTTATTTCTTAGACGGACTTATTTTGTATATATTTATCTATAAATTGGGTTTTATTTTTGACTGAATTAATATATTTGAACCAATCATTTATTTTTCCAATGTGATAACAAATTATAGATATGGTTCTTCAAATTAAATAAATTGTCAAAAACCTCAATTTTATATCTGAAAGTATGTAGTAGTGCTTGGAAATGTTTAAATCTTTTAATTAAATATTTTTTTGAAATGCATATGTTAAAATGAACAATACATTTCTGTAAGGCTTGCATACATTGCAAAAAAAATCATGCTACTTTTTAAATTGAATTCTCTTCTTCAACCGAAACTGTATTTATGAACGGTGAACTACTTTTTTATAACTCGTTTTTTCAATTAAATTGGTTATAAGAAGCTTAGAAATCAACAAACATTCAGTCTTGCAAAGTAAGAAAAAAATAATCTACTTGTGTTTCAATCATTTTTCCTTACCTTTTATCGTATAACGATGCACTTTTTAATTAATTAATTGTATATGAATTGTATCGACATACATATTAAGTCAAAAGCAAGAACTTTCCTAGATAAGATCATAGCTGTGACTTGAATACCGAGTCGGTAACTGAGAGACTGATATATATATATATTATATATATATATATATATATATATATATATATATATATATATTTATATATACAATTGCAGGGCTTTATACTGAAATGAAATCTTATTTGAGAATATTGTAATTAATTGAGTTATTTATCCAGTTGAATGTAAAACATAAAGTATTAAGGTTAAAAATTTAGCCATTGCATGAAGGACTTATTCAATAAGGTTACTACCAAGAGATATTACTTCCATAGAAAACGAACATTACCCCCAGAGAAACGAGAATTGAACACTTTTTACTTGCAATAATTTTGGTTTGACGATTATATAAGCAATAGACATACAAATATATATGTTTGCAATAAGTATAAGCAATTAAAGAATAAAAAACGTTGATAATCGAGAAAATGCAATCAATGGCTGATAGAATTATTCTCCTTGACAACGAATTAATAAATTAGTGTCAAGGAGTTTTTTTGTATGTTTGAGGAGATGGCCTTCCCTCGGATATTCAAATGAATCTTTTAAAATCTATAAAATATCAACTAATCGTTGTATTGATATATGTAGTTTCAAGGTTTTTCTTATGTTTAAAAGCAATTAAAGTTGACATTATACATTGTTTCTTAGAACTCAAGCATGCACTTACTGAGCCAATACAGAAAACCTTTAAATAAAAGGCCTTAAAAGTGCTAAATTAAATTATTATTTAGTCAACGTGTATGATATGAATCACGATTTACAATAGTTGATGTATAATACTAAACCTTTGGAAATTCATTATCATGTATTACTCAATTATAAGCAATAATATTGAATATTTTAGACAGAAGGAAAAAGAGTTAATGCGTCATTCTATTGGGGGATGGCCAATCAAACTTGTACTTCCTCTATTGATGGGGTCATTGCGAAGAGAATATTATAAATAGATATTTCATCACCAAATCTTGAAACTCGTCTTTAAAAAATTGTGTTTAATAATCCCTTTACGCAATCACAAAAATTAATCCACATTTTTGCAATACATAAAACACTAATTCATTATAAAATTATTCGTTATACTTGTTTTACTTCTTTGATAATTTTTTTCTTTTTTAATAAATGAAAAAGTTATTTTATAAAATGCCTGAGTTAGATATAGGCATTTAAATAGTGTAGGTTATAAAAAACGTACAACGTTAATTGTGTAACCTCAAATTTAATGTGATGTATTTTTATCACAAATGTTGATTTTGTAACCATGTTTTTTAAATAATGTTATGATTGCCTGATATTTTTAGTTTTTTTTCTTCTTCCATTTATTAATTTATAACATAATATCTATTTATGTATTTATCACAAGTACTTTGGCATTTTCAGAGAACTAGAATAAAAAACCAACGTCAAACGACATGATATTCCAGTCAACTCAACGAATACGCTCAAAATAGCCGCTCTGTGTCACTATTGCAATCTGTTTCATTGTTGCCTCATGTTGACAGGAAAGTTATGTATGTCTATTTAAAAACAATATTACGACGAAATAAACTAAACATAGTTTATTATTTGTTCTCAAAGACGTATTTGTCAATTCTAAAATGCAGTAAATGAAAAAGAGGAATGTTCCTACCCTATAATTACTAATTAAATATTGCAATCGAAGGTTTTTTTTTTTTCACAGCCACATAAATAAAAATTTAATTAAATATCTTAAGATAATTGAAGAGTGGCTCGGTCCGTAATATGTATGTATACTTCGGCACACCCCTAGCTACGTGAGCTGACCCCCGAGTATGAGGAGGGTTTATTGTATTGTGGTCAGAGGAGCAAGTGGACCTAATATTTGTAAGTTATATTATTTTGTTTGCATATAAATTCGTTAATGTCATTTATGTATTATTATTATTATAGTTCGATCATTCCTCGAAATATACGTATTTACGGAATGACTCATTGTTCATGATCGAAAAATATTAGGTCCACTTGCTCCTCTGACCACAATACAAATAAACCTCCTCATACTCGAGGGGTCAGCTCACGCAGCTAGGGTTGTGCCGAAGTATACATACATATTACGGACCGAGCCACTCTTCAATAATGACTTTGGTTAGCATTGTTAAAAATATAAAGAGATACACCCTATTTTTATTCTTTATTTTCAACAGTTGGAATCTAGAAATACGGAAGATATATAATCTTACAAACATATTTAAATTATTCTTTGTCTTTTTGTATAATAAATCAATAATACTAACCATTGATAAAACTATAAAAATATAAGTGTGACATATTATTTTTATCTAAATGTGAGAGGAACCATGCCATCCAAAAATAAAAATGAGATAGTTTTCACTCCCAACATAATTATAAATGGGTAAAACGAATGTTCCCTGCAGTACTCAAAACACGACTTAAGAAAAACTTTTAATTATATCATAAATTTTTAATTTGTTCAATATTTGAAGTAAAAAAAATGACTCCACACCCTTTTTTATATTTATAATATTGTTATACAGGGTGGTAGGTAAATTGCCGTAATTCACTATATATAACGCATCATGATTGAAAATATATTACAGGACCTTCCAGCATGAGTTTCCAATTCCGTCCATACTTGATAATTCATGAAAAACAAAACATGAAAAAATAGTGTTTCGCCAACTTTAGTATTTTGGGTTTTCATGCAAACAGTTCATGGGACTTCCGACGATTCCTCCAATGTCATATTTCAACCCCATCTTCAATGGACCCTGGGTTTCCGCCGATTACAACTATTTCATAATGTGTTTTTTTTTTTACTCAACTTAGATGGACAATTGGGTTACGCAGATTATAGTTATAACAGATTGGGGTTAAAAACCCACTGGCCAGAGGCCCTTGGGTTCCGTTGACTCCTCCAATGACATTTGGGGTTTCAAACCCACCACCAAAGGATCACCAGGTTCTGCTAATTAAAATATATCATAATGGGGTTTCAAACACTTGGACTCCGCTCTTCACACAAATGCTATTAGCGGTGATTTGAAACCCCAATATGTAATAGTTATGATTAGTGGAACCCGAGGGTTCATTAGGGCTCGAGTTGCAACCACATTGTAGTGTATCTGAAATCTGCTGAACCCTCGACCCATTGGCGGCGGGTTTGAATCCCCATTATGCTATAGCTGTAGTCGGCAGAATCCCATGGACCATTGATGGTGGTTTTGAAACCCCAACATGCTATTGAAGTGTTCAGTGAAACCTGATGGCCTGTGGGCCTTAGTTTTGGAATCCCAATATGCTATTGTTGTAATCAGTGGAACCCAATGGTGCTTTTGAAACGGCTTAAAACCACAATCTGCAATAGCTGTAATCGACAGAATCCGAAGGTGCATTGGTGGTGGGGGGGAGGAGGTTGAAACTCAATTATACTATAGTTCTATTCGACAGAACCTTTAAGTAGTCATGAGCCTTGATTTTAGACCTCTATTCTCAATAGTTATAGTCGGTAAAACCCAAAGGCCCGTTGGCAGTGGTTTGAAACCCCATTATAAACTTTGTATTATTGGCGGAATCTGAGGGCGCATTGGGGATGTGTTTTTAACCCCAATCTGCTTTAGCTGTAATCTGCGGAGTCCGAGGACTCAGTGGCAGGTTTTGGAAATACATTATGCTAAAGATTGAATCGGCAGAACCCGAGAGCGTCATATCTGTTAAGTTTGAAACCCAAATTTTCAATAATTATAATTGGCAGAACCCAAAGAATAGTTGTTAGTGGGTTTGAAATCACAAATGGAATTGTTTTATCTTTGAAACCCAAGGGCGCTGGAAACCCCTATATGCAATTGGTGTATATAAGGCGCCCCCCCCCAAAAAAAAACAAAAACATTATTTATATATCAAGTAGGAACGGGGTCAGAACCCTTTGCTTTATGGGTTTGAAAGGATATTTTAAGCATGATGCATTTTAGATAATAAATTGACGGCAATTTTCCGTTCACCATTACGATTACCATTTGGTAATGCTGTTAGTGTTACCTGCATAGAAAGAGAGAAAGAGAAGGGAGGGAGTATTTTGCCTCACTTCTCTCCCTTCTTTTTTCTTCTTATCCAGGTTACACTAACAGCAGGTACCATATGGTATTCGTATATTCTCATATCAAAAGATCAATTTTTGGGGGAGAGTACGTATTTGTTTATATCTCTTAAAGTATAGCGATTTTTAGAACACCAAACATATCAAATGAAAGCTTGGTTAACCAGCTTTAATATTTTGGTATACTAAATCATGTCAATTTAATAAGTAGAGAGTTATATGTACATTAAAAAAAGCCTATCTCGCGTACAAAATGACGCATATAATGGATTATGTATGCGTCAGAGACAAAGTAAAATTTTGAGAGGATACCTTGACGCAAATCTAAGAAACACATTATCATTTATTTTTTTCATAATCGATTTCTTATAGGTCAATACAGGCTCTGAATCATATGATGTAAACTCAGATTGTACTGAATTCTGAATTGATAGAATGCAACCAAGGTCATTTTTGGATTTATCATCTAAAGTTTTACTAAACTTAAAAGTACTATTTTACTCTGAAGCGAACAAGTCATCTTCTACAGGCGAGTGAAGTTAATTGATACAAAAAAGCTATGAAATAAGCTAACAATACACACTCCATTTTTTTCTTTGTTTTTACTGAAAACTTTATTTTATTAAAAAACATCAAACATAAGTCTGGTAGTAAATTAGATTTCCTTTAAATTAGTAATTATCATAGAAGTCTGTAACGTCCACCATTTTGAAGAAATTTGCGGAAAACTATATTTTTACTAAATTTTTAAAACTTTGACCTCGTTGCGCGACCTCGTAATGTTGACCGATTTTGTTCAAACTTTGTATGTCGTCTTCTTTTATCACCAAGAAACAGAAAATCCACAATGTTGCTAACATTTCAAACATTTGAAAAATAAGAACAACCCTAATATATATATATATAAAGAGACAGAAAGAGATGATTTGGTAAGGTTGATTTAGTAAGCGAAATTTAATACTATTATTATTATTATTTTGGTGTTCACATTGCTTTAAAAATTCCTTAAAGTGATGAAATGTATTTATGTTTAATCAAAGCACAATATTATTTTATTGTATTTCAATTCTTATAAGGGTTGAAGTACATGCGTAAGTTAATTACATTAACAATATAATCTGAAATTTGCACTCCAACATAAGAATACTAAAGGATAAATTCAAACTTTATGAAGCGTTCAATAAGAATTTAAATACAAATAAAAAATTATAGCTTTCTAATTATTTTTTTTATTGTGGTCATTTTATTTTAATTAAACTTTTTCCCCACTACCAACAAGATCATCTATGTTTGAATAAAATATATTTGGAATAAATTGGGCAAAGGAAATAAAATAGGATACCTGATTTACATACTCTATGCTTAAAAAAGATGCATAAATAATTTATGGTCAAAAGGCGTTTTTAATCTTTTGATCTTGGGGAAATGTTTGTCAGAATTACCTACTTAAAAACAAGGAATACCGAGTTATTTCCCTTACTCAATAATAAAAATTTAAAATAATGAGATTTCATATATGGCATTATACAAAACTTACACTGCATATTATGATACACCAAGCTTCATTATCACAACAATAAGATTTTGTAATAAAGAAACTAATAAATTCAACATGACCTCAGTAGTAGGATAAGTATATCCTGTTTTCCTGTCCTTGTAGGTCAAATGTAAAAGGGAGGTAATTCAATGATATATTATAAGACTTATGTGTAACTACGAAGTAGGCGCACATATAAGAGCATTTAAATATTATTTTTATTTAACACCCTGACGCATAAAGATAAATTACTTAGAAAAGTCTAAAAATATGCGGTAAAATTTTATGTTAACCCATTACATTGTACTGCTGATATTCTACAAGGTTGTATATATTTTGCGACAAATTTGACGCAGTGTATGGTGTTAAAAGTATTTTATTCAAAAATTCAGACAATCATCAATTTTGTACATTATGTAAAAAAATAATCTAAAACATAAAACTACTGAATGGTAGTTTTAAATTTTGAATTTAGTGAACCTAAAACGCTCCTTTAATATAATTTAAACTATTTGTGAGATAGCCGTTAAGGCGTGTTCAACTCTCAATATTGGTTGGCGTAGGATCGAATCCTGAGAGGGGATGGTCATGTTGGTCTACCTCATTGATAAGATCCTATAAGGTGCGATAGACTAATTTCAATGATACAATGCTTATTTATATCCAGGCGGATGCAATTCGATCGATCTATAAAGAAAAAACTTATATTTAATTATATGTACCGTAAAGGAACTTGCTTTCAAAATATTATTTCATTGTAATTTTTATAATTTATGATAAATAAAGAATGACTGTTTTGCAAAAATCATTTTAGATAATATATTATGTATGCATATCTTTATACAAATATATATATATATATATATATATATATATAGGTATATATATATATATATATATATATATATATATATATATATATATATATATATAGAGAGAGAGAGAGAGAGAGAGAGAGATTTATTGATTTATCCTTCATTTGATGAACGACGACAAAAACTCCTTATCGTTCGTTTTTGGCGTCAAATAAAGGATACATTTTTTTCATTTTCATGGAAAAAATCCTTTCAAAAAAACGTCATTCATTTTTTCAGAATGACGAACGACGAACAACTCCATTTAAAAAACCGATGAACGACAAACGATAACTTTTGGTGAACGACAAACGACATTTTTCACGAACGTCAACAAGTCTGATATATATATATATATACCGCTTGGTAACTGCTGTTACTGTTAGCTGGATAGAAAGATAAAGAAAAAAAGAAGGGAGAGAGTATTTTGCCTCACTTCTCTCCCTTCTTTTTTTTCTTTCTCTTTCTATCCAGGTAACACTAACAGCAGTTACCAAATGGTAATTGTATATTCTCATATCTAAGGATCAATTTTTTTGGGAGAGTACGTGCAAAAATGTATTTGCTTATTTCTCTTAAAGTATAGCGATTTTTAGAACACCAAACATATCAAATGAAAGCTAGGTAAACTAGCTTTAATATTTTGGTATACTAAATCATGTCAATTTAATAAGTAGAGAGTTATATGTACATTAAAAAAAGCCTATCTCGCGTACAAAATGACGCATATAATGGATTATAAATGCGTCAGAGACAAAGTAAAATTTTGAGAAGATACCTTAAAGTGAAGTTAATTGATACAAAAAAGCTATGAAATATGCTATCATTACACACTCCATTTTTTCTTTGTTTTTACTGAAAACTTGTTTTATTAAAGAACATCGAACATACGTCTGGTAGTAAATTAGATTTCCTTTAAATTAATAATTATTATTGAAGTCTGTAACGTCCACAATTTTGAAGAAATTGGCGGAAAACTATATATTTTTACTAAATTTTTAAAACTTTGACCTCGTTGTGCGACCTCGTAATGTTGACCGATTTTTTTCAAACTTTGTGTGTCGTCTTCTTTTATCACCAAGAAACAGAAAATCCACAATGTTGCTAACATTTCAAACATTTGAAAAATAAGAACAGCCCTAATATATATATATATATACCGATGATTTTGTCTCACTTAAATATTAGTCTCTTAATTAGGACACTTATAATATGCATATAAAAGTGATATACGTATGTATACTACGTTTTATATGTATCTTCATTTTTATAACTACTAGTTGGTGTTTTATTTTTAAGTTTTAAATATTGATTTCAATTTAATAGATTAGTTACACATTGTGCATTTTTTAATCAAGTAATTTTACCTCAACCAAACTAACAAGTTTATGATATGAAAACGTCATATCTCCATATGATTTTGTCTTCGTTCTTGTAAATGTGAAGAGCCAATAAAAAAAACGTGTTTTTAATAATTATTTTTGCAACCCTTAGTAAATTAGTATTTACTTTAATTTTTATCAATTTGAATATTTGCAGGTTTCAAAGTAAAATCACATTTTCCGAATAAACAGCTCCTATTTGGATACCTATTATAAGATTAAAAAAATATAAAGTATAAATAATATTTTGCAGACAATGAAGCTTATTTATATGAAAGGTTCATTAAGGATGTGAATGAAAATCAATGGATATTAATACCAAAAAAATAGATTCCTTCTTCCTTTGCTGATTCGTTTATTTGTTGATGAATGAAAATGGGTCTTAGTCTCATAATTCAGTACGTACTAAATAAAAGATTTTTCATACATGTAATAGTTGTCTATAAGGACAACGCCTATAATAGAATATACTAGATATCTTGTTGGATGCATACCCTAAACAATTTCTTGAAACGCTGTAGAATATTCCATGCTATTCCCATTAATAAACTTGTGGGATAATGGAAGTAACAAGCATGTGCAATATCTATTAAATATAATCGTTAGTTCATCAACGATGATAAAATATTCCATTTTAGCTTAACAAATCATTTGAAGTATTGCCAACATATATAGGCTACTTTTTGGGTTTCCTTAAGTGGACAGGTTTGGCAGCATAAAAAATATTTTGATAAATATAATCGTAGTATCCGTCTTTCAGTCATAGAAGAGGCTATAAATATTCATGTATGTGAGGAATAATTTATTACACATATACGAATATTTATTAATCCTTAGTTTTTTCTGATATAATCAAATAATAGATAAAAAGATGGATATTATATATATATATATATATATATATATTCAACCTTGGAGTCAAGGAAAAAAACTCACTACATTTAAACATACCGTTATTGACTCGTGATCGAATTTTTTGTATACAACGAAGAAAATTTGGTTGGCCGCTGTTGGAAAGTTACCACTATGGACAGGTCACCACTTACACAGGTTTGACCGATTTACTTTTAAAACTCAATAGCGACAAATAGAATTTTCTATTTATTTAATGGCAAAAATTTGAGTGAAACTTATTTAATTTTTTTAAATTTAATCAAGACCCCTATGAATCACGCATCAGACACTAAACGTGTTTTAACAGTAGTATTAGAGCGTTTACCGTTGAAATAAATCTAAATAAATAAAACATTTATTCTAATAAAACATAACATAAACTTCCATACATATTTTCTTAGGATGCCGTCTCATTTTCTATTTTTAATGGCTTGAATATAATTTCAAAATAACTATGTATCCTTGAGCTAACTTCTTTATAAGCCATTATTTGATGTCGTTATGAGTTTACATCAAAAGTATGTTCATATATCTCTTCTGTAGTAAAATTCTAACTTCCAAAATAGTGCCCCCAGCAAACAAAACAAAAACATTTTTCTTTTCATGTTATTATTTCTTCTCTTAACTACATTGCTTATATCTTTATGTATAAAAATATTGTACAGATCACGAATATGAGTAAAATAAGAAACATGAAATTATGGACATAGAGGTTTGATTACATATACTTCATTATACGTAGGTCAAAAAACCTTTGCATATTTCTTTATAAAAAAGAATATATGAAACGATTATTATTTTACCCTGTAATAATTCCACGGGTTATTCGCTGTATTTCAGTTCTTAAATAACTGACTAAATAACTAACTAACTTAATAACTAATAATATAAAATAATATAACTAACTTAAATAACTGAACATAAAGTACATAAGAATACATTTTAATATTAAATGAATACAACGAAAATAACAATTTTATAAAATTAAACAAAAATAATGTCCCTTTGAAATGATAGATTTAAGTATATAAAATTTAAATTTTACATGTTCATAACGAAACATCATGTTGAATTATGAGGCTAAAACAGACGTTGAAAAGCTAATCATATTTTAATAACTTTTCCCTCATAATAAAATGGCTGTCTGACTTTGTTGGAAAAATTATTGATTTCCATCGAAGCGGGAGTACACGAGTTGTTGTTTACAGAAGGGATTTTTTAGACGTAGGGCTCCATATCTGGCGATATAGGATATGGATAGGTTAATTCCACAGTGATATCAGGGACTTATGATTTCCCTCGAACTTCAGTTGCTCGGAATTCCAACCTTAGAATTCAATAATGGAAAATAAATTACCTAAGAGACGTTTGAGCGATTATTTCTCTGTTTGGAAAGTCCGGAGATAATCACGATTTTAATTTTGCATTCATTTGCTTTATCCATTCCTTTTAAGGTCATTACAATTATTTTTTAGTATAAGCATATCTTTACAATCTACAAATACATGTATTGTATTATTAAATAATTTGCCACAGTCTTTAAAAATGCAAGCCACTAGCAGCTGGGCCGTGAAATTTCTTCCGCCGTGAATTCTCATTATAGTTTTTTTTACTCTATTAATATTTTGTGTAATTGTATATAAGTACATATATTAATAAACATTTATAGCTTTCTAATTCATACAATAAATTTGTTCAGCAGTTTAAAAAATTAGATTTAAAAAGTTACACTCCCTCACAAAAACTTGGAATATAATTTTTTTAAATACTAAGAAGATGAATAAGGGGCATATTTGCGGCTCTAAAGATGGGATATTTAAAGTTAATTTCAATGAAAGCATGAGTATACTGAGACAAGTGGCATGATACACATTATTGACAATAACCATTTCCTCCAAAGAAACCGGACTGTTCAGATTTTTAAGGAAGAATGGTTTGTGGACATTTAAAGGATCACGTCTACCGTTGAATCATAATGATATTGAGGAATCTGTAGCCCAGATATCTGAGAATGACATGGTAAAGTTGTTAGTCAGGTTTCTTTAAAACATTAGTGTATGATATCATTCGTTACTTGTAACGGGGAATATATATATATATATATACACATATATATAAATATATATATATATATACATATATATATATATATTATATATATATATAATATAAATATGTACCTATATACATATATTTATACAGTATCTTTGGAATGATAATTAACTATTTCGTTAATTCTCCGTCGATAACAGGCCTAGGTCTTGCTATGACATCTACATACGAGTATCTCTTATGAAATATAATTTATAACCATTTTTCTTCTTATTCAATAAATTTTTCAACATAAAAGAAGATATCGATACTTTATATAAAACAACTAGGACGACTTGAATGTTATAGAGGTAATGCGTTTACCTATGATTGAAGATAAATGATTCCAATTACTGAGGTGAATCCCTTCAGGGTAACAGTCAATCCTTCATAATGAAACTTTTATTTTTAATTAGCAATAACGTTTCTAGGCTCTGTATTTAATTATAATTCATAAGCTACTGTTGTATTTTTTTGCCTGTATGGTTTCATCGGGTTGCATCTGTGAGGATATGAATAACAATTTAACATTGAAATTCCTCCATCCACCATAGGATCATTTACTTTATTAGATATTGGATTTTTTGAATTATTAGCTAAGTATACCAATAAAAACACCGAACACACTAAAAATATAATCAAAGATTAGTATAAAATACAGATAAAAAGATATGAAAAATAAATCCCTGACTAGAGCTGTCCTTGTAAGTCCCTAAAATAGATATTAGGTTCAGAGTTATAATTCAAGGAGGAGCCGCTTCAAATGGTAAATTCTTTATAGATACTTTAGCAATACACTCATATATGCTGAGTTTTTGTTTTCTGGTTTATTATGTATACACAAATAAGACATGGATTACCTAGTGACACTTTGGTTCATTATTAGTATATTTTTAAGTAAATCAGATACCTTTTAAATGGGCTATATTTTACCAAACTTTGAACAACAATCTTGAAAACATATTAGTATAAAAATAACTCTTAACAATCATATAGAACACAACATACCTGTAATATTATAGTTTATTAAAAAAACACCATTTTAAAAGTGTTGATATACATAAGAATAAAAAAATCATTAACTTCAAAAATACGTGTGGTTGCGACACGTGGAAATCGCTGAACATGACATGATAATTTTAAATATTAAAATTAGATATACAAACATGAATATATGTGCTTTGATAATTACACTCTTCATAGAAGAGCGTATAGGACGTTTATTATCAGTCTATATTGAGAAATAAATGTATTGTGCAATGACAGTGAGGGACCATGTTGAGTGCATATTCTATCATTATTTTTTTCATGAATTACACTTTCATTGTTACATAATATATACATGCTTGATTTGACATACTTATGATATTCGAACGGATCAGAGATTAACTTCTTGGGAACTTAGTATCCCTCTATTTCACGTTTTATGCATGGATATGTTCAAAATGAAACAAGGGTTTTGGGGTGTTTTTGGGGTTATATTGGCGTTTCTGTTGTGCTTCTGAAGTGTTGGGAAGAGATCTTTCCACACTTCTGGTCGAAAGATTTTCGGATCCCCAGATGTAAATTCTCCGAATTTTTTTGTATGGAACGTGACTGTGAGCAACACCAATAGTTCCTCTCACAACCAGGGTTAAAAAAACTACTGGGCTGCTTTTTCGGGGTTTATTGAGTATTTTCGAGACTTTTGAAAAGAAACAGCAAGATTAGACAAGGATTTATCAAAGTGGAGTGCCATCTGACTGAGTCTATGTAGACTGTAGCTAATTGAAGGGCGTTTTAAAAATATTTTTTGTCTATAACTCTTTCTCAGTGAATATATTTATGTAAAATATTTTTTATTATCCTGGACATCACCCTCACACGTAAAAATAAATAGATAAGAGTTAATTCAAATAGTTTGGTTTAAAAATGTTGTTCAAGCAGTATTCACCTCGAAACCCCATACTTTTCCCTCCTTCTTCATGAAGACCCGTAAAAAATCCAACATTATCCATCATTAAAGATTAAATGTACTTCAAATAAATAAAATAAACCCAATCGATAATAGAAATTGTTTTTATTAAGTAAACATATAATCAATCATTCAATTTCACTCGAAGATAATTTGATGCTTATTGTGTCGGCCTCAGATTCCTCTGCTGCCTTGTTTCCTGTACCAGTGTCTTCACAATGTCTTCTTTCAGAGTTACAATCTTTAGACCGAAGTGCCCTGTACACGGTGGCTAGTTTCTTGGCCTTTTCGATCCCTAATCGGTTTCGGGTTTTGGACCAAACAAATCCGACAGTGCTAAAACATCGTTCGATGCCAGCCGATTTGGCAGGGCAGCTGTGAAGGCTTTTCATAAACCTTGCGAACTCTGCAGCTGTCCCAGAAGAACACTTTCTGTTGATGAGTGACCACCAGTCGCTGGCTTCTAGTTTTCTAATGTTTTCTGTAAACATATGCTTAGGATAAGTCTCAGATTTCTGCAACTTGAAGTTGAAGAACTCTATCAGGTATTCAGGGTTCTTATTGCTATGCCACTACTCTACTTCGTTCTTAAGGTCCTGTTTGACATTTTCTTCCCATTTATTATGATACTGGGGATCTGTCATATATGCTAATAAGTGGGGTTCACTTACTGTCTCCTTGAAACGAACTGAGATTGCGTGTCTGAACGGTTCCAATTCATCATCTTTCAGAAGACCATACCATACATGACAAGCATCTGCTATGGTGCACTTTTCCCTCTGTAGTTGTTGTTGTTGTTGTATGATTTATTACAGAGCTACTATAGCCCTAGCCTTCATGGCTACTAATATAAAAAAAACATGTATCTTTATATACAAACACAAATAATTATACAATAATAATAATAATAAAATATTAATCAAAGAAAAATAACAAAAAAAAAAATATATATATATATATATATAAGTAAATATTTTTTCAATTTTCATAAATACATTAAACTTAAGGAGCTATATGGATCTAGACAACCCTGCCATTGTCTTTGCTACCCTCCGAGCACTTGATAAGGTGCATGCCTCTCTTAATGGCTGTGACAAGCTCCAGGCCTTTGAAAGGTTAACAGCAGCGACACAGTTGGTAGAAACGGGTTTCTTGAGGCATATTGTAGCACTACGGGTGCGCTCATCGAAGCCCTCAAGAATCCTCTCAAAGGGACAACTGTCTACATTCATAGCCTTCCAAGCAGATATGGCAGCCTGCTTCACTAAGATCTCATTTACAGATGGAAGATGTGACCTGTCGAGAAGGTCAACCACACGCAACCGATCTGCTCTTTGAACTCCCAGCAAGATACGTGCGAGATCGTTGATGGCAAGTTGCGCATCTGAGCTAGTCTTTGCCATTGTAGGGGTGTGAGGGGGTTCAGCAGCAGACGAGAAGTTTGCACTTCTAGTCACCCAAGCAGACGTCTGAAGTTTCCCGATAACTATGGCTCTAGCTATCTCGGTCAGTAGTGGCCCTCGAGATACCGTAGTGCAGAGCCGGCGGATGACTCCGATTCGTTTCCTGACATTCTGAATAATTTTTTCGTGGTGGGGTCCAAATGTCAGGTTTCTGCTAACAGTTACTCCCAAAAGGTCGAGTGTAGCGGTCGAAGGAGTGTCTGGAGCACCCAGACGTAACGTTTGGGTTTTCCCAACGTTTAGGTGGAGTCCATTCATATTAGAGTACGCCTCCAAGGCCTTCGATGCCGAGCCCATAGCGAAGTCGACCTGTTCCCAGGATGGAGCCGAGATGACAATAGAAGTATCGTCGGCATATAGCAGTACCTCAAGCTGAGCTTCTGGATTGACAGCTACTCTGAGGTAATCAGGTAGGTCAGCCGTGAGAAGAATGAAAAGTAGGGGGCCAAGCACAGAACCCTGTCTGACGCCGTACTTTATGTTCAGGAAATTGGACCGTTGGCCGTTCCAATTCACCTGCTGTCGCCCTCCTGTTAAGTAGCTGAGCATCAGCTTTTTGGTGGGCCCCGCCATCCATTGGAGCTTGGCCAGAAGTATATCTGCTTCTAAAAGGTCAAAGGCCGCAGAAAAATCGAAGGCAGCAATGCATACCTTTAATTTACGATCACAAGCCTTAGCAGCGTTGGACAGTAGAGTTGCAAGGGCAGTGTCGACACTGCGTCCAGTTCTGAAGCCGTGTTGTTCCTGTGGGAGTTTACAAGAAGCTTCGACGTAGGTCACGAGTTGATTATAAAGTACCCGCTCGGTCAATTTTGAGATGGCACAAAGGAGTGAGACAGGTCTATAGCTAGAGGGTTCTTTACGCGGCTTGCCCTTTTTCAGTACTGGGATTATGATTGCCGTTCTCCACTCGTCTGGCCATATCTGAGAAGTTATGATTGTGTTAATGAGGTGAACGATTGGAAGGGCTAATGCTGTCCAGGCTGACTGATATACGACGATAGGAATTTTGTCAATGCCGGCAGAGTGCTTAGGGGCGAGGGATTTTAATGCCCTCTTCACAGCAGCAGTGCCTACATTGTGAAATCCAAATTCGCTGTCCGAATCGGCATTAGAGCATGCATTTTGGGAATCAGGACATATATCGCAACGCAGTCGGTCAACTTTATCGATGTAGAACTGATTGCACATGTTAGCAGAGTCTGTGTCGGTTCTACAGCCTTCTAGAAAAGGCAGAACGCCGTCGTTTCCTTTGCCCATGGCTTCATTTGCGATTTTCCATGCTGCTGTCTGCCCACCCTTTTTGATTCGAGATAGATTAAAAGAAACATGGTCACGTCTAACTAGACTCAGTGCTTTGTTCCTGAGGGCCTTGTAGCACATTTTACCTAGACTCTTCGCCTTGTCCCGTTCTCGCATGACTGCTCGAGTATACGGTTGAAGCCTAACATTTGCGTTTGGAGTGGTGTATCTTCGAAGAGGAGCAGCAACATCCAAGGCAGCTGTGATGGCTGTTTTTATGTGAAGATTGATGTCATTTACGTTGGATGAGTCAAAAAGGGGCTGCCAGTCCCAATTGAGAAGGAAAAGCTCTAGTGCAGGTACGTCAAGTGTGGACCAGTTGCGTTCCTCCCTTGTTTCTTTTACAATCCGCTTAGGAGCTCTTTCGGACGAGATCGTTGCAAGAAGCGGCGCATGGTCAGAGAGAGCGTCATCGAGTACTTTTACGTGAATGGTTGTATTTCCTCGAAGGTATACGTGATCAATGGTGGAGGTACGGTTTTCCCCATTGAAAACGCCATTAGATCGAAAAGTTGGACCTGTCGGTTGCAATTGAAGTCCGAGTTCCTCATAGTAGCCCTTCCAACGTTGCATTAGTTTTTTCCTGTAGTAACCGCGGTCGTCATATCTTGTAACGTCCAGATTGAAGTCTCCTGCGACAATCATTTCTTTCACTCCATGAGTCACAGAAAGCACTTTCAGTGTATTTCCTATCTCATCCAATTGAGTTGTCTCGAAAACTAATCCTTTGTCAGAGATGCTGTTTGAGAGTGACGTAAACTGCCTGTAAATTCCTACGTACAGACGCGTTCCTATTTTAGCAGCGACAATGGGCAGATCAGACGGCGTTGGGATCTGCTCAGCTTGTAGGGCCTTGGCAACGAACATGGCTGTTCGACGTCTTTTCGACTTACGGACATACGGCAGAAGAGTATCAAAGCCTGATATAATGGGCACGTCGTCTAGGCAAAGCTCGGTTTCAGTCGCAATAATCACATTAGCTTTTGTATCTAACGCTTTCGATGAGAGCGCTAGAAGTTTGCAGGTGGCGAGGCCGTGACAATTCCACACTAACAACCGAGTGCAGTTGTCAGTAGTCTGATGAGGGCCTGCTTTGCATTGTCTGCGGAGGCAGTTGCTTTTCTCGTGGGGATAGGTGTGGGCCATCTTAGTGGATTCACATGTGACGGGGGGTTGGGTGACACTGTCTTCCAGGCTGGTCTTAGTGGTGGAGGTGCAGGGATGAAGTCTTGCAACTGGGGGGATGGTCTTCTCTGTTTCGGACGGGGACCATTCTTCAGGTGTTGATGTCGTCCAGCCTGTTGGAAGGGTTGAGTTATGTGTTTTTTTTGAGTTAGTGTGTCTAGAGCTACTCCAAATTTCTTAACCTGATCAAGTAGACGACTTGTTTTTCGTAAGAGTCCAATATTGTCAATGTTCTTAGCAACATTGTCAGGGAAAGATATATCTTTCTCCAGATACTCCGTTCTCACCTCAACGTATATATAATAGTTGGCATTGAATGTTTCAAGGCAGGCTATGTGACTGTTCCACCTAGTATTATTTGGGAGCTGTGGTTGTTTCCCTCTTTTTTCCTTCAAAAGACCATGCGCCAAGTGGACATTTCTGAAGAATTTATGCACTTCATGTACTTTTTTAATTACAGACATGCTAGATGTATCTGCTTCGAGCAAAGCGAGGTAATGTGCATTGCATCCATATGTTATCATATGTGACATTAAGAAGCTTGCGAGCTTTTTTATCTTTGCTTCGTTATCGGTACATATAGCAAACACATCTTTTTGAGACTCATTCTTCATTTGCTGAATAGCCTTGCATAAAATCTGGGCACAGTATTCTGCAGTCTTCTGAGCTCTTCCACATTCAATTAGGTTCAAAAGATAAATTTTTTGTCCGTCGCAAAAGGCGTGGGCGATGACTGGATCATTTTGAACAGATGAAAACCCATCTGGCGTAATACATACAGTTTTCACTTGTAGCATTGATTCCGCAGTCTTCTCCTTCACCTCGTCATATATCTTGTCGAGTAATTCACCCCCTAGCATCTTCCTGTTAGGAGGAGTGTAGCCTGGACGAAGATCTTGGCACATCTGCCTGAAGTGCTCACTTTCAATAGCATGAAAGGGAACATTCTGTGATAAAAAGAATTTTGCCACTTGTTTGTTAAGAAGTCGACTTTTCTCGTTTGATGTTTTTGTGATGAAGGGATCCATCGAGTTGTCTCTAATTCTCTTGTAGGATATAAATGAATGGCTCCCTGACGTTGATGAGGTGGATACCCTCGATTCTGTTCTGCACAGCTGGTATGACACGAGGATGAAAGTGGTCGAGGAGAGGTTAAACCTTCTGTTTCTGAAATAATAGTTTCTTGTTCTGATGGAGGAGCTTTTCTTTTATTGCATTTCGACAGGTGTGCTTTTACTCTTTCGATTTTTTTGCTGATAACAATTACACAGTATCTGCACAACACCTTGCTGTTACTAGGTATTCCAGTATTGTATCCTTCAGATCTGCAACCTCTAGCCATGCTTGATCCTTCTTTCTACCAGAATCCGTAACTTGAGGCATAGTGAAACCTTGTTTTCTGTAGATAAATTTAGAATGTAAATTGTGAGGTCTACTGTCTGATCTAATTAATCAATGGATACTTTACCTAATAAGTGATTATGATCTCACACGAAGAGCTGACAATTTTTTTTCTTCCTTTATTTGTTCAGAGAAGACATATATATAAATGGACATATATACATGAATAAAAAATAAATAAACATTATAGTTTATAATAAACTCTGAACAAAGACATTATCGACTATAAAACACTATAAAAAACAGATAACAAATTATATGGTAATGATTACACTGGCCAACAGCCAAATTTAGGTCGGACTAATTTTCACTAATTCTTATAGAGTTTTATCCACTGATTCCGAATGTGGTATTCATTTTTCAAAGTTAGTGATAAATTCAGAGCTAAATGGATTTCAAATTTTTAAGCATTTTTCGATTCAAAGCCAAATTTGACATACAAGGACTGAAGTATAGAAAAAATAAATAGGAATGATTTGATAGAACTTAGATCAAAGTACTCATTTCAATTTTTATTTTGTCTCTGGCACATTTAGACTTCAAAATATATGTCATTTTGTACGAAAAATGAAGGGTTTTCTTAAAGACTTACAGTTCCTCACTGTTCCTCACTAAAAGGTCTTACATGATTAAAATTCATATGAATATAAGAAAAAAATATCAAGCTTTAATTTGATATGCTTAATGTTCCATAAAATGCCTTATTTTAATCAAAATTAGCAAATTAATATTTTTAAATCCTCTCCATTTTGCCCTTTTTTAGAGAAATTCATAAGTCACCCAGTGAGATAGAAACAGAGAGAAACTGACGTCACAAAAAAAGGTAAACAATGAAGAGGTTTTTTTTACCTCTTTCATTGGAATTTGAGTGTTTTTTTACCGGAAATCTTCCGAGGATCCAGGATTCATAATGATTGGCCTGCCGGCTGTGCCGTCGTACACAACATTTGTGAAAAGAATTCACCGTGACACAGCCTCGGATCAAGCATGGAGCAAGGAGTGGAACCTTAGGAGGACATGACTCCCCAGAGGGTGCTCAGCCTATTCTCTTTGCATCAAAGAGGATGAGAGTCGGAGACAGACAGACAGACCCTCAAGGACCCCTCCTAAATGCTGGTTGCCTGCCTTATTCAGTCTGCATCAAAGAAGATGACGTGTCGGACACCCCGGAGGGAGGGAGGGAGAAAGGAATGGACTCCCGTGAGAGAGAGAGAGTCATTGCCCTTGTCCTGTCGTTCTACTAGCCTATTCTATCGGGGAGTCTCCTATTTAAGTGAATCCATCGTTTTTTGCAGCAGAAAAATGAATTACTTACGTTTTCGTTTGCTAAATTCACATTTTATTAAGTATGGAAAAGATGCAGCGGGACGACCTCCCTTCCAGCCACCCACCCACGTCCTTCAAACTCATAGCCGCCGCCCTGAGGAGCCCAAGAGCGTACTGCCAAGACAAAGACAAGACATCCAACAACACAATCCTTTCACCGGCCACAAATCAAAATGATACACATCATTCATTTATGAGACGCGCAGTTATCTACCCACCGATCCGCCGCCGTCCTCTATTCCAGGGGGGGGGGGGTCCACCTGCCCTACATCCACTCATCCTGAAACAGAGCACCATTTCAACAGTAGCCGCCGGGCATGCCATGAAGATACCACACAAGCAAACCTGCATGGAACTGGGGAGAGACTCCCATCCTCAAGGACGACCTCCTCCAGATAATTTCAAAGTGGACAGGGACATCGCAAAGGCCGAGTCACAAATCATCAAGCTAACCCTTCCCAATAAGCATTCCATATACAATCAACCCTCCGGGAACACCGCCTGGGCACCCGACGGGCCATCTGCTAGAGACTGATATCGAGCAACTTTAAGAACAAAACCTGGAGAACCAGAAGATGCATTCCTACGCTATAACTGTGACAAGATTTTGAAAGTTCTTTACACTACGTGTTGTCCACCCAGCCTCCCGCAGGACCTAGCCTTAGCCACGGAGCTGAAATGAGCTAGTCTTTAAAGAAATAGCAATCGTACAAGAACTGTTACAATTCTCTTCAAATCATTGGGACATCAAATTTAAAAGCTGATTATCGCCCATTGAACCTGTTTTGATATGTAAGGTGCATGAAAATAAAAAGGAATTAATTACACTGTAATCATTCTTTTAACTTATTGATTGTTGCCTAGATTTCAACAACTTATTTAGTGGTTTTGCACTGCTGAATCCCAAATGCCTTCGGATCTGGATGGCAGTATAGTGAGGATTTGATCTAATTTTATCCCAAAGTTTCTACTATATATATCAAAGTTAAAAAGATTATTAAATCGTATGAAGCCCTTTAAGAAAAATGATTTTTTGATAGAACTTTTACATTTGTATACATTGTTTGTCATTTGTCAAGTCCTCATTTGCTTTTCTTTTAGATGTTCTAATCGGTTGTTATTAATTTTTAATATGTGCTGAAAGGCTTATCAGGCGGGGAATAATTTAAACTAAAATATTCAAAGATGTCAAATTATATAATTCCTCTTCTACGTTTTAGATATACATATATTATGTGATGTAAATTTTTGAGCCTGAATAAAAAACAATTAATTACTCTTTAAACTATTTATTTTTTAATTACTGATAGTTGCTTAGATTTCAACAACTTATTTAAGAGTTTTGCACTGCTTAATCAGGAAATTATATCCATTTTATCTTCATCAGGTCAGGTTTTCATGCTAAATTGATTTTAAAGATCCATTTTGTAACAAAAATTGTTAAAATTTTGGTTCATTATCAGCTGACTTTTTTCATGTGTATCGTCCCATGTTTTTAGAATAAGAAAAAAAAAATAACAATATATATTCATTATCTGATGGTATATTTTAAACTGAATGATGTACATTAAAAATTATAAATACGTGTAAATTGCATGTTGCCAATTTTTAGCACCGGGATAAAATAAGTATGATAATACTTTAGTTGAGTTAATTATATTTTTTTCCCTGTCCACTGAAATTATCTGGAGGAGGTCGTCCTTGGTGGAGCGGATGCCATAGCACTCCGTAGAGGACTCGGGCCCCATGGGGGAGATGGCTTCCACCTGAGGTTGTTGGAAAGTCTTTGCTTAGTTCCCAAGTATGGATTTAGAGTGACGTGAAGAGTGAGGTCAATGCAGGCGAGGGCGTGGTGGTGTTCAGTCCGCCTTCTTGAGTGTGTGGGGGATGGGAGTCTCTCCCCAGTTCCATGCAGGTTTGCTTGTGTGGTATCTTCATGGCATGCCCGGCGGCTACTGTTGAAATGGTGCTCTGTTTCAGGATGAGTGGATGTAGGGCAGGTGGACCCCCCCCCCTGGAATAGAGGACGGCGGCGGATCGGTGGGTAGACAACTGCGCGTCTCATAAATGAATGATGTGTATCATTTTGATTTGTGGCTGGTGAAAGGATTGTGTTGTTGGATGTCTTGTCTTTGTCTTGGCAGTACGCTCTTGGGCTCCTCGGGGCGGCGGCTATGAGTTTGAAGGACGTGGGCGGGTGGCTGGAAGGGAGGTCGTCCCTCTGCATCTTTTCCATACTTAATAAAATGTGAATTTAGCAAACGAAAACGTAAGTAATTCATTTTTCTGCTGCAAAAAACGATGGATTCACTTAAATAGGAGACTCCCCGATAGAATAGGCTAGTAGAACGACAGGACAAGGGCAATGACTCTCTCTCTCTCTCTCACAGGAGTCCATTCCTTCCTCCCTCCCTCCCTCCCTCCGGGGTGTCCGACACGTCATCTTCTTTGATGCAGACTGAATAAGGCAGGCAACCAGCATTTAGGAGGGGTCCTTGAGGGTCTGTCTGTCTCCGACACGTCATCCTCTTTGATGCAAAGAGAATAGGCTGAGCACCCTCTGGGGAGTCATGTCCTCCTAAGGTTCCACTCCTTGCTCCATGCTTGATCCGAGGCTGTGTCACGGTGAATTCTTTTCACAAATGTTGTGTACGACGGCACAGCCGGCAGGCCAATCATTATGAATCCTGGATCCTCGGAAGATTTCCGGTAAAAAAACACTCAAATTCCAATGAAAGAGGTAAAAAACCTCTTCATTGTTTACCTTTTTTTGTGACGTCAGTTTCTCTCTGTTTCTATCTCACTGGGTGACTTATGAATTTCTCTAAAAAAGGGCAAAATGGAGAGGATTTAAAAAATATTAATTTGCTACTTTGATTAAAATAAGGCATTTTATGGAACATTAAGCATATCAAATTAAAGCTTGATATTTTTCTTTATATTCATATGAATTTTAATCATGTAAGACCTTTTAGTGAGGAACAGTGAGGAACTGTAAGTCTTTAAGAAAACCCCTTCATTTTTCGTACAAAATGACATATATTTTGAAGTCTAAATGTGCCAGAGACAAAATAAAAAATTGAAATGAGTACTTTGATCTAAGTTCTATCAAATCATTCCTATTTATTTTTTCTATACTTCAGTCCTTGTATGTCAAATTTGGCTTTGAATCGAAAAAATGCTTAAAAATTTGAAATCCATTTAGCTCTGAATTTATCACTAACTTTGAAAAATGAATACCACATTCGGAATCAGTGGATAAAACTCTATAAGAATTAGTGAAAATTAGTCCGACCTAAATTTTTTAGTTGATTTTTGTTGGCCTGTGTTATTTATTGTCTGGAAAACTAATATACTCAAGGATACAACCATTGTTATCAAAACAGAGCTGGGACTATTATATAGGTGAACGGAAAATTGCCGAAAGGAAAATTATCCGTAGGAAAATGGCCCGCAGTTTACTATATAATATGCATCAAGCTTCATTTCACATTTAAAGACCTTCCATCATTTGGGTTCAAACCCCATCAATGATTGATATCTGAACAGTGCAACGCCCATGGGCTCTTGAGTTCCGCCTGTCACATCTATGACACTATGTAACAGGATTTTGCCCCGGGCTGAAATTTCTAAATTGAGTCCCATTTTTTACGTAGATTCCAAAAATGCCACTCAAAATATCGTCTGAAAAAAGGTTTGGACTTTATGGCCTTTTTTGAAAATCAGGATTTTCATCATTTCTAATGGTTCAGGCCCAGTTATCTTCGTGCAAAGTAAGAATAACACCAAATGTCAGTAGTTTTTATTTTTCTAATATATCTCTGCATTTCAAATCAGTTTTTATAGTTTATATATCTTTCGTACAATTCGAAATAATCGGCTTTATATTTCAAAAGTTGACCATATTTTAGTGTTCTATTCAAGCGGCTATATTTTTTTTGTTTGCGTCTATTGACTATAATCAATATGTAATATATTTTGGTATATGTCCATACATTTCAGAACAGTTTTATAATTTCGATATCTGGCATGAAAGTAAAGAAAAGATCAATTTAGTAGGACGAAGCAAACAAAGACCTTAATTTGGTTACGTAGTGTAGTTCGTCCTACTAAATTGATCTTTTCTTTACTTTCATGCAGATATCGAAATTATAAAAACTGTTCTGAAATGTATAATGTATAATGGGTTTGGCTGATCACAGTTATGACATATTGGGGTTCCACCGCCCATGGGCCTTGTGGTTCGTTCAGTCACAGTTATGACATATTGGGGTTCCATACCCCACCCATGGACCCTAGGGTTCCATAAGTCTCAACTTTGACATATTGGGGCTTCCAACCACCGCCCTTGGGCCATCAGTTCCTCTGATCATATCTGGCATGAAAGTAAAGAAAAGATCAATTTAGTAGGACGAAGCAAACAAAGACCTTAATTTGGTTACGTATGTAGTTCGTCCTACTAAATTGATCTTTTCTTTACTTTCATGCCAGATATCGAAATTATAAAAACTGTTCTGAAATGTATGGACATATACAAAAAATATATTACATATTGATTATAGTCAATAGACGCGAAACAAAAAAAATATAGCCGCTTAAATAGAACACTAAAATATGGTCAACTTTTTGAAATATAAAGCCGATTATTTCGAATTGTACGAAAGATATATAAATTATAAAAACTGATTTGAAATGCAGAGATATAGTAAAAAAATAAATATCACTGACATTGTGGTTATTCTTACTTTGCACGAAGATAACTGGGCCTGAACCATTAGAAATGATGAAAATCTTGATTTTCAAAAAAGGCCATAAAGTCCAAACCTTTTTTCGGACGATATTTTGAGTGGCATTTTTGGAATCTACGTAAAAAATGGGACTCAATTTAGAAATTTCAGCCCAGGGGCAAACAAAGACCTTAATTTTGTTACATAGTGTGATATATTGGGGTGTCCAAACCCACCACCCATGGGCACTAGGGTCCCGTCAGTCATAACAATGACATATTGAGGTTCCAAATACACCGCCCTGGGGCTATTGGACCCTAGGGTTCGGCTGATCACAGTTATGACATATTGGGGTTCCACCGCCCATGGGCCTTGTGGTTCGTTCAGTCACAGTTATGACATATTGGGGTTCCATACCCACCACCCATGGACCCTAGGGTTCCATAAGTCTCAACTTTGACATATTGGGGCTTCCAACCACCGCCCTTGGGCCATCAGTTCCTCTGATCATAACTTTGACATATTGAGGCTCAAAAATCCACCGCCCATGGGTCCTGGTGGGGCCATTGGCTGTGGGTTGGATACCCCAATATGTCGTAGTTGTGATCGGCGGAACCCATGGGTACATTAGCGGTGGATTTGGAACCCAAATGTGTCGTAGTTGTGATCGGCCGAATCAATGGGTCCATAGGTGGCGGGTTTGGAACTCCAAAATGTCATAGCCGTGATGGGTCGAACCGAGGGCCAATTGTCGGTGGAATTTTACTTCCCGCGAAATGAGTGTTGACAGAACTTTTTTTGTCTATCTTTTTTCAATGAGATAGTAAGATACAGAATATAGAGTATCGAAGTCACAAACGGTAGCGCTGAATATCGGGGTATTTGTTCAATCTAAGTTGTTGGAGAAAATAACAGGACAGAAAGGACTAAAGAGAGGGTAAGACTTTATATTGTTATTATGAAATCTGATTTTCACTTTTTGTTTATTCGATCACAATATTTTGTAAGATAATTACATATGATGTTTATTTATATTTTACTGTACCCTAAGATTCCCCCTTCATGATTTGTGTCAATTGATGATGGTAGATGGAACAATAAACAAGACCGTCTATTATCATCAAAATATTTATATCTTGTTGATATTTTTTCACAATTTTGAAATCTACCGATGTCTGCTTCAATCGAAAGATTCGTGAAAAATCATTCGATATATTGATACAGATTAAACACAATTTGTATAAACTTTATCAGCTCAATATGATTGGTAAGTAGTATGTCTTGTATTTAACTAATAATTAATTTTCTTTTTTTATGAACAATTTTTGTCATAAAAATATAACAATAACTATTCCATTTTGAATTTAAAAAAGTTGAGTTAAAACATTTTTTGCAAATTCATCTGGCTAAAAATCAAAATCAAAACATTAATCAATGTTTTTGTTCAAATGTATAAAAAATCGCAACTTTCTCACATTAAATAATTTGTAATCAATAATATAATGAATTTTGTCAATGACCTTTAAAAAAAAAATATATATTTAATAATAGATATGCGATATAAAGATTTAAAATAAGTTGAATTTTCAGAATACATGTCTTTCATATATATATATATATATATATTTGTATAAATATATATATATATATGTATATATATATATATAATTGGACATGAAACTGCATAGAAGATCTGCAGTGCCATTGACCTGTTTACCAACAAATTAAGAAAACAAACATTAGTTAGTAATAAGCTTTATGACTGACCACAAAAGTTTTTTATGTATTTAATTTGTAATGTCATAAATTAATTGCAGAAGGAGCATGAACTAAACAAAACACGAAAGCTTTACAATCTGCATAGTTATTTATAGAGAAAATTAATTCTTGATGGAAAGGTATATTATTCTATTTGGAAGTATTTTAGAGTATGTCTGTGAGTCAAAATATAATTGAATATATTTTTTATACATATTATAAATAAATGTAAAATATACTAGAAAAACATTAATATAAATATAATTAATGAATTAATTACATTAATGCGTTTTTTCATAATTTACGCCATGTTCAATTAATATTTTTGTAATAGGCAAGTGAAAAATTATACAAATTATAATATGTCGTATATATCCGAAATACAATAAGAAAGTAAATTTCGTTAATCCCTCAAAATATAATTTATGTCTATTGTATAATATGTATATTATCTTTATAATTTTTGTAATTTTTTTTTACAAGACTTAATTGCTGGAAAAGTTGATAAATATATAGGATTAGGAGAAAGTTAACACATATTTTTAATATTTTTTTATTTTGCAATAATCATGGTTTGATATGCTCTAAAAGTCAACGAAGTCCTTCTTGGAATCTGAACGGTGTGGTCATTAAAGTCTTGGGTCTTATTATTACAAAAATAAACTGTCAGGAACCAGTTGGTGGAAATAAAAGGTTATCTTTTTTAATAACTACTTTTATTGGGAAAAAAACCGACATATTTTAGCTGATAAACTTTAAAAAAATTATTTTTTAAGTCAGAAGGAGAGGAGGAATGAATATTAAGGGATGAGAATACCAGTAAATGTACTAATTTAAGTATTGAAATGTAAAATGTTAAATCATTTTGTCTATTGGTTTGAATACAGAGTGTGTAATCGAGTATATATTTGCCATGGGGCACATTAGTTACACTAGTAACTAGTCTAAAAATAAATAAAAAAAACAATAAAAATTATAAAATTATATAAAATAAAAAATAAAAACAAATAAAACAAAATGCCCATGCAGAATGGATTATATGAGGACGCTACGTCCAATGGCTCTAGCTGCGGTCCTGGCAGCGTGGAGGGTAGTGGCCGACTCAAGGCCTTAGACAAGTTCCACACTGATATTGCGTGGCATGCAAAAGTAGCTATCTCCCTCCAAAGTGGGTACGCCACTGGAGTCGTGGACCTCAGGGCCTCCTCGGGATGGGGAAGACGAAATCACCAACGGGTTCCTAGCACTGCCGCCCCCGTCGTTGGAGTAAAAGCATTTCCAGGTCTCCATGGCCACCGCCTTGGCGCCACCTCGTTGAGGGAGGGAAGGCCTGCTCTCTCAAGGAGATCCCTGATGTGGATGTGATCCCGTCTTCTACATCCAACGATGCTCCTGGCGGCGTATTTATGGCGACTTGCACAGCCCTGTGCGCGGCATTTGACCCCTTGCACTCACTATCGAATCTAGGAATTGTCACAGCCGCGGCAGCATAAGATATCTTACCAATCATCAATCCCTTGGCCAGCTGCCTTAGGTATTTTCCTCTTGGTAAGTGCACGGCCAACCTCGAGATGAGTGCCGCCCGTTTTGCTGCTGCCTTTACGACGTTGATATTGTGGGGTGCTGCTGTGAAGCCGGTGTCAAATTTACTTTTACTTACCAACACATTGACATTTGAAAGCATAAGTGGGTCTACAGCGGAAGAAAGATTGTGCTTATTTGCTGGAATTCTCTTGAGATATAAAAACATTTAATTAGAGAGCAGATATGTGATAGAGATTTTAAAATATCTTTTATTATGCAATTGCGATGTAAGGGTTTTATTTACTTTTATGCTGGACCGTACTAGAATGAAATGATTTAATTACCTCTAAAACTCAGTATTTATTAATAAAATGAAATCTACTTCTTTAATAGATTATGTTGTTAATAACACGTCGCTTTAATGCATGTTTGTAAATATTATATGAGGTAATATTATTCGAATAAAGATGTACTTCAGTGCAAAAAAAATCCTTGATATCCCTCTCAATGGTTACTAACGGATTTTTTTTTGTAATTTTATGGTATCATGACGTTCTATTCGAAAAAATATATTTTTTTGAATTTAAAATGTATCATTGAAATCTTTATAGATCGCTTAAAACACAAAATGATGATCCATCACCGGACAGCTATAAGAGTCTTTAAAAAAGTCAAAAACTTTTCCTCATTTTCGAAAGGAATAAAATTAGTTAGGCGTATATTTCAAACTCTTGTCTATTTTTTTGACTTTATTGATATTTTGTGTAATTGCATATGAGTACATATATTAATAAACATTTTAGTTTAAAGTTTTTCCGTTGAGCTAGTCAGCTCAATAAACAATTGTCCCATTTTTAATAAGAAACGATATTAGGGACAGATTATAAACATCTCATCTCAAAATGTAAGAAATCTATCTCTCTCTCGTTATATATATAAAATAGTCAAATATATATTTTTCTATCAGGCTACTATGAAGTGCTTAGATAAATAGTATCATTAATGAGATGTATGTAATTTTAATTATACTCCTATATTTGATTGGGCGTGAAATTATCATTGAAGTCGCGCCTGAATTAATCAACACAATCATTAAAATAAATTGTAAGAAATGAAAGAAAAGTGGATGATCAAATAGTGTGCATCATATAATTATACCTTCAAAGTACGAAAAAAAAAACATTTACAGAAACAAAAACTTTTATTTCAATTAGAATAATTGCGTGAAGTAAGCCTAAAAATAAAATTTTGAGACAAATTATGCTGTATACGACATTTATTTTGTTTGTTTTAGGAATTTCTCTGTATTTAAACGAATCCGTGTGAAATCATGAGACTAGCGATCCGATATTCAATGCAATAGAAAGATATAATAATTAGAGTCGTCAGTGATCTGATAAATTAAATTGAGATATAATATTCTATGTAAAATTATCCTTGTCAATTTAAAATACGATTAACGTAATAAATAACTACATTAGGTATATCCAGTGTCTTATACTCCACAATAACAAATACGAAAGTCAAATGATCTTATTCTGGACACTAATGTAGCTTTTGAATTAAACTAAAAAAACTTTGTCTATCTATTTATGTCAGAAGAAAATGATTTATCAAGTCAGCTTTTATAGTTTGATCATGCAAGGTTTGGATTGGATATTTTGAGTGTTTTTTGTCATATTTCCATACAAAAATCAAAACTTTTTGTAATTTTACGATGAGTAATTCAATATCCCGTATCTCAATTGATAGTCGATCAAATAGTTGCGATTCTCATGCCTGTATTTAAAATCTTAAGATGAATACAATTTAATAATCGTTAACATAAAAAAGTCGTGTTGCGAAAGAATTAATAAGATAACAATTTTAATGTTTTGAATTCTATAATTTTAAAACAATCAGCACTAAAGGGATAATAAACACATCATTATTATTCAAGTTGAAAAGTCTGGTACACCCTAATTTTCATATTTATATCCCATGAAATGCCATGCCTATGTGTCTAGTAAATGTTTGCACAGAGGGACGAATATCATTGATCACATGATCTATTACTCAAATAACAGCCGCCCTTGGTCCTTGTTGTCACATGGGTGTAACTTTTCATGATAAGTGATCAAGGTATCAATTACACACACTTTGTATTTCTAATTCTTCACATGTTCCCTATCTACCTACAAAGAGGAAAAAAAATATTATGTCATAGTCATGAGTCAAGATAAGAAAAAGGGATATCCCCGGTATATAAATATATATATATATATACAAATTTCGTAAATTTTGGCTTGCTTCAATAATAGTTTGGATGATGTATATTGTGAAACCCGGTTTGTATGGCTGTATAAAAATATTAATACATTGAAGTACAAATACCTGTTTTTCATACATCTTTTCAAAACCGAGAAATGATGAAGCTTCTGTCTCTAGGGTTATGTCCTTATTTATTACCCACACTGCACTGATTCTTATACATTTTGTATATAAATATATACAGAATGGAGTAAATAATTCTTATTTATATAATCTAAGATATTTAAAAATTTGATTACTTTTTTCAAATTTGTGAACGTATGCAGGCATTTAATTAGTGGTTCCCGCGGTGATTGGAATACATTTATACAGAATTATAGGACTTGATATATGGACTAAGATCTTGGGCAACTAAGACAAATGCATCACTCATAAATATGCCTATGGATACGTTCTGTATCGTATTGCATTTACAAAATTTTAATTTATAAGACTATATAGAGTTGTATCCATTTGACGATACTTGAGCATTATTAATGAAAGTACATTAGCTCATGAAATGGTGAAGTGATCCTCTGTTACGCGCAAAGACCTCTCAATATTGAGAGTGCAGGCTAAACTCCCAGGAGGAAAATGACAAGTTTGATTATTAACCTAATAGAAAAAATGGCCTAAATGCATTGCTTATTTATATCGAAATGGAGGCAACGCTGTCCATTGAAATATAAAGACATAGAGAGCTCATTGGATTCTTCAGAGAAATACGTCATTGTGTTCAGAATACAGCTGACGATGTTTCTCTGCTATTGGAGGGAATAAGCTCTCTATATCTTTATATCTCTATGACGCTGTTGCACCAGATGGACAAAAAATGATTTTATGGTGTTAAAATCGCAACTCGGATCGTTTTGAATGAGGTTTTGGTTAGGTTTGATTTTCTCCGTTTGAAAGATGAATCTGATTCAAAATTACATATTCTAATTACCACTATATTTATAAACAATTTAAAAATGTTATTAAAATACTGATACAAACAAAACAGCAAAAAAAACTTTGTAGATTGAATTTTAAAATTTGTTATATTTATATTGTATATTTCTTGTATTTTTCCGAAAACAAACAAATACTAACTTCACCGATGCTATTTTGCTATGAAATATGGGTTATAATAAGTAGTATTTTTGACTCAGTATAAGTTTAATGCTGAAGTATGATGGTTACATGTTTTGACATACATTTATGGCACCTTAATGCCTCAACATACCTACAAAAATAAGCCCTTGAGGTGGTCATGCTCTTGAACACTTTTTAATAAAATAAATACATGAAGTTAAAGTACATGCAGCATTCTCAAAATATATTTTGAACAACAAAAAAACCTTCTAGATCCATAACAGATGTTTCATCTTTATATATGAAAAACATTACTTTTAAAGTAAGAATTTTGGTACGAAAATAATATTTGTTTTTTTATATAAATCCTGACACTTGAAGTATTTTGTCGCATACCCTAAAAATTCGTTAGAATAAATCACTTATTGTCGAATCAGTAGGACGTAATTCACAAAAAAATGCTATTAAAATTGTAGCTGAAGTGCCACTTTATGAACGAGTGTTCATAGGGAACACTGGATTGACCCCCAAACAGCATTTAAAGCTCAAAAGTTATGCACTTGAATATGTTAAAAAAATCCAACAATAATAAACGAACATAAAATGACAGGTAGGCTTAACTTCTGGAAACAGGTTTCTTATAGTTTCGTTTGTCAAAAATAATTTTGGTTATATGATTAAAAACGCTTAAGAAAAATTTAATATATAAACCAATGATATTATTTGTTTTATTATTAGTTCTATTATTATGTATAAATAAAAGATGCTTACATAATTTATTAAGAGCAAATGTGTTAATTATTTATTTTAAATAACAGAGATAAAACAGATGTATAGATGTATTAATGATGAGAATAAATTTAAATTAAGTAATATATTTTTAATGGGTTATTCTTCTTCTTATTGAAAAAATTAAATATATTAAATATAAAATAATACTTTCCAAATTGAAAAACATAAAAAATCATTTGAAATAGATATCTCTTTGTTGTACCATCATGACATTTAACGAAAATAGAGAGTAGCTAGCTCAAGAGGGTATTAAATTTGTTGAGTAATATTCAAATGGCATCCAAATAAATGAAGAAAAACACATATTTCTGATTCAACATATATATATATATAAATACTTATATATATATATATATATATATATATATATATATATATATATATATATATATATATATATATATATATATATATATATATATATAAATATATATATATATATATGTATATATATATATGTAATTTTAAAAATAGATTTCTAGATTACTTAGAGATATTTGCCCATATATATATTCTATATCAATACAACTTTTTTTATTTTTTGGACGAATGGAATCATTTAATGAAACCAAAATGTATTCCTGCGGTTGTGAATACCATTTAAAGTGTACAAAAAGTTATGTGCCTTAACAAACAAACTTTAGCTAGGAATGATTTAGTCTTATAGTATTTATATTTAATCGCTGCATAAGTTAAGTGAAAATATTAAAATATATAAGAAATGACACATTTGATACCTACGTGGTATACAATAAACAAAATACCACCATTCCTTACGGTAAAAAGGGTAAATTGTAATCATCTTTGCAGTTCTCAATTCGTACGATTAGGGTCAAGAACATGGCCTAAGGGTCGATTTTAGTAGATTTTGTCTCTTTATAGCATTTAATTTACGCTCATAATAAAGTCCCCAAAGGCGACCAAGAGACCCTATACTTAAGTTAATCAACCCATTGAGTATACTATATAAAGTGACATAACCTCTTATGGTCTTCTAAACTATATCGGAAGAAAAATATTTTATTAATTCTTCTCACAAATATTTTTTTGTTGCATATCAGCTTATTAAAATAATATTAAATATCTCTTCAGTTCCTTTCTGTAATATAGCCCTTGTTATATCTCTTATAAAATTTCTTCAATTAACAATATATCAATATGGTTTCTAAGTCTTCCAGGATAATTAAGAGTTTAATTTATCGCACTATCAATAAAAATATCACGATATGAACTTTTTCATTATCATATGCTTGACTTTAGTATATGTACATTGTAAGTACATACATACACAATATTTACCGTTATTTTAAAAGATAAGGTTTTCCTCATTTGGGTCTTTCCATGTTAACTTGACACACCTCATGGCATGATTATAAAGGACTTTTGGTACATTTATTAAATGTCATGAGATTACTCTTTTTCCAAAATTTAAATTAATTGGGACTCCCAGGGGCCGTTTTGAGGGGTGCACAAAGCTCTCAAAAGTATAAATAAAGCCGTGCCCATCCTTTACTTCGAAATTCCACTTAAAATTATTGGAATATTTTTTGGCCCCAAAATACTTCAAAGATACAGAGCTTTTTATGGAGAATAAACACAATTCAATACAACAACAAAAAATGGCGTTTTGACCAGGGTTGGAAAAAATCCGGGTTTTTTTAGCCCACTGGGCTCGGTTTTCGGGTATTATTGGGGTTTTTGGGGTTTTCCCCGTTTTTTTCGGGGTTCATTGTTTGTTTGGGGGGGGTATATTGGCGTTTTCTTCGGTGTTATTGTTTTTTTTCGAGATTTTTGAAGAGATACACATAGATTAGACAAGGGTTTATCAATATGAGTGCCACAGCACACTGGTGTCGAACCTGACTGAGTGCACACTGATGAACACGAATGGATGGATGAGTTGGCCGAGGGAAGACCTTACATCTGGCAGCAGGACGTTGCACCGGCGCACACGTCCAAAGTGATACAGAAGTGGTGGGAAGAGAACTTTCCACACTTCTGGTCGAAAGATTTTCGGATCCCCAGATGTAAATCCTCTGAATTTTTTGTATGGAACGTGACTGTGAGTAACACCAACAGTTCCTCTCGCAACCAGGGTTAAAAACCACTGGGCTGGTTTTTCGGGTTTATTGAGTATTTTCGAGACTTTTGAAAAGAAACCGCAAGATTATACAAGGATTTATCAAAGTGGTGCCACGACACAGTGGAGTGCCATCTAACTGAGTCTATGTAGACTGTAGCTAATTGAAGGGCGTTTTAAAAATATTTTTGTCTATAACTCTTTCTCAGTGTATATTTTACGTAAAATATTTTTAATTATACTAGATATCACCCTCACACGTAAAAATTAATAGATAAGAGTTAATTCAAAAAGTTTGGTAAAAAATGTTGTTCAAGCAGTATTGACCTCGAAAACCCATACTTTCCCCTCCTTCTACATGAAGACCCGTAAAAATCCAACATTATCCATCATTAAAGATTAAATGTACTTCAAAGAAATAAAATAAACCCAAGCGATAATAGAAATTGTTTTTACTAGCCCATTGCCGCTCCGCGGCTGTGGCTAGGCCCTCCAGGCGGGTGGGTGGCCTACGGCCACAGCATTTATACATGGTAACATATCTATGTATAATATGTTGAGGCAAGGATTAAACAATGAAGTTTTTAAAGCTTGTTTAGATGATGATAGAGATGTCGTATAGAAAGTAGTTATATGAATATTTTTCAAAAAAAGGAGAGGGGAAAAATATACATTATCTTGATTAAGTTCCTTTCCTTATAACTACAAATATATGTGTATTTATTTTTCTTTTTGTCCCTTTTCTTACTTTAAAAATAATTTTATTGTCTCTTTCAAAAAGGGGGCACAGATACTCAGCAACATGCTATATTATATGAATATATTATTAAACATTAAAGTACAAAGGTATTAAGTATTTATTTAACATTATGTTTTTATATGTTGCAACACAATACAAATTATAAACATAACTAATGTCTTGAGTAAGCAAAGTACAATTGTTTGTTTATTGATATAATAATATAAAGAATGTTATGCATGCGTTTGATTTTAATAATGTCCGTAGTTGATAAGTATTGTACCAATGGGTGGGGGAGATATATGTATAATTAAAAGAAATAAAACAAAGATCATTCGGGCGATCAACCTGTAGTTCGTCATGGACATAAACAAAGAACTAAGAATGAAGAGACAATGACATAACATTGAAGTACAAAGTACTCATGACAGAAAGACGCCATGTTTGAAAACAAAGATACAAAAAGAGAGATTGATATAACATTAACACAGGATCGAGTACTTTTCCTTTTCTTTTCGCACAACGGTGCTGATGAGAAAATGATAAAAAGGTAAAGAACAACAGAAATATAAAATATAGTAGTTAAATGATATTAAAAGTCAGACTCAAAAAAGATGATCAATGATTCAAATGTCAACAATGTCTTGTAATAAGAGTCATAACAATATCTTTATAATCTCATTTTATAGATATTGTAGATAAATATGTCAACAGTGATATTACTTATTGTTATTAATGTATTATCATGTGCCTTTCCGTCAATTCCATCATGTTTATGACGGGGATCATATACATGGTGCCTTTCATCAGTTTCTTTATTTTTTTTAAAATATTTTCAATAAAATACTCCGGAACATGCTTGAAGGCTTAATATATTCCAGGGCCATATGTTGCTTACATATATATAAATAAAAGATCATGACAATGATTAAAATACATTTTTTCTTTAAGTGTTCACTCCATAAAATGTTGTATTATACATAAAGCTCCCATATAGTTTTAAGCCTAATTATATGCATTAACAACACTAGCATATTTGGCCGCCTACGGCGCCCATATGTTCGCCCTTCGGGTATGGGTAGGTTTTGGAGGTAGTTTGTGAGTGAAACAGACCTTAAAGAATATAGAGAGGAGAGAGAAAATAAATTTCTGTTTTGTACAAACATTGTACAAACATTCCTCATAAATGTTTGACTTTGTATAAAGAATATGTTTTAAGTCACATGAGATGCTTTTTCTTTTTCTACTTGTTTAACTCCTCCTCCTCCTTTTCTTTTTCACTCTCTTTACCTTGAACAGTAGGTCGTTCAAATCAGACAAGGTCTTAATTTCCCCCCCGTTCATTTCTGGTCCCAGCAATTTGCAAATGATTTATTAGGTCCGTCTTGACCCAAGGATTCCATAGGTACCTTCAAAGTTCAAATCCGACCATAAATGTGGGAGGAGATAGCGTGCGGACATACAAACGGACAGAGATTGGTGAATTAATATATAGATTAGCATTTATAGATAGACTTTATATAACATCAATACATAATACTTGTTGCGACAGTAATGACAAAAATTCCAAAATGATAAAGTTTCATATATTTTAGCGTAAGACCTTCTTCATGATCAAATGATGAACGAATACATATATTTATATAATTTATATTTGTATATATATTATTTTATTAACTTATTTATACACACACACATACATATATATATAAATAAATATAGATAGATAGATGAGATTGATTGATTATAAATAATTATATATAACTTTGTATAAAATTTATGCAATAAATTAAGACTTTTTTTTTGAGGAAAAAAAGGTTGGGGCAATACAAAAACAAACATGTAGCAGTGTGACTATTCATTGACGTCACTGGAGAACGTTTATATATATATAAATATATATATATATTCTTATATATATATACATATATATATATCATCTCTCTATCTATCTATCGTATATATTATATATATATGTGTGTGTGTATAAATAATTAATAAAATAATATATATAAATATATAATTATATAAATATATAATTTTGTTCTCCAGTGACGTCATTGAGTAGTTATACTGCTAGATTACATGTTTGTTTTTGTATTGCCCTGACCTTATTATACAGACCTTTGTGAACCGTTTAGCTAATTATGCAGTAAAAAGTCTCCCTAGAGGTTACATTAGATTAATAATTTAGAGAGCCCCCTAGGGAGTAAAAAGAACTAACATTATGCTCAACTCCTATGCTATATATATATGTAGCACATGAACTTATTAAATAATGCTTAAAAATAAAACTATTTTGTTTTTCATCCAAAAAAATTTAATATAACTTTATTTATTCAGAGAAATAGCACATAATATAATGTATAAATAAACATTGTAGTTTAAAATTAGTTCCCTAAATATAAAAGTTATTCATCACTATTAAAACAAAACACAATACATCAGACAATAACAACAATTATAAAGATTATTCTTTAAAAAGTTAAATTCAAATAAAAGTAACAAAACATTGTATAATGAATATGGTACAATAAAATTTGAAAATTCCCAAGATGAATCACTTCCGCAGAAGGGGTAAATTATAATATTATTTATTTAACTTCTTAAATTTTTTGTTAACCTTAATCCAGTTTTTTAAGAAATTGAGATATTGCTTTGAGCAGGACGGATAAAATCTGACTAAGTCGCCTGTATACGTCCAAGAGGAACAATTGACATCAGGGATCTTAATGGATAAGGCTGAGTACCTAGCTGCAGTAGAGATCAAAATAGTTTTGATATCATACTTGGATATAAAATCGGCGCTAGCTAGCTGTTGAGAAATATAACTTCGGCAACTTAGAAGAGACATGTCCAAGGCACGCGATTTTGGAGGACTTTTATGGTTTGAATTGAGACCAAATAAAAGAATAGGAGGTACATTTTTTTCACATATCCCCTTGACATTTAGAGAAACAAACTCTCTCAAGATGTCAAGAGCCGGGCAATTTGCAAATGCATGTGATATTTTGTTGTAAATCACTCCACAATCTTTGCATGGAGTGTTAAAGAAAATACAACCCGACGATATTTGGAACTGAGCTGTGAACCTCCTGTCCTCATAAATTCCCGAAATTGAACTCAATATCCGTGGTCTCCACGATAAAGGAAGGTCCAATTCTTTAATATATTTCTCGCAAATTTGGTCAGCTTCTTCTTTAGAATTCGACAAAAATGACATCTTCAAATGCCAAGGGTCTGGAACTTGATGAGAGATTGCCGCTCGCTTAAGTGGAAAGAAAAACTTTCCAGAATTAAATACTGGTTCTCGATGAAGATCGTGGATTGAATAAATCTTTCGAGATAGAGCAATCCACTCCAGCTCTTTTGGAGCAAGAAGGTTTCGGAAGAAAAATTTCTTCTTATAGTTTTGCCGAATAATATCAATCGTGGAATTTGAATTAAAACGAGGAGTACCCTTCCAAATTAATCGCTGAATGGCTGCCAAAAAAGCGGATAAATTTTCTAGCTTGTCATTTGTAAAATCTGTTCCTAACATTAACCAAATAAAAGCAGGGCTTGATGTAAAAACTGAACGCCATTCATCATGCGGATGCGTTGAGATATCTATTAAAACCTTTTGAAAAATCTTTGGTAAAATTTTGGACAACAAACTTAGACCTCCTCCTAGGTGTGATCTTGGTCTTTTCAGGGCCTTCAGATAGCTCTGATGGAATAACTTGTTCAGCCAAAATTCTTCTTCCTTTATGGCTCGCTCCGCTAACCAAGGTATAGAAGTCGCTTTAAAAATAATGGCGGGGACAATGATGTAATTATAGAGGTCAATCCTCTTCTGGAGGTTATTATTTCTCCAGAGTGGGATCGATCGACTGATGAGATTTTTCACATTCAGCCAATTCGATTCCGAAGCACCCGTTCCTTCCCAAGTAACTCCTAAAATTTGCACACTTTTTTAACAGAGCAACCCGAGATGATCAAGTCATTTAGAGGGTTCCACTTGCCTAAGGGAAGAATAGAAGTTTTTTGTTTGTTTACCTTCAGCCCAGACCGCTTTTCAAATTTTTTGAAGTGGCCCAAAATCACTTCAATTCTCTTGAGTAATTGTTCTTCAGAATTCGCTTCAATCATTAGGGTCACATCGTCAGCATATAAATCAATAATGTGCTTAGAAGACCCAAAGTTCACACCAAATCCTCCGTACTTTTTAATGATTGATTCGCTCAGTTCTACAAGCCCAGTAATGAATAAGAGTGGGGCTAAAGGGCAGCCTTGACGACAACTTTTCTGAAGGATTATAGGGTCGCTTTCTACATCTCCCATAGAGATTGTGGAAGTACCATTGTACAGTAGGGCTCTTATAGGGTTAAAATATATTTTAGGGAGATTTTTCCTGATTGCTCTAAAAATATGCCGATGCTCTATGGTGTCAAAGGCTTTGCTAAAATCGACGGCGATGATGGCTCCAAATGTATTTCTTTTAGATAAAAGTTCAATAGCGGTTCCAATGTTCCTTGAAATATCCGAAATTTTCCGGCCCTTCAGGAATCCCTTTTGTTCTTTTCCTATTTTTTTATTTAAAATTGCCTCAATTTTAGAGATCAGAACACCGGAAAGAATCCTATAGCTCTCGTTGAGAACAGTGATAGGGCGCCAGTTATTTAAATCAGTCGCACAACATTTTTTGGGGATTAAAGTAATTCGTCCTTTCGTAAGGGTTTTCGGGAGTTTTCCGTGAATCTCCAAATTCAAACAAATAGGGAACGATTTCATGGTTGCATTCAGCGAAGATTTTGCCACAGATACCATCTGGCCCTGTTGCTTTTCCTTCCTTGAGCTTCTTTTTATATGTTGTTCAATCGTACTTTTGGTAAAAATCAAGTTTTTACCCAATCTTGGACGGGGAAAATTGACTCTTTCTCCACCAAGAAGCTTTTGAAATCTTACATGAAAGAGTTTCAATATTTTTTTGGGATTGGTGAGTGTTTTCCCATGTGAATTATTTTCTTAATGATAGCTGTTGAGTGGTCCTTTTGGAAGAGGTTTTTCAATCTCCTTGATGGAGAGTTTTCTTTGATATTTTTTAAATAAAATCATCTTCGGCAATTTCCGAGACACGAAATAAATGAGTAAAATCCGACGAAATGGAACGTAAAAAGATGGAGCCATTATCAAGCATATCCTCGATGTTTTTTTGGAAGGATACTTCTCTCTATCTTTTTTGCGGATGCATTGTAACGAAGTAGACTTAACAATGTATGATAAAAGATAGGCAAGCTTCTTGGGATTAAAAGAATCTTTAAAAAGTTGAATAAAACGTATCTTGAGCTTATCAATAAAATGATTGTCGTTTAAAATACATAAAGAAACCCTAAAACGACCTTTTTGCCGGTCTTGATGAATATCGATCTCTATCAACTTATGATCTGAGCTATGTTGAGGACGATAGCGAGCATTTACGATCTTAGATCGTATTGAAGAAGAAGATAATGCTAAGTCAATCCGTGAAGACTTATTTCTACATCTCCATGACACATTTTCATTCGGACTGAAAATTTTAATTACGTCATGTAGTTCAAGAGAATGAAGAAGCTTGGACAAGATTTGATAATTAGAGTGTTTCACTTTTGACCGGTATAGATCAACATTGAGATCCCCTATAACCAACAACGGATATAAATTTTAAAAATTTCTTCACATTTGCATTAGTCTCCCCAATGGGAACAACTATATTAACAAATTTAAAAACTTTAAAAAATGCCCAAAATCAAGGGTTAAGTTTTTTGAAAAAGTCACTTTTTGGGGTTTTCTGAAATAATATGAAACATTGAGAAGTATTTTTTTATAATTTATTATCGGCTTTTTAAGTTCCTTCTTATCAACTCAAATTGAAATCTGTGGGTCCATTAGGAACGGAGAAAAGAACACTTTTCCATTTTCCAGTTTTTATGTCAAAACTCAATTTTTTTAACCAAAATTTATTTTTATAAAACACGACTTTATTAGAAATGCACCATTCTATAGATACTATTTTTTAACTTGATGTGATCAACCCAACAGACAACCCACAAAAGACCCCCCAAAATTTTGGATTTCAAAAATATTCCGCTTCGTCCATGAAATTGGACCCAATATTCAATCCCGGATTTGAGGGTCTTAACAACCTCGGATTCGGATTACATCAAAGATGCTCCTTGTTTGATTTTGAATATTGGTGTGCAAAAATATATCACGAAAACTTGCTAATATAAAAAAATCCGGACCCCAGCCCAAGTATGCCCCGGAGGCCGGACATTGAATTAACCAACCTATGCTTATTTTGCAAGGCCTTCATTTCGTATTTCATGACTTTAAAAACCCTTTGAACTAAAAGTCGCCCCAGAAGTTTTCTTGAATTTCCAGACAGGCTGGTCCGGTTTTCCGGGAATTTTTTTTGGAACCCGATTGGAAACTTTATTCTTGATATATTTTCAGAGTGTCTTTTTGTCGAAATGTGAAAAAATCAAAAGTTAAGGAAATGTCATAATCCGGGTCCAGGAGTGTCTGGATCCGGATTTTTCCGGATCCAGGTTCTTTGGGCAGATATACAGATAACTTTTATTTTGTGTTCTGTCTCTAGAACATCTCACTTAAGAACTATGGACAACCAAAGTTTTCCAAGCCTTTTTTGTGGTCTTTGCAAGACCGCTAGACCTTCATCTTATTTTTAACAAAGATGCCTAAGATTAAAACCCACAAAACGACTTTGCAGGGCCGAGCCCTTCTAACCCTCAAAAATCCATGCAAATCGCAAAACCCTCTCACAGACGCAAATCTGGTCTGATCAGAATCTAACCTAGCCCAGAACCAGCACAGGGTCAAAATACATCTGTGTACCAAATCTCTAGCTGCTGTAGTTTCGGTGTCTATAAAGGACAGACAGACGGACAAACTCAATTATAATATAGATTACGTATATATATATAATCAATCATTCAATTTCACTCGAAGATAATTTGATGCTTATTGTGTCGGCCTCAGATTCGTCTGCTGCCTTGTTTCCTGTACCAGTGTCTTCATAATGTCTTCTTTCAGAGTTACAATCTTTAGACCGAAGTGCCCTGTACACGGTGGCCAGTTTCTTGGCCTTTTCGATCCCTAATCGGTTTCGGGTTTTGGACCAAACAAATCCGACAGTGCTAAAACATCGTTCGATGCCAGTCGATTTGGCAGGGCAGCTGTGAAGGCTTTTTATAAGCCTTGCTAACTCTGCAGTTGTCCCAGAAGAACACTTTCTGTTGATGAGTGACCACCAGTCGCTGGCTTCTAGTTTTCTAATGGATTCTGTAAACATATGCTTAGGATAAGTCTTAGATTTCTGCAACTTGAAGTTGAAGAGCTCTATCAGGTATTCAGGGTTCTTATTGATAAGCCACTCCTCAACTTCGTTCTGAAGGTCCTGCTTGACATTTTCTTCCCATTTATCATGATACTGTGAATCTGTCATATATGCTAATAAGTGGGGTTCACTTACTGCCTCCTTAAAACGAACTGAGATTGCGTGTCTGAACGGTGCCAATTCATCGTCTTTCAGAAGACCATACCATACATGACAAGCATATGCTATGGTGCACTTTTCCCTCTGTAGTGTGTCTAGAGCTACTCCAAATTTCTTAACCTGATCAAGTAGACGACTTGTTTTTCGTAAGAGTTCAATATTGTCAATGTTCTTAGCAACATTGTCAGGCATAGATATATCTTTCTCCAAATACTCCGTTCTCACCTCAACGTATATAGAATGGTTGGCATTGAATGTTTCAAGGTAGGCTATGTGACTGTTCCACCTAGTATTATTTGGGAGCTGTGGTTGCTTCCCTCCTTTCTCCTTCAAAAGACCATGCGCCAAGTGAACATTTCTGAAGAATTTATGCACTTCAAGTACTTTTTTAATTACAGACATGCTAGATGTATCTGCTTCGAGCAAAGCGAGGTAATGTGCATTGCATCCATATGTTATCATATCGGGATATGTGACATTAAGAGGCTTGCGAAGCTTTTTCATCTTTGCTTCGTTATCGGTACATATAGCAAACACATCTTTTTGATACTCATTCTTCATTTGCTGAATAGCCTTGCATAAAATATGGGCACAGTATTCTGCAGTCTTCTGAGCTGTTCCACATTCATTTAGGTTCAAAAGATAAGTTTTTGTCCGTCGCAAAAGGCGTGGGCGATGACTGGATCATTTTGAACAGATGACCATCCATCTTGTAATACATACAGTTTTTACAGTATCTGGACAGCACCTTGCTGTTACTAAGCATTCCAATATTTGTATCCTTCAGATCTGCAACCTCTAGCCATGCTTGATCCTTCTTTCTACCAGAATCCGTAACTTGAGGCATTGTGAAACCTTGTTTTCTGTAGATAAATTTAGAATGCAAAATGTGAGGTCTACTCTATGATCGAATTAATCAATGGATACTTTACCTAATAAGTGAGAATGATTTCACACGAAGAGCTGACACACTTTTATTATTAAACACAAATTACAAAATACGTCGGGCATTCAAAGAACACTAAAACGGTAAAAGAATTGGATAACTATGATTCTTTTTGTCTATTCTGATTCATGTGTGCGCAGTAGTAAAGCCTAAGAACAGTAGTGTGTCGCCAGTTTAGTCTAGTCTTCGTGTCTCTTTTTGTAGGTCCCTGCCTTAAGTTGTGTTTAGTGTGTGAGAAGTTTTAAAATGTGTATGTAAATAATGTGGCTCTCTTTGCCTATTCTTATTCTTGTATAAGTGTTACTAATGAATACACTGGTCTAGACTACTCACGTGAAGAGCATATAATATTGTTAGTCAGTCTACGTTGTACAATTTAGAATAACGTGTAATTAATGTATGTAATTTCATCACTAATACATATTATGAATTATGAATGTCTATAATAAGTTGATAAAATATATATAATATAAGTAAGTTATTCTATTAGTTAAAAAAAGTTAAAAGTTAAATATTTTGAAAAACCCCGAAAAACACGAAAAAACAATTTCTCTGGGTTCTTTCAAGTGGAGTTTTCGGGGGTTTTGGGGTGTTTTTTCGGGTTGGGGTTTTCAGTGCCAACCCTGGTTTTGGCACGTACTTCAAAATGGCTTCCTTTATGAATGGAACTTATACGTATATTCCCATATGTGAAGACTTATTTTTATTATAATATTTATTTCACGACGGACCCCTTGAATTTTTCTTTTAACCTAACAATACTTTTCGAACTTTATAAAATATTATTTATTGTTAAGTTTTATATATATATTGAGTCATAAAAGAATATATTTCTTTGAATGATAAAAATGAATCTTCATTTTGAATCCAAAAAATATGAAAAAAATTACATAATTTAGGAAGTACATGCATGCACATTTTTTCCTTCATTAAGTTAAATATGCTTCAAGGAAAGATAATTTGATTATGTAGGCATATAAATAATTGCAAAAAAAATAAAAAAATCAGACTTATATATTCGTGGTGTAAGAATAAATTTTAAACTGGTCTTTCGGAGCCTTGCAAGGAGTCCTATGACTTGGTCATTGGACGGGACGAGAAAAATCAGATGGACTGCGACGTTTTTTTAATCAGTTTTATAAACTGATTGCAAGTCGATATTAGTTGCTACAACTACCATTTTTCTCAATTTATTGTATAGTTTCGTAAGAATGCATTGTTTTCATAAAAATATATCACACATTGATAGCATTACTAATTAGCATTAATTTTATTTTATTAGAAATATATTTTCTTTCAACAATTTTTGAACATATATATATATATATATAGAGAGAGAGAGAGAGAGAGATATCAGACTTATTAACGTTCGCAAAACAAAATTCGTTTGTCGTTTGTTTGTCATTCACCAAAAGTTTTCGTTCGTTTAAAGATTAAATTGTTCGTCGATCATCGTTCGTTTGTCATTCGTCATTATGAAAAATAGACGTCTTTTTTGAAAGGATTTTTTCTCGTTAGTCTAAAAAAAGAGATGATGTTTTTTTAGGAAGGAATTTTTCCATGAAACAGAACAATATATGTGTTATAGGAATTTTTGTTGTCGTTCGTCATTCATCGTTTGCGAACGACGAACGATTGCACATGAATGATATATATATATAGCATATATATATATATATATATATATATATATATATATAATATATATATATATATATATATATATATATATATATATTATATATATATATATATATATATAATATATATATATATATATATATATATATATATATATATATATATATATAATATATATATATATATATATATATATATATATATATATATATATATATATATATATATATATATATATATATAACCTTCGACAGAATCAAATCAAAAAATTCTAAATATCATATTTTCGATAATGATATAACTCTACTCAAGGACAACAAAGTTAAGGACGTAAAGGCTCTCAAAATAATCAAGAAACTCTAGCAGAGTAGGTCAAGGCAGGTAGGAGGCACAACAGCTGCTGCTGTGAAAACGTTCCCAGAATATTGTTCGTCATGGGGAAGAAATGCTGTGTCCCTGGATGCCGGTCAGTCTATGCCGGCGAACCAAAAGGGGGCTTGTCCTTCCAAACCTTCCCAAAAGATACAAATCGGTGCAAAGCTTGGGTCCGAGCGATCCCCAGGGCAAACAAGGAACTACGAAAGAATTCAGCAGTATGCAGTAAGCATTTCAAAGGTAGGCAGTGCCTACTAGGCACTTCACTCTTAAAGCAATCAAATTACCATGAAATTCTTTGTTTGTTCTTCTTTCATAAGGTAAAAATCAAATTTGTAGCTTGTTCAATTTTCAGACTACGAATACCAAGAGGCCAGCCAAGATATGTGGCGACACAGGACATAACCACTCAAGCTGCGCATCTTGAAGAAGGAAGCCGTCCCTTCCAGGTACGACAACTTGCCATCGTACCTCTCCACCAGCCTACCCGAGCCCAGGTTTGCAACGGCAACATCCTCGTCGCACCATGAGCGAGCAGCACAAAGAGTAAAGGACGCATCAGAAGCATTTCTGAGGAAAGACATAATCAGTTCCCTCAAGGACCTACAGAAGAAACTCGACCGCACATGCATGCCCAGAGGAATCGTCTAAGTTGAACAAGATGGCGAGCTGCTCTTCATCAGCATTGACAAGGACGCGCCCATGATCTCCTTCTCCATGGCAGTCAATGAATTTCTGGAAGTTAGCTTATGCGCACAGGGCCTAAAAGTCCCTTTTGAGAAAGTTTCACACTTGACAGACTGGAATCAAAAGTCGAGTTATGCTCCCAGTCCTCAACATGCTGTCCTTTCTCAAGACATACTCTCAGTCAAGGATGCAATCAAATGACGTCCTGCAACAGTGCATTGATCTTCTTGATGGAGTGCTACAGGATGTCGAGGACGGACTGCAGCAAAAGTTGCTGTTTATCAAGGACCAGCTCAATCTAGCCTCAAAGTCACCGTTCCAGAGGCGATATTCAGCGCTACTGCTCGCAACAGCTGTAATGTGGCACAACATTTTCCTTACCTTGTATCGTCAACACTGATAAATATCTCCAGTACATCTCAGGGGGCTTTCAATGCAGACTAGACTTCTTTCCGCCACCGAGTTTTATATGCGTACAAGGATCGAGAAGTTGTCCACAGAAGAGCGAGTCTGGTCAAACATTCTGGATTAAGTCTATAGTACGAAGAGGATTGAATATATAAACGGGCACTTTTACGGCATGAAAAATGCGGAGGACACAAAGACTTTACTCTGCTTCATGGCCAAGAGTCTCTGCTGCAAGTACGAAGACGTGGTCGCCATGGTCCCGCTCCCAGCAATCAACTCCTCTGCCATCAAGAGTGGTATGACAACGTGCTACAGGTGCTCGTCAAAGTTGGCTTCGACATTGCTGCTGTTCTGTGCGCACACTGCCAACCTCCGCTTCTTTGCTGAAGAACTGTGTGATGGACGTCTGACGTCATCAGTTCAGAACCCCTTTTCTCCAGATTTGAAAATACTTCTGCTCTTCGACAGTGTGCATATTTTCAAGAATATGTACAACAACTTCTTGAAAAGGAGAAAGTTCAGTTGTCCGTCATTTGACAGCACCTCGATAACAGCAAAGTTCGACCATGTTGTGCAGCTACATCGGAAGGAAATGGGAAGATCCGTCAAGTGTGCGCATAAACTTTCTGACCGGGTCCTGGCTCCCCAGCCAATTGAGCGCACAAAAGTCCAACTGAGGGACCACTTCTTTAACGATTCCACTATCAGTGGCCTGATGCACTGTCAGGGAGAAGAGGACATCTAGTGGATTCATCACAGCAGACTTCATGAGGCTGATCCGGCAGTTCTGGCTGTTCATTACAGTGCATAGTAAATTTGCAGCAGAATCGAATAGGGACAAACATCGTAAAGCGATTTTCAGCGACGACCAGTCTCAAGTCTACTTTCTCCAAAAGGACTGGGAAAGAATGACGAAAGGAACTAAAGTAGGACTCAGTAGGGAGACATTTCTGGCTGCACAACACACTGCCAATGCGCTCCAGGAGTTAGCCAACTACCTTCTAACTGAGAAAAGCTTTCAGTACGTCCTGCTTAGTAAGATCAACTCAGATCCGCTGGAACAACGCTTTGGATAGTACTGACAGTTGGAGGGCGCCAATTACTTCTTTCTGTGCGCCAGTTTCTCGAGACAGAGAGGCAGGTCAGATTTAAGTCACTGATCAAAGTGAACAAGCTTACCATGACGGAGGTGACGGACATTTTCGGGAACCAGAGGGACACAAAGCCAAGACCAACGGGGAAAGGGACAAATTACTTGCCTGTCTTTCTTCCGACAGCTTGTGCTCCGAGTCCGACGTGCAGCTGAGCGGAGAAGAAGGCGTCATTTACTACATCGGAGGATACATAGCCAGGAGTTTGCTGAAGAGGACCAAGTGCAAGACTTGCTCTACTCTGCTGGCTAAGAGCCGCTCTCCGCCAAACCTGGAGGTGCTTGAAGACGAAAAAGGAAGCAGCAAGAAAAAAGAGTTCCTTCAGCTGTTCAATCGTGGTGGCCTCGTCACTTCCAGTGACCTTGTGTACCTCCCCTGCATGCATGCGTTACAGCTTAAAGCTGAGCACTTTGACGATGACTACACCCAGGAGCTGTTCCTTGCAAGTAGCTTCCCTCAAGCTGTCTTTGTCAACATCCTGACCAAGAAGATCTCGAACACCTCTGCTTCTAACTCAATCTTTGGTCAGGTGTGCGACAGTTCTCACAGTTTCCAGGCATTTGTTCCGTCCATTGCTGCAAAATTATTCAACTGTATGTCTAAGAACTTTGTACAGTCCATCAATGACAAGATTCATTCTGATTGGAAGAGAGGATGTGTCAAAGAGAGCTCAAGTGTGCAAAAAATGCTAAACTACAGTCTTAATTGCAGAATTTACTTGTATTTCCTATATTTTTAATTAAAATTAGTTTAATTTTGCTTCGTTCTTGGACAAACTGACTGAAAATATACTGTTTTGATATGTGCCTAACAAATTTATTTATTTATAGCGTTCATTTTCCCTTTTGTTTTTGATGGACCTAGTATGCAAGCAGCTCTCGCAGCCTTTCCGTCCGTATATATGTTGTCCGTGCTCTACTTTACGTCCTCGCAGATAATGTAATTTTTATTCAAACAAAAAGGATGAAAATTTGGAACATAAACTTTATAAACTCAATATTTTGGTTTAGTCCATAACTTTAGTTGAATTTGTAAAAATGAATTATCAGTTCCTAAAGTCAAGCATTATTTGAAATTCAAAATATTACTAAGCAGAATATGATAGATCAACAGATACATTAAGATTCGATCAAACATTGCGATCACGTGTTCTGTATCGATTACAAAGATATAGTGAAAATAGCCGTCAACGACTCGATAGATTTATTTATTTATTAGAGAGATATTGTATATTAATAATACTAATAACTTTGCGGCTCTCCTCAATCCACTCACGAAGAGCTGCATAGTCAAAGAATGTAAAGAAACTTTGATAAGAGCAAAAAAGGAGAAAAACATATACCTTGAATGGTGTAAAGGTCACCGTGACATAACTGGAAATGAATTCGCCGATTACCTTGCAAAAAGTGGCTGTGAGAGTCAAAATCAAATATGCACCGGAGTACCCCGAGCTACGTAAAGAAGGCAGTAGATAGTTTGTTTTATCAAAGGTGGAGCAGCCGTCACAAAAACAGCGTAAATATGAAGCACACTCGTCTAATGTTGAATACTCCTCATCAAAATACAATCAAATTTCGACAAGAGAATATGAAACTGCTTGTTCAAGCAGTCACTGGCCATGGACCTTTTCTCTCGCACTTGAGTAAATAGAAGAACATCAGTCCAATTTGCGATCTCTGCACGGAAGAACGGCAGACTGCAGATCACCTCATAAACAGATGTCCCGCTCTGTCCTATGAGAGGCATGAAGTTTCTCAAGAGGAGGACGAAAACATAAGAATAATCAAATTTATGCAATGTAAATAATGAAAAATATTAATGTAATAATTTTAGTATTTAAGTAGGAATAAGTATATGTACATAGGTATTATTATCATTATTATTATTGTAACACAGATACCCCGTAGTGTGGTTGTGTTCTCTACTTTAGTGTTATATGTGCGTTTTTCGTGTGTATGTCTATCGTGGATGATAGTAATAATATCAACAAACAACAATACTAATAACTTCAATACAGTATATAATTTTTAACCATTATAATTGTATTAAGATACGGTCTATCAATGGTTAGGAGATATACTCGTATATATAATTTTTTTTGGAGGGAACGGCTTATGGAAGAAATGTTATGATGCTGATTAATGGGTGTTTTATTGAAATTCAAATGACATTTGAAAACGATTTTGTGCTTTTCCATTTTGCGAATTTCGATCAACAATGTATTTTCGTAATTTATGGCGGATCAACAATCAAAAAACTCTAGTCCCTTGAATTATATACCTAAAATAAATAACTCTAATTAAGAAATTATTCTACGAACTGACGACATGGAAATGAAATAAATAAAAGAGATCAAAGAGTACATATTCAAGGACCTACTATGTATATATGTGTATCAAATTGATCACCCATGATTAATGAATCATCTCCATTTCTGATTATTATTCTACATGAGATAATTAATCATATTCTTTGAGAGTCGAAATAACACAAAGTTCTTTTGAGTTAAGAAAGGGTCAATTCTCAAGGACCTTTATGATTAGTTATATTCCAATCCGTCATTCACATGAAAACAAACTAAGAAAAAGAAAAAAGTCCATCACAAGCCAAAAGAAGCATCACTCCATAAAATAATTTTCTTTCAAAGCAGGCCGGCATTTTGTCCTTTTACTTACCGCCAACTGCTTGTCTTGTGTATTCTTCCCCCTCCCCCCTCCTGTATTCATGTCTTCATATTCGAATTATAAAAAATGAAAAGACTCAGACATGTTTTCGCAGTTCTTATCGTGAGATAATCTGGAGAAGTCCTCAAGGAAGAGACGAAACACAAATCGGCTTCAGATAATTATATAATAAGAATAACTTATCGGAGTGTTCATGAACAAAGAATTGGATTTACTTAGTATTCGTATTAAGGTATGACATATTATTTATTTTTGAACAGAAATATATTTTCATGTTTGTATTATTTCATGTATCTTTATATTATATATATTTGCTTCTTTGTTCATATGAAGAAATAATCTTAGAGTACCCATTGAGTTTAAGTGTTTGATCCGTAGGTGTATCGATTTTTTTTAATTTTAAGATGCCTCCTAGGGTTCACAAGCCTTTTGGCCTTCTTTAAAAACAGTATGTAACTCTTGTATTAATGTGCAAAACTAGTCTATGATTTTTTATATAACCAAACAATTTATTGATGTTGTCATTCCTTAATAACCATTATTCTAGCAGTCTTCCTGATCACCATGTATCTTCTTTTATATATATATATATATAACACTTACTATGATGAAATAAGTTTTCTTTGATTAAATTGTATTGGTATTAACGAAGAGTAAGAGGCAAATTTTATAGAATTTATTATTGATCGTATTTTTTTTTTCTTTTATTATAATGTTTATACTGTCGAATGTTTCATCATAAAAATCAATTCATATTATTTACAATGTTTTCCTGGAATGTTTATTCCTGGGATACTCGCAGACCACCTATCCGTGGACGAGACATATAGTGGCTTCCCTAACTATGAATCAAAAATTCAAAAAAGAATTGTAGAGCATTTTTTTTGTTTAAGCAAAACTAATGCATAGATTTTTTAAATAGGTCTTTTTAGACTATGACACAAACTATCATGATATAAAATACTTCTTTTGAAAATATATCTTTGATAAATAAACTCATGGAATGGACTCAATAAATTTTACAAATTCTGTCAGTCAATGTTATAAAAACAATTACATCTTAGTTCAAATATAGTAGTCAATCATAGCGGGTACCTTGATTATTTTTAACTTTATTTCAAGAAATTAAAAGGGTTTATTTCGGTTGATGCTCTTATCTAGTGAGTTTATTAATTTTATGACAACAACAAATGTATGAAAGTAATTAAACTCAACAGTATATACATTTATTGCTTTTTTTCACTCAGTTTTAAAGCATATTATTGTTTATTATAACATTTACTTATGTAACTTTTCATACATTATCTTAGGTTTTTATGTATTCTGTTGTACATATGATAAAAATGAACTGTTAAATTAAAAAATTACATATTTTTGTAATAAGAAATTCATATATATATATACTGTTGTATTATATACTATTAATTCATATATAGATGTTATTTAATTCGATCAAATATTAATACTAAACTTTTTAACAGGTATTTGCCTCCATAATATACTTAAGCAAAACCACCATAATCAGAAAATATTTCTGTAGGAGTTCTTAAGAAAAAATGAAAGGTGTTTTTTTCTTTATAGTTCATGAGAATTGCCATATCAAACTGATAAACTGAAGCTTATTTGGCATTTCTTCAGAAATATATTTGTTAAGATTATAACTTATTCCTTTCTTTGAATACGTCAATTGTAAATACTGTTAAAAAAATACCTAATATTTTAAAACAGATCGGAATACATAATATCAAATAAAGGTCAAGCTTTGCATTTACATCGCTATAAATACTTTGACAATAGTTTATTAACCTTCTATCTAAGCAGAATGAGGGAAAACCCATTAAGTTAAATGGAATGGAAAGCATTTTGGAATTTTTTATAGTTATTTTGCAATAAATATGTTCATTTTTGTTAATCAATAATAACAATTATTGAAGAAAATCATAGAATTAGGTATTGTATTTCACATTAATAAACTTAATAACCAAAGTAATTACAGTCTTTAGAACATTTGATATTTTTTAAGTCACCCTGTAATTAATAGGCCACTTTTTATGAAGTTACATCTATGATTTATGTGGAAATATATTATTGTTGTTGAAGAATTAAATATATTTTTCTCCCTATTATATATTGAAACATCTTTTTAGAAGACAAGCAGTTACCGTATTGGCCCGAATATAAGACGACCCTGAATATAAGACGACCCCCCCTTTTCAGGTTCATGTTTTGGGGAGGAAAAAAATCATACAGCAATGTATTTATTTGAAAAATATTTGGCCCAAGAAAACTGCAATAAGAAAGAAAATGTAGCATAACAACAATCACTAAGTACAGAGATCTTCTGCATCGCTGTCACTCTCACTATCGTCGTCACTTTCTTGTTGCTGCACTAGTCCCTCCCACAGTACGTCGTCGTCAGATCCATCTGAGGCATTGGAAATGCAGCACTTCTTGAACCCGTGAGCGATGCTCATCGCACTCGGAGATTCCATATTTTGTGGCTGCTCGACAATTATTTGATGACTCTGCCTCGTTCACCACTAAGATTTTAAAATTGGCATCATAACTCTGTCGAAGCCTTTGGTTAATTTGTCCAGATTTCGAACCACTTTGTTCAAGACAGTCTCTTGTCTTCTCCATTTTTTATTTTTGTTGTGGTATTGTTGTGAGGGACGGTGGCCGATTCATAGTTTGTTGTTATTTTAAGTCCAAGCGATCGTTGTGAAATGATACGGACAAAACTATCACTAGGCCTCTCCATTATTGAGTGTTTTGGTGTTGTGAAGGATAGGCCTAATGGCCGCATTCAGGTTAACTTAAAAAAATGAAATTATGTTTTTTGTCTAGTCCGCGAAAATAAGACAACCCCCCTTTTTAAAGTACTATTTTTAGAACAAAAACCACGTCTTATCTTCGGGCCAATACGGTAATACATATATATATATAATCAAAAGTTAGTGATAAATATTTATAAATAGTGACTACTGAAAATAAATTCATTTTCCCCGAATCTAAATAAATTTCAATTAGAAATGTTTTTTTACACATTTTAGTTGGAAGTTTACTATTGAATTTTAATATATGAACACATGTGGAGAATTTTGTACACAATAAATTCATAAATGGGGTTTTTGTAGATTTTATTTTGTCAAAGAGTATTATTATCTTTATTACTATAACTTTAAAAATGTCATAATGGCTTAAAACAAACTAATTGTCTCATAAAAGAGATATCTTTAGCTTAAGTGATGTTATGTCCTTTTGAATAGGATGAACAAAAGAACAAATTTGATAATAAACTTTATGCTCCTTATATGAGTACTAATCTCCTATCAGGGTTCAACTACTTTAAAACATATTACTGTCGAACAACTAACAAAGGCTTCTTTTACATGTTAACATGAATAACATAAAAGCAAAGTTTTAGATGTATTTAAGACAGTTTTAATATCATTTGATACTCTGATTAGAGCTTTTAACAAACAAAAAATGCATACTAAATGTTTCTGTCGAAACCGAAAAAAAAATTGGTCATATTTGAAATACTGAGTAGGCTAAATAATACTCTATCAGAACCAGTAGTTAAACTAACTCAACGTTACGCTCAAAGAACATGAATTTATTGTATCCGCATAATACCTTCACCCTCTTGTTGTATGCCAACCTAACAAAAGATTTATAGTTACTTTAGTGAAATATAACTATTTTCTCCAAGTCTATACTCATTCTTGTACTCTTAAGCCATATTGTCAAATCCGGAATCCTTGGATAAGTATGAAATAATTTATCCCATATTTGTCCCTATGCAGGGTGAATATTTTTTTGCATGTATAATGCTTCAAAGCCTAGCAATACTTAAAAATAACCTTTTTTAGATAGTCAACTATATACAGAATAACCTTGTCTCAAAGGGCAATTTGGTAATTTTGTCCATTTCACTTTAATCTTCAGTCATTGGATAAATATTCAAGATAATGACGACGACCTTTACTTATTCATATATTAAATACTAACTTCTTCATCCAATTCTCATTAGTTTTTACCTTAAAATTATTTAGAATACATATATTTACTAGCCTTAAAGTTCTTGAGAATATATATATATATTTACAAGCCTTCAAGTAAATCAAAAAATATCAAGGACAATGATGAACATTTTTGACATTCATAATGGGATTTAATTATTTTACGGCTATCACGGCATACTCGTATATTTTTAACCTATTTAGTCAAATGAATTACATACATCTACATACCACCAGATGAAAGTTTTTTATAGTATAGGCGAACTATCTTATATATATATATATATATTATGATTCGTGTATATATATATATACACACGAATCATAATACAAATCGTAACATAAGATTATCTGATAACGTAATTGTACAATGACCCACAATTTATCTTATCAGAGTTTTTTATCTCTTATTGACAAACTAAAAATGATTCTGAAATGGAGAGTATGCAACGATTTGAAAGGATAACACGATTAATTAAAGTAATGTTATACTGATTTGAAAGATAGCTTTGCTATGCTTTTCAGCATCTAATACATTTTTTAATCCGTATATATTGGTAACAGGACAAGTAAACATTATTGATATATTTGTAACTTGATACTTTGAGCCTTCCATGTAATTATAATTCAGTGTTTACTATTATTTGATCTAATATTGAAATACTTTGCAAGCATAAAACAAAGAGATAATTCTCAAAGCGTTTGCTACTTGCGTATTTGTAAGATGTTTTTATTTTCTCCTAAGTCCCAAGTTTTACCAGATAAGATAAAAAGTTATATATAAAATACACGATCGTGATTATGACTTAATGACACAAAACATAAGTACAAAGACACATTCCATACACTATTAGAGGTTTTCCCCTAGACCACTCAAGGATAAGTTTTTTTAATTTACTTAATGAAATTAACAGATGCTGGGACCAATTGCATGCACTTTAAATATTCAAAAAACATATTTAAAAAATCTTATATGGTGAAATTTGCAGTTGTTTTCATTAAATATACCTTCTTTAGTTAAGCATCAGGAAAATATGTTATATGTAATGTGTTTTTTTTTCTTCTTCTTCAGTATGATTTTCTCTTTGATATGTCTATGGAGGTTCTCTTCTTTATATTTCTCTCTAACGTAATTACAACTCCTTGGTTAAGTCTGAGTACTAAGTACAATACAATAGTGAATATTGTATGTTACCACCCAACAACTGTAATTATGATGCTTAATTGAGATGAATGTCCCGCCAAATACAAAGAGATGGTAAGGTAGAGAAAGGAGATAGATCATGTAAGTTAGCTATAAATGCCTGTTTTCAAAGTCATAATTTTCTAATGTAAATAGTTTCCTAACTCACAATGGTCTTTGGACCATCCTCTTTTTTCTAAAGTTCTATGACGTAGTTTATTAGCTATAATAAATATTCAATACGAAATCGATGTTCATGAGTTACTTTATCGACAGTCGACTCTTGAGGCCGAATTAGGACCGATAGTTTTTCACAGCCACTATCAGCATATGGTTGATCTTATTTGCAACTCTATATTTGATGTCAATATTCAGAACAAATTTTACTTTACAAAAATAAAATACTTGAAAATGAATAATGAAATGAAATTATATACTGAGATGCTAAATATTAAATTACTAATAATGTAGTGTTTTGCCACTAGCTTTCAATTAACTTATTTAACATAATATTTTAGCAATTGTATTTTTAAAAAGTCAAAGAAATTTTGAGCTCGAAATTTGTCATGTATCAAGGTCCATACAATTGAACATTTATCCTAATATATTTTATTTTTTATACTTTGTATTATATCAGTGCATAACATATTTTATTCAGTTATCGTTTCAAGTGATTTAATAAGTAGAAGTCAATTTATTTACTTCTTTAAGTATCTTAACATTGTTTTCATGTTTGGAATATTGGTATTTATCATTACTTTCAATCCTTTCTAGTATATAAATATTACACAATTTATAAGAAAAAGTATTTAATTTGTTTCGTTTTACAACTATGTTTATATATAAATATATTTATTCCATTAAGTACTTGTATTCAATTTTAACTATTAATTTAATAATGCTTCTTTACGTTTTGTGTTATCAAAAAATAATATTGATCAATATAATAAAATAATAACCTTCCTAAAATTTGCATCCCCGTAATTATAACCAATTGTTTGATTTTCAAGTAACAAATATTAACCTAATTTCTTTGTTTCTATTCAAAACCATCATCTATGAAATGCATTGAAATTAACATGTTACATGAAAAATTTATAATTATTATTTGTTAGCGGGGTCCTCAAGGCTTCGTTCAATTATTGCGAACCACAAAAATATGTAAAATGCACTATGTGTAAGTTATTGAAATATGCATTTAACTGAATATGGCCATAAGATATTGATAGATGCTTCCAACTTAACCAAAAGTAATGAATCAGCAAGTCATCACTACCTTTTATCCTTAGTACTTAAGAACCTTTTGATTATGATAATATGTCTATTCTTCTTTTGGAGGGATTTGTATTTTAATTTTAACTCTGTGCATGATAATGTAAAAGTCAGATAATTGTTATACGGCCTTTATTCACTTTACAATCCCTATCATTTCAGTTCATAGATGTAATATTTCGCAAATAAGACATGAAAATGTATCATCTAGTTATATAAAATTACAAGGCCTAAAAAACATTAAAGGAGTACGATAGCCGTGAGCGTTCAGGCGTTTTCAACTCTCAATGTGGGGGTGACGGTTCGAATACTCCCTAGAGGGATGGTCATTTTTGGTCTACCTTCTCATTGATAAGATCCTAGGTTCGATCAAGGAAAATATAAATAAGGTGAGGCAATGGGAATCGACGTAGGCAATTGCAGGGCGACAGCTGACTATTTTGTTGTGATATCACAAGTGCTACGCTTGAATTCTAGTTCAGTTTGTATTGTAAAGCGAAAATGTGATATCCTCGAGGAAGTAATGGTGTTAGTGCCATCCCCTCTTGCTATAATCCTCGAGATGCATAATATTTTGCACTTCCGACGGGGGATCCCAATATCCAACATATGTGGATTGCACGATGCAGAAGATCCGACAGGATTAGCTTAAAGAATGCGAAGATCTGCGATCGTCATTTTACTCCAGATGACTTCCAAAGGAATATTCAGGCTGGAAGAATAGGAAGAAGCTTTAGTCTCAAGTTGTTCCTACACTCTTCATCCCTGGATCACCCTCCTCAAGTGTGTCCAAGTCCTTCAGACAGGTTCGTCAAGAAGCCCGTGAACGAAAAAAATTGTGAGTTGACTAGTGAGAAGGAATAAGGAACTCTCAGTCACGAAAATGAAGCTGTCCTGCTACAAAGCTAAGTGCCTCAAACTTGGCTCATAACACTTTAAGGAAACTTAATTAGAACCTCATTGGAAAATAATTACACAGCGAATTCAAACAAGAAGGTTAATTAATCCTTTGACAAAGTTCATTCGTGGCTACTCAAAAGAAGATGTAACTACCGCCCTCATTCTACGGAGCATATGTACCCGGGCCTTTGAGTACTTGCGCTCACGGAAACTCCTTCCTCTGCCTAGTCGGCAAACACAGGAAAAATTCCAATGACTGTTCCAACGAGGGTCTCTCCTATATTGCTGGATACTCAGGAAGTTTAAAGAACTCCACCCACATTTGGTGAAACAGAGGAGTAACATTGAAGGATTTGAAGAAACACTAAGTCCTTGGATTGAGTTATTACCGCCCCTTCTCCCGATTTTTGAAGTTCTGCCACCTCTTAGAAAATCATTTCCATTTTTTCATAATAGCCATCAAGACGCAATCGATAAAGACCCCATGTTTTTCTAAGAATTTTTAAGCCACTTATCAATTTATATCCAAATTGGTAAAATAAATTATTATTGCTTTTGTAATAAATAAAAAGAACACGGATTCGAGTCAATTTTCTTAATAAGCTACTTAAACTGAAAAATGCTAGTGAAAACATATAGGTCAGGTTACTAATGAGCGTAATTCTATTCATATTCTTATGTTCCCCTTTTTTATGTACATATGTAGAATTCTATTATTGTGATTTATAAATTTCTTGAAATAAATGAAAATCTTGAATTTAAAAATTATTTTTATTGTTTGAAACTATTATTGACTAATTACTTAAAATAATGAATACTAATGATAAATCATTTACTTAACAAATTTTTCATGCAACATGGGTTCTGTACACTAGCACAGAACAATATTGTAATGAAATATTTTCAATTGGAAGATAAAGTTGAGAAATAATTACTAAATCATTGCACTAAAAATAATGTTTTTTCATTGTAGCATTCGTGACGTCACAAAATTATTCCTTTTGATCAAGAGCATAAGTCAAAGATTTCCTCTTTGACTCACCTTATTTATATTCTCCTTGGTTCGATAGACTAAGATTAATGCTATAATGATTATTTATATCCAGTTGGATGCAATTATATCGAACCATATAAGCAAAAAAAACATTTATCAATGCAGTCATATACTTGATGTAAAAGGTAACTAGTTTTCAATTTATTGTATAAATAACACTTATCCAGTCCTCTGTACAAACTTTACCTATTTTGTAGTGAACTTTGAGCATCAAGTTTCATTCAAAAAGTATAAATAAGTCTCTAGCCTAGATATTTTTGCAGTGAATTAAAAGCATTGAGTTTGTTCAAAAAGTGCAAATTGTTTAAATTGTAAGGAGCGTATTAGTTCAATGGAAACGTCAGAGAGAACAGGTTCGACTCCCGACTGGGGAAGTCAATAACTATTAATATCATCGTGAATAATGAATGATATTATCTTTGATGCTTATTGGCTTTGTAACATCACCACAGAGTAATTTCATGGAACCATAGAAGGAAATATTAAAAAAAGGGTCACTCAATTTTTTTACCTTTGAGACTTTATTATCATCTATGTACTCTGACTTTAAAGAAACTCCTTCAACCCCATGTCTCACTCTTCTTCACCACCGAGAGCCAGAAAAAAGGATGACGTAGGAGCACTTGTGGTATTTCTTCAAGTGGCAAAGTTTCTTTTGTGCGTTACATAATTCTACTTAGATGGTTTTCATTGAATAAGCAAAATCTTTTTTTATTCGAAAAGAAAGGAAGATAAGAGTACAAATATATGTATTTCATATGTGAATTAGACTATGTATCATTTGTTCATCCAAGAAGAAAATTGATGAAGTTGAAATTTTGCTATATATTTGTAAGCATATTACTGCTGTATAGTTACATGATAATCGTTGTTTTATATAAAATAAGGAGGAAAATAAGCTATTTATATCATACCTATATATTTGGATATACCTATCAATTTAGCAACTTTTTAGCCATTATAGCAACTTATCTATGAATTTTTTTAAAGGTCTTCATTATAACTGTACTATAAAATATAGAATAATAAATAAAATATAGGTAAAATTGTGTACATGATACATAAATAAACATTATAGTTTAAACTTAGATTACCTATAAAAGACCAAACCTCTATTCATAAAAACGTGTACTAACATAAGTTTAAAAAAAAACACACCAAGTAAATAATAAACTATAATGAACACAAAATATAAATAACCGTGAAGGAATGGAGGACTGCATGGCGTGTGATGAGCACTTGTCGCCAGTCTAAACTCTTCATACCAAATCCCTACATCGGAAGTAAGATTTTTAAATACAAACGAGCTCAAATCTGCGTCATCGTTGGAATGATCAGTGGGCATATTGGCCTCAACAGACATCTCTACAAGATGGGAAAGGTCATAAGCCCAATTTGCCGACTCTGCGAGGAAGAAGAAGAAACCCCATACCATCTTATCTTTGATTGTCCGTCGACAAGGCAAAAAATTATATCCCTTGAGGGAGAGATCGGGGAGCGACGTTTAGCCTTCGAAGATTTTATTTTTAAAGCATTTAAATGTCTGAATATTGAAAAACTAATTTGTAATAATAAAGAAAGCGCCTAGATAGGTTCACTACCAGCTGATACCGGATTAAGTTCCGGTGAGGTGGGTCCAATCTAGGAGCTAAACAAACAAACATATAAATAAATACAAACGAGTACAAACAAAACTTCAAGAACACAAAATAAATCGAGAGGCCTAAAACCCTTTTTTCTTATTTTCCTTTCGTTGTTGCCTCCTCGTCTGTTGTCTGTGAATTAAGTTAATAGTTTATCTAAAGGAATGCATTTGTTTAACATTTGAATTAAAACATTAGTAACGATTTGGATTCCTTAGCACCCAAAATGTAGAGTAAATATCCGTGTATACTTTATCCGGGTCAACAATATATTTCGTTCTTTTTTGAATTGCGACAAGATTTTAAATCATTCTATTTTAATGTTTTTTTTTGTTTTTTTTGCCTATATGGTTCGATAGAATTGCATCCGATAGGATATAAATAAGCATTATAGCATTATAATTAGTCTATCGAACCTAGGATCTTATTAATGAGGTAGACCAAAAATGACCATCCCCTCTCGGGATTCGAACCTGCGCCCCCAACATTGAGAGTTGAACACGCCTTAACACGCACGGCTATCGAGCTCCCTTTTAATGTTTTACAATTTATTTGTACGAGGAAAGAACTTTATTGAAGAATATTAAATTTCTTTCGGACAAAAGTAGCAACGAAGCTCTGTAGGATCAAATATTTTTGTATCAAATAATCTAATTAAAAATATTAATTCCATTAACACAAAAAGCCTTTCAAATTCATTTGATATTATAACATATACGAATATTAAGATATTTTTGCTTTGTTGTTGCATAAAAAGACTACTAAAATCCATGTTTCGAAGGATCAGTTATCATCAGAAGAGAAAAGTTTAAAATACTCCAAAAACTTACTTCCGTGTCAATGGAAAAAAGATGACACAACCAACTTATGAAATTGTAAAAAAAAATAAGTGTAATTCTACCATTGTGATTTTGGCATTGAACCAATATCCTTCTGAAAGTTATCATATAAAACTCTGTGATAACCATTATTTGCAAAATGAATGGAGGAGTTTTGAGTATTATAATTTTTTTGTCTACATGATTTGAATAATTACATCAGTTCCAATACAAATATAGAAACCACATAATATTTATGAAAATCAAACATTAGACTTTCTATGAAGTTAACAGATAAGGCATCGTCCAATCGGAAGGAGCCAAACTTACGCTCTCAAAATCGAGAGTTAAACTTGTTGCTACAGAGCAAAATGCTGAAAAATATTTAATATAATTGAGTTTTCCCACAGAGTCAAGGATTTTCAGGATTTTTAAAAGTTGTTAATCGTAGAGTGATCTCTCAACCGAATTTATAGATACTAATCAATATTTATCATAAAAAATATTGGTTAAATTACATCCATTTTGTTTAAATAAATATCATCTGACAATATCTAGAAAATATATTAACACTAATACGGGGCTAAAACACATGCTAGAAGTTTTTATTTATTAAATCAACCTTTTCAAGATACTTGAGCTACCGGATATTAAATTTAAATATATGCAGTCTCTAATCAATTTTTCGTACATACAAGGTTGCATTACTGCATATTATTTTTAATCAAGATCATTTTCACTATTAACTTGTTAAGCATTTGGTTTATTGTTACACTGATTGCTAATTTTTGTTGGGATTAAGAATATGATATATTAATGGTATCTTTAATATTTCAAAAAAGCTAATGAAGTATAATTTTGCTGGTATTATTGTTTTCCACACACTATTTGTTATTTTAAAAAACAAAAAATATCTACAGTTTTTTAATAACATCAAATTCTAACTTTTAAAACTTCATTGCCATATAAAAAAAATTCAAGATTGAATATATCATTCACTCTAAGTTACAGCACTTTAAGCGTAAATTCAAATTAAAAAGTGTCATGAAGTTATTTTTAAATTAAAATAATGTTTATTATATTTACAGACATTCTCACCATGCTCTAATGCATATTTAAAGGACATTTTCTGCAAAGCATTCCCTTATTTAATCCCTACAAAAAAGCCTCCCTTACACAAAAGATGGTTTTCCTCAAGGGTTTCTCCAAGGAGACTCGTCTCATCTCCATGACGTTTCTAACTACTACCTTCTTCCTGGTGGAAATCATTTACGGGTACATCAGCAACTCCATGGCACTCGTCGCGGATAGCTTTCACATGCTCTCAGACATCATTGCTCTCATTGTGGCCTTCGTTGCTGTTCATGTTAGCCCAAAAGACTGGTCCAAGAACACCTTTGGCTACGCAAGAGCAGAGGTCCTTGGAGCCCTCATTAACGCAGTTTTCCTCATCGCACTATGCTTTACAATTTTTGTAGAGGCCGTTCAAGTACGTATAGTTGTGATATAATAATTTATTATTTTTTAGACACACAAACCCACTTAATCATTACATAGACAATAAAAATACTCATAAAAAAACTTAGGGAAACAACTAAGAGAAGAAATAAATACTTGTTATTCCTTGTGCTGTCAAATTCTAAATAACAAATCTAAAGGAATAGATTGAAAAGAGAAATGCCAATAAATTCCTAACGACGTCTTTGAAATGGGAAAAATATGTAACGTAACATATGGTGAAATCATTGGAATTTATTGTTGCATTCCCTTTTTATGAAAAGACTAAATTGTTTGACCCAATGGGGTATCCATGTTGGATTGATATACGTCATCACAAAACTCTTCAATATGAGTATTTTTTTTCGCTCAATAGTTAGATGATATATAAATTGATTGTTTGTATTTAAAAAGGAGATTGATTTATAGAAACTAAGACACACACACACATACACACACACACACACACATATATATATATATATATATATATATATATATATATATATATATATATATATATATATATATATATATATATATATATATATATATATGTATAAATACATATCAACGAACTCTAAAGTTATGCTGTAAACTTTTTTATTAAATCGATCGCCTTTCATGTTCTCAATTTAAATGTTGTTTTAAACTAATATGTTTCCAAACTTAGGTAGGATTTCAAGGAATTAATATTAGTTTGTATATATACAATTAAAATTAAACGAGAAATAAAGTTTTTATTTAGTCATCTTTGGGGTTTTTTCACAAAAAAATGACTATTTAATATCTGACGATACTTGTGTATGAATATATTTATTGTGATGTCAGAGATGAAATTTATTTATAATGTCGGCTGAATAATTCGGATAGAGAAAAAATATTTAATTATGATCCTCGACTTAATAATTAATTATTTTTCACTGGACTCTATTTAAAACATTGACTTAGTGGGGAATGAACAGCAATTATATATTGAAGTTCGGACGTCAAAGCAAATAGATGTACAAACCTGCACACAAAGTCCCATACTTGTCTTCCATTTCGTAGCTATAAATTCGAAAGTTATGTCTCAAAAAAAATTGTAGATGGCGTCCTGTTAAACTCAAATAGTTCTCCTTAAATTACTAACAAATTCTGCAATTGTATTTTTTTCATATCCTTTTTGAGTCACGGGAATTGAATTTCAAAAGCAATGTTGATTTTGCAAAAATATGCATTAAAGTAAAAAAAATAAAAGATTTGAATTTAAAGAAATAGTTAGCTAAATATTTTTCTTTAGGCTAATAGTTATTTAGCCTAAAGAAATATTAATTCTATTTTTATATTCATATTGATTTTTCTAGTATTTTTGAAAATATGATAATAATGCACTTGGCTAAAATTTTAGTAATATTTTTACATCAAAAGGTGAAAGTTTTAACTTAAAAATAGTCTCATATCATAAAGTTGCTTTTCCTTGCATAGACATTATGTGATGAATTTTGTGTTTTTGTTGATGGCAAATAATTTCATGTTTCTTTTTATTTTTAGCGCTTTGTAATCGTGGAGACTATCCGAAAACCAGAAAACGTTCTTCTTGTTGGCGGCATAGGTCTTCTAGTTAACCTTTTGGGCCTCGTCCTTTTTCACGATGCTCACGGACATTCCCATGGTTCCCACGGCCACTCACACGGCTCTCATGGTCATTCTCACGCAGTCGAGGACCCCAAAAATATGGACAAGGTTCCAGGAGGGAGCCAAATGAACATGAAAGGAGTGTTTCTTCACATCGTGGCAGACGCCTTGGGATCTGTCGTCGTCATGATATCTGCCAGCGTGGTTTGGCTCACGGAATGGGAGTATGAAGACTACATTGATCCTGCATTGAGCCTGGCTCTCATCTGCCTTATCGTTGTTTCCACTTGGCCCCTCCTCAGAGACTCTGCTTTAATCCTCCTCCAAACAGTACCTGAGCACCTTCAGGTCCGACACATTGAGGAAAAGATTGTAAATGAATTCCCAGAAGTAGAGGAGGTCCATGAGTTCCATGTTTGGAACCTCGTAGGAACGAGGATTGTGGCCTCTCTTCACGTGACACTCAAGGGGAAAAGTGACAACTACATGGAAATATCTCGAAAGATCAAGGAGTTCTTTCATCGACAAGGGATTCACTCTACCACAATTCAGCTAGAGTATGCCCGCTCCCTTCTCTTTCGGGGGATAGGGGAAGAAAGTGAGAAGGCGTCTCTTGGAAGCAAGGAACGATTCTTCTCTGTTCTTCCAGGCCCCTACGGTGGGCCAAATAAATTTAGCAGCTGCACGCTTCAGTGTCCCGTGGATGAGGGCTACGCTGGAACGCCGCCGGAACCAAATCATCAACTCACAGACTGTCTCGCAGATACCTGCTGTGGTCCGCGATCAAATTCACTCACAAATACAAAAAGTGCTCTGAATAGCGTGAATCCGAAATTGGACACACCGCAAATCACAATTATTTCCTCTTCAATCTCGCAGCCTGATCTTGAAAACGAAGATAAGAGCTTGGATGTACAATCCTCGACACTATAAATTTATAGCTCCTTATAAGGTCTTATAGGCCACATGTGCTGATCAATCAGATTTACGTTGTCATTCTTGATATCCTATTTTTTCTACATTAGAAATGTTTTTATAACTTTTGACAATTGTTGACATTATAATTTCGAATATTTGCTCATACTAAATCCTTATTCATTTATTAAACAATTATTCAAAAATATTATAATTATTGTATTCATTAAATATAGTAATGTATTTCGAATATACCTCCATATTTTGTTTTGGAAAAAATAAAAAAAGATCGAAAATTCTGACACAGTTTTTTTTAACGAGCTTTCCATGAGGGATTAGTCAAATAAAATAATTCTTTATAAATAACATAATTACTTCACATTAGAATTAGTTAATTGTCTTTTGTATAATTAATTTTCCTTCTAAATAATGGAAAACTAAAGTCTAATATCTTATGTGAATGGTTATTTCAAAAATACTGTCTGAAATATACATGCCATAGTGACATAATCGTCTGGATGTTTCAAGAACTTGTTAAAAAATCCAAAAATAAAAGTATAAGAAAAATGACTTACACTCTTCCATCTAATTAATTATCCAATGTTTTTTACCTAAATAGCTTATAAAATAATTATTTTTGTTTGCATTAGAACACTTTCAAATAAAATTAAGAGTAAATACAAACGGTGATCCCATTGATGTCAGAACTAAAGATGCATAATCCCAATATAAACTACCATTAATTTTGAAAGTTACAGAATATTATGGCTGAAAGTAATTTCATAACATTTAAAATCTAAAATGCTCCTTGCCATATAAAAAGTATTTCCACTTCTTTTATTTATAGTTTACTACACAAATGCAACAGCAATATTTGCACAAAATTGATACAAAAGTGAATACATACATATGTATATAACATTTTAGTTTAATGTTATGAACGATTGGATGATAAATATACCTACATTAAAAAAATATCCCACAACATATTAATATTCTAAAGTTTGATTATTTAGAATGCATTCCAGATAATTTTTTATCGTTTTAATTCTTCAATTAATTTGTATTTGATAAAGTTTTTAATATCCATTATATGTTTGAATACATCTCATCTATCTTAAAATATTTTTGTATGAGATTAAGGAAAACCCAGAGGGGCAGAACTCATGTAAGCAAAAAGGGATATTTCCAATAATAAAAATTAAAAAAATGTGACGTCATCACTTAGACAATTTGCCTGTATATCTAATACCTACACCATCTAAATAAATAACAATAATAAATAATTATATGGTGGACTAATATCGATGAAGCCACACAACCTCGAATATAATTTAAAAAAATTATGACTCTGTGTAACTAAATTCATATTATTTTCAGCAAAAAAAAAATTGGTTTAATAATATGTTATTTGCATTAGATTTTCAATTTTTTCCAATTTATTAACATCTGAAAAAGGTTTGATTATACTGAACAACAAGTTTTTTTACTGGAGATGTGAAAAATGGTTTAGATTAATTTGGGTACGCTGATTTCAAAAATCAAAACCGTTTTGCTGTATCACGTCAGGATTTTCAGTTACATAAATATTCCCATTGCCTAGAATTCAGGATTTCAATTAAATTTACAAAAATTCATTTATTACACTGGGGAACTGTTAAAAAGTTTCTTGGGATATATAAACTGATTTGAATACCTAATGGGTCCCTGATAACAAAATTAAAAACCATTTTGCTCAATCAGGTCAGAATTTTTGAAATTTTTAGTTTTTTTGTTTTCGATTTTCAACTTTTTGTTTAGTTAGTTAGAAATTTATTGCCGATTACAATAGTACATACAAAAAATAAACACTAAGGTAAAGAACACAACCACACAATGGGGTATCTGTGTTACAACAGCAAAATGAATTCCTTCTTAAATACTGAAATTATTTACGATAATATTTTTCATTTTTTTGCATTTAAGAAATTTTAGAATTTGGATGTCCGCGTCTTCTTCTTGAGACACTTCATGCCTTTCAAGGGACAGAGCAGGGCATCTGTTGATCAGGTGGTCTGCAGTCTGTGGCTCTTCCTTGCAAATATCACAGGTTGCACTTGTTTTCTTCCATTTGCTTAGGTGGGAGAGAAATGGTCCATGTCCTGTGTAGGCTTGAATAAGTTGTTTCAGGTCTTCACGGTGAAGTTTGACAACCTTTGATCTTGGTTTTTTTAACATAAGATGTGTGTGTTTCATGTGAAGACTATCTTTATATCGTTCACACCATCGTTTATAAAAATAATCATTTATTGTTTTCTTGATATAACTTGGGGGCACACCAACAAATTTTCGGTTGTTGCTTTGTTCGCCACTTTTTGCAAGGTAGTCTGCAAATTCATTTCCTGTGATGTCATTGTGTCCTCTGCACCATTCAATATATATTTTCTTCGTTCTTTCCTCTGCATATGATTTCTTTACACTCCCTGACTTCAGCACTTGAGGTAAGTGGATTGAGAAGAGCAGCAATTGCGGATTGCGAATCAGACCGAATTAAAACTTTTTTCCATGTTTTTCCCAATTTTCTGAGATCTTCGACTGCTTGCTTGATGGCAAAAACCTCAGCTTGAAATACTGATGCTTCTCTATTCAAAGATACCATTGAGTGATGAATGCAGAGATCACCAATAGTGATTGCCCATCCAGCACCAGTATTACCCTTTTCATCTTTGGATCCATCAGTGTAAATTATCATATCAGGATTTTCAATTGGAGAATTGTCCATCCAAATAAGGTTGCCTTTTATATAGTCACTTTGTTGATTAATTTTCGCTTCCTTAAGTATTTTATCGCAGGAGAAGTGGTGATCACGGCGTTTTGGAAGGTTGCCAATACCATCCCAGGTATCTTTTAAGAAATGCCTAGTTCTCCATCGTGATTTTGTTGCTTGTCCTTGTATGAAAAGGTCAAGGGGAATTATGCCAAGAACAGATTCCATTCCGGCTGTTGGAGTTGATCTTAGTGTGTGGCACATTGATAAAAGTGCTTTTCTTTGTATGGAGTTTAATACCTTTATGGTACTTTTCTTGTTATAATGGAATGGCCCCATATTAAGCATCCATAGGCTATAATTGATCTGACCATTGCTTCATATAGCCACAGAACTTTGTCAGACTTTAAGCCCCATTTTGTCCTATGACTGCCTTAGCCATATTCCATAGTCGACTACATTTGGCAGCTTTTTCTTTCAGGTGGCCCGTCCAAGTAAGTCCTTGGTCAAATAAAATGCCCAAGTACCTCATTTGCGTTGAGAACACCATTTCTTTACCATCCATTTTTAATCTTGGAAAATGTTTGGATCTCAACTTGTAGGCTTTTGAGAAAACAATTGCATTGGATTTAGTAGCATTAAAGGTTAGACCTTTCGTTTTCCCCCAGTCTAGAACTGTATTTATTGCTGATTGCATTATATTGATAAGAGTATGAGGATGTTTTCCGTTTGCTAATAAGATGATATCACCCGTGTAGCCTACTGCCTTGATGCGTCCTGTTTTAAATTTGGTCAGAAGGGTATCCATGATCATGTTCCATATAATGGGTGAAAGTACACCTCCTTGTGGACTACCATGCGTTTGCCTGATGCATATCTGCTCTCCTTTAAGATCCGCTTTGACTTTCCGAGTGTTGAGAAGATATCTATACCATGATATAATACTATTAGGTACTACTAGTTTTTCCATTGCATTGTTTGCTCATTGGTATTGGATGTAATCAAATACACCAGTGCAATCAAAGCTGACTGCTAGTGTGCATTGTTGTTGAAATATAGCATTTTCGATGGTATCCGTTACCAGTGACAGAGCCGTCTCAGATGATAAACCCTTAGTGTAGGCATGTTGGGAATATAAAGTTAGAATAATTTCTTCTATTTTCATCTGAACAATTATTTCAAGACTTTGAAAAAGAAATTGGAAAGGGTTATTGCTTTGAAGGATTTTGCTGAGCTATAGTCATCTTTGCCAGGCTTGGGCAAAAATGTAACTTTCATTTCCCTCCAGGAACTTGGGGTATAGCCAGTGCTAAGAATCACCTTATAGAGTTCAAACTTTTTTGTTTATTGAGCTACAAAAGTGGTATGTGTGTTTATGGAAATGGCATGGTCATATTAGTGGGGGCGGAGACTAGTTTAAGTTGAAAAAGTAATCAGAGAGGCCCAAAAAATTATTTTTACTTTTTGGTAAAATGTCCAAATTTTGCATATTTTTCAGTATACATATTATTTATATTACAACTTCTTAAGTAAAACAAAAATTACATTTTAAGCTTTTTTATTTCTTACTATACAAAAAAACATATTCAAATTGAAAATGCATGGAATGCTAATTACTTGCAGTATAAAACTTCACTCTAAAGATCTTCTTTTGTGCTGCAAATTAGGATAGTCAAGAGCTATACTCCTGCAATAATGAGCCATCATGTGGCTATCCCATATTTCTTGGTACTCTTCTACATGTCCCTCATGTCCTGGTGAAACCTCTCACCCTGCTCATCACTAACACTTCAAAGATTTTCAGGAAATTTCTCCAGATGACAGAAAAGGAAATGAAGTTGATGCTCATATATGCATTTAACTGCTTTTATCTCACAAACATACTGTTTACAAGCTTCACATAATTGCTTGACTTGTTGTTTCCCAAAAAATTATCCACAAACAAGACAAAGGAACTCCAAGCATTATACACAATCTGGTTCATTATAAAAACAAACAGATGATCATTCATTAGCTTTCGGATCTGAGGATCATCACAAATTCCAGCCTTCTTTTTTACTCAGTCCAGGGAAAGCATCACAAATGTATTTAAAACAGTCTCCATCTTTGTCTAGGGCTTTGACAAATTGTTTCATTAATCCTTAATGTGAAGAGGAGGGAAAATGATCATTAATCTCTACACCAGAGGCTCAACAATAACAATTTTCTCTCAAACAGTCATAAGAGTCCTCCTTCCTCACCCAGGGTTCCTCCCTTGCCCTATATCCCCGTGAAAGAGAAAGTAAGGGATTTCGGGTTCTTTTAGTTTGGTGACATGGGCAACTCGACTGGATTCATATTTATTTCCATTAGGGACAGAACAACTTTGAGACTGTATTTATAACTGTCAATGAAAAGTCTCCACTCTTGAGAATTGTAGTTACTTATACCTAACTTATCCAGGAGACCAGGAATGTCATCACAGTCATCTTTCTCGGAGAAGAATGGAACAAACTCTGAATCTCTTGTTCTGTAGAAGGATTTTGTTGAACCACTTTAAAGCAGATTATTCTCACTTAATCTAGAGGCCATAAGTTCTGCATATTTTTTGAGTGAGTTTATATCTCTCGCAAGGTCATTTAATTCACCCTGGTTGCACTGCTTCGGCTAGGATGTTGTACCTTCAAAGTATATATCATCATCATTGTGTGAACTATCACATTGCAACTGCTCAGTCGCACTCTCATAATCTGTAACATCTGGAAGTGACTAGAACACTGGAATTGGAACATCTTCACTGTGGGGCACTGGTCTGATAGCAGAATCCAAGTTTGAAAGCGTTTGGCGATTATGTTCCGTGCACAAGACCTATAATTCCTATACGTTTACGTGTATTCCTAATGGACGTTTCTAGTGTCCGTAAGCTCTGCATCTTTCCGACCATGGAACCTTTTAGCGAATACTTAAAGAGAAGAAAACTTAACCTCCCTGCCATGAAAAGCATTGAGGCAATAAAAAACAATTTGCTCTCATCCTCCGAAAAATGGTTAAAATACCCAATCCTCACAGGAACACTCGAATTAAATGCAAAGTTCTTTTCTGGTGAAAAGAAAAAGTGTGGTTTTTGCAAGGTGAAAGATGAAACCAGCGAGCATTTTCTTTTCGGATGTGAGAAACTTGCCCCGTTGTATACTGCTACCGGCGAGATTTTAAGCGAGAATTTTGGCTTCTACCATTTGAAGAGAGACGATTTTATTGCCTTTTACCATGGAAAAGAACAACATATCATCAACGCAGTGATCACAAAGACACATCACTTGCTCTACGCGAAAAGATCTGCTTTAGACAGTGATATCAGCGGCGTTTTACCTACAGTCAAACTTCATTTAAAGACTTTAAATTTTCTAAATAATACTTCTTTACATCATGTTTAAAAAAATAAAAAATTATAACTGTAACGTTGTGTTTTATTTTTTCCTGCATTGTTTCTTTTTATCTCTTATTGATTTGTTGTCTTTTATGTGTCTGCTTGTTACTCTACCATATATATTTGTTTTTAGTCTTTTTGTAGGTATTGTGCTACCTTACGTATATTTTTTTTAGGGTAGTTGTTTTTTTGTTGATATACATGTCAATAATTACATATTTACTTTTTGTTGAATAAAGGATCGCCAGTGGCCAAAAAATATGACCATGCCATTTCCAAAAACACCCATACCACTTTTGTTGCTCAATAAACAAAAAATTGACGCTAAATGGAAAAAAATGGCGGAGTCCTGGAAATCGCTTTTGGTCCATATTCTTCCTTTACTGGGGCCAAATGAACCAGTAAATTTTAATCCTAGAATCAGTAATTCTGATATTCTTTAAAAGAACATTCGTATACGACAATTGACCAACTTAGGAGCTCGGAATCAAAAGGCAATACTTGGCTACTCATACGTGCAAGTGAAGCTAAAGCCCGTTCAAGAAAGAGGGAATACATGGGTCCTCCAACCCCAGCGGTTATTGCCATGGAAACTATTCAAAACAAGGACATTAGAAGAAGTGTGGATAACTTTAAAATTCAAATGGCTAAATCTCAAACAGACAGTCAAAAATCAACACCTATCTTATTAGTGAAAAGAAGACTCAAACGACTGGGGATAAGTGACAATAAAGTTATCCAAGAGGCATGGAGAACTATCTTCTGCAACAAATATACAAACTCAAAAACAAAATGGCTTAGATATAGATTAGCGACATCCAGCCTATTTACCAACAAGTCAAAACACAAAGAAGAAGAAAGGACCTGTTCGTATTGCGGAAGCACCTCCGAGTCATCATTCCACCTTTTTTACGAGTGCCAAAAGATAAACAGCATTAAACTACATGTGGAGGACAAAATACAAAACACTTACGGAATTTCCTTATCCAAGTCGGACTGGCTTGTGGCAATATGCCCAGAATCAGAAGACCATTACAAAGTGGAAAATATAATCTCATGCACAATATCCTGGATCTACGGAGCGAGGCAAACGAGGATTCTCCCTTCACTCAGGGTCTTCTCGAGAATGGTGGACCGAATGATGGAGGTGATGGATGGGCTCCCTTGACCACGAGCATAATCCGAAGCCAATATTCATTTTACCCTATGGTGTTGGATGTCTTTATGATCCTCAAAAATCTTTTTTTTTAATAACTCTTTTGTTTAATATTTACCTCACGTGCTTGTTTTATTATTGTTCTTAGTTTGCGTCAACTCCCTCCCTTTTTATTATTATTGTAAATCATCCCTTTAAAACTGTCCTGAAAAAACGCACATCAGAAGACGCAAGTTTTAGTTTATTATAGTTCAAGTTCATTCGAACCTAATAATATTTTCAAAATGTATTTATATGCGTATAGAAAAAGTGAAATATATATATTTAAAAAAAAAAAAAAAAAATTGTGATTTTGTCTAAAGGTTGAAAATCGAAACCCAAAAACTAAAAATTTCAAAAAATTATGACCTGATTGAGCAAAATGGTGTTTTAATTTACTTATCAGGGACCCATTAGGTATTCAAATCAGTTGATATATCCCAAGAAACTTTTTCACTGTTCCCCAGTGTAATAAATGAATTTTTGTAAATTTAATTGAAATCCTGACTTCTAGGCAATGGGAATATTTCTGTAACTGAAAATCCTGACGTGATACAGCAAAACGGTTTTGATTTTTGAAATCAGCGTACCCAAATTAGTCTAAATCATTTTTCACATCTCCAGTAAAAAATAATTGAAATTTGTTATTCAGTGTTATTTATATTTTTCACTAGTCCATATAAGTAGTAGTGCTTTCCATCAAACAGACAGAAAGATAATTATAAAAAAAGAGAAAATAGATATTTGTATACCATAAATCAAAACAAATCGATAATGTGACGTCATGTATGACGTTTCAGTTCTTCTTTTCTAATAAGAGGTATCCATATATTGAGTTCTGCGCATCTTGTATTATCTATTATCTTTGGGAAAAACTCCATCCTCTTTTGTGATGTAAACTTTATGCAAAACAATACTATATGTATTCTTCGAGTCAACTCTTCAAATTATTTTAATTTAAAAAAATTGTTATAGAAACTAATGAAAGAATTATTAAACTTTAAACTTAATTATGTTGAACTACGACAATGTAATAACATAAAAATGATGGTAATACAAATTGTCATCGTTAGAACACAATTTATACACCACATGATATTTTAAAATGTTTAAACATTATACCTTGTTATTTGATTGAAAAAATGAGGCCCAATTACTTTCAAACAGTACCTTCCTTCTACTTCTTACCCGCAAAATCTATAATTATCTATCAGTGACAATTTAAGTATACAAAAACAAGGACTTGCCCTCTGGCATTTAGAAATCACAGGGAGAAGAAGTCTTGTAATTACGGCCTTGGTCAGGGATTTTAGTTAAATGCACTACTAAGGATGCTATAATATATATACTAGACTATGCTTGAACAAAGTTTGCAATATAATACAAGTTGAATATAGGGTGTTCCCTGAAGGAAATGTCAAGCTATTTGAATTGCTTAATATGTATTGTAATTACTTGGAAGTGTAAGAGCACCCTTAGACGGAGACAATATCATAAGAAGAAAGTGTGACGTTTCCACTTTTTGTCTATATGCTTTGATGGAATGAAAGTATTCATTAAGTAGACATGAATATGCATTATAGTAATTAATTAAACCATCTTTTTTATCTTCCACTGATATAAATCGCTCCCCCTTGAATATCAAATATATTCAAAAATAAATTTAAATGTAATAAAATTATAATATGACATAATATGTTAAAAGATATTTCCATCCTCTGTTAATTTTTTTTTTTTGCGATTTCATAGGTTCAATAAGGTTATTCGTAAATGTAATATTAGAATTAAAACTATTTAGAATTTTATTTTACAGAATTGCTTTTCTCCTTAGTTTTTTGTCTCTTCAGTAAAAAAAAGTAATTGGTTAACAGTGAAAAATTTATACAATGTAAAAATGAAATATACGGTGCGGGAGACAACGCTGCGGTTCAGGTCATCCTCAACGACCTGGCTCGAACGTTGAATGGAGTGCGGCGAAGCGACCGGATTAGGGCGTCGGACCTCTTGGACCGTTGCGGCCTCCCAACGGTGAACGAGGTTGTCACCTCCCAATCGGTAATGGCAGTCTGGAAGGTCTCCAATGACCCCACCTTCCCACTCGCCGAACTGCTCGTCGGTCACGACGAAAGAACGAGAGGGGCAGCTCTCAATCTAAAGAAAGCCTCAACGTCGCGGAGTGTGGCCGCCAAGAACATGGCAGATGCCTGGAATTCATCACCGGACCTTTGCGACGCACAAACTTTAGTGGAAGCACGGCAACATGAGAAAATATTAGGAAGGTGGGCTCGTGGAGCTGATTCCTAGTCGAATTTAAATCTCGTCCGGGATTTTTTATTTTTTAAAGTATTTATTATTTATTTAAAATTTTATTGATGTGTTCTTTTTTAAATGTTTATTAGTAGCTCGACAATGGAGCTAGGAATTTTATAGACTTGAGTTTTAGGTTCCCTGAAATATATCATTACTACTACAATTATAAACATAAACAGAGTAAAACTATTCAGGGCAGTTGCGAAAATACATAAATGAACATTTTAGTTCACATTTACTGCCCTGAAGAATAACTTTATATATAAGGACAAATCATTTATTAGGTTGGTTAAAAAATTCAAGATGTCTTCCTAAGATCCTTTTGATCTTATATCATTTTTAGTTTTTTTCTGATTTTTGACTGATGACAGATGAAACACGTTTTTCTAAGTAACAACGGCTTGATGGGAAATATAAAGGTATGGATATTTTCTGAAATATTTTATTGCAACATCTCCTTTGTTATTTATTTGGATGAATTCTTTATAAAGTAATTTTCTAAATGAGATTCCCCCACCCTTCTCCTAACTAACGGATTGATTTTATAATTGAAATTTTCTTTTGATTTGATAGAATTGTATCCAACTGGATACAAATAAATATTAGCGTGTAAATAACTATACCGAAACTAGGATCTTATCAACAAGACAAACCAAAATTGACCCCCTCCTCTCGGAACTCGAACCTGCGCCCCCAAGCAATGAGAAAATTTTATATACTTATGTGGCTTTAAGCATTTTTTTTTTAGAATACTTTATTTCTGAAGGTTATGTTGTAGATGAAATGAATTCACCTAACGTAGTTGTAGATAGGAGAAAGAGAGAGTAAGAGCTTCTGATCACAAACAACTTATAGCTCTAAGTTCATACACTCTCTTTGACTAAGTATTTATTTAATAATAACGCAAACACACGTACATAAGAAATAGTACAAATATAAACAATGTGTAATTAAGCATTACAATAACATGAATACCTGGATGATAAATAATTTAAATTGGAATATAAATAAGTAATGTTATTACGTAAATTCCGGCATGTTCAGAGCAAACTAACTCCGCGCCATCTGGCGGGAATTAATGTAAAGAGTTTGCTATAATGTCAATAAAAATTGTAGGACATAGAATAGGATAATTTAACAAAATAATATTGTTCTATAAATATATATATGCGCTAGTAGTATATATTTTATATCATATTTTTTAAATCATAACAATATTAGTAGACTAATATTGATAACAATAATGTGGATGGTATATGGATATGATATGAAAAAAAAACTCCAATGAAATAAAAATAAATATTTAATAAAAGTGCCACGTGGAGACCCAATAACTAAAATGGTGTAAGTAGAATGTGTGGTATTCTAAAATAGATATTAATTAAATTCGCACAAATAGGAGGAACATCTTCATCTCTATTGATTAAGTTACCAAAAAAACATCTTAACATGTCAAAAGTCATTCTACAAATACTTTTAAGCCGTGTCTATATAGAACAGTAATTCTTGTTCCTACCTTAGTTCCTTCAGAAGACATGGGATCGAAAGGAGTAAGTTTAATGGATAGTGTGGATAATAAATATCATCATTTAAAACATGCTTAAAATTTGCGGTTAGAGGTTGGAGCAAAAACTAATAGATCTTTAAAATGGTACTTGAAACTACGGGGAATTGGTTATGAATGTATTCAATTTTAAACGACACTTAACAAACACAGTTTGATATCCTATAAGATTTGTTGGTTTGAATTATAATTCAGTGAAGGGTACTAACTGTACAAAAACTAATAATGCGACGCAAGTGAAACTAAATTCAGTTCATTATGTACAAAACATCATCCATTCATGACGCTGACTTATCAGATGTTGTGGCGATCTCAATTTTGTATGAAAATATCCTGACACACATATTGATATATCTGATTTTTATTTTGAAAAATATTTCACAACTGTTATAAGTATATATTTTCTTTTATGTTTATTAATTAAATCGTAATAATTCCATGTGTATAATAATATGAACTATCAGCCATTGCAAATGTGTTTTCAATGGGTGAAGTAAAAAATATAAAAAGGGTATTGCTTAAAAGATAACTTTGGTTCTCCCAAAACATTTTTTTCATTAATAAAAAAGGGGACCCTTCAGGAAATATAAAAAAATAATGTATTCCCTTATATTTATATCATTTTTTTCTCGATATTTTTGAAAGGATTTTAACCTACTTTTTTGTTGGTAAGTGTAACTAAATCGTTTTTCAGATATTTACAATACATCAAACAAAAAAGCAGAATAGGATTTTTTATGACACATGGTGAATCTTCAATATGCAATTATATCCTTTTTGTGATTATATAAGTCTGATAAAACTATATATATATATATATTAGAGTTGTTCAAATTTAAAACTTTTCTTTGAAATCATTTAAAAAGATGACTTTGTGGTTCTCCTAGGTCTAAATAATCGACAGGAAAAATATTTTTAAATTTGGGCCCCTGGAATGCCTCCGCATGCGCCGGTAAAAACGAAAATTGAGTTTAATGATGATATGGTAGTCGAAATGAGATTGTAAAAAAATATTATACAAAGTGAGTATAACAAAAAAAAAATCAATTGTTTTTTTAATTCAAAGTTTATTTTGTAACTGACTATATAAGTATATACGTATGTTGCATATTTCAATAATGCAAAGGAAAAAAATATAAATTTTATCTAATTTCTATAAACAAACACAACTCCAAAATATATAATATTCAAATATTTCAAATATAAAACATAATATATTTATTTGAAGTACAAATCTCACTTCACTCCACATGCAGGTTAATATCTCTTTTCACTGTAAAAAAAAGTAATTCATATTTTTGCACTATAATTACAAAGTAATTTTGGTCGAAAACAAAAAAATATAATTATATTTTTGTTAAAAACATATATTAAGAACAATGAGAAAATGACGCCCTGATTGTAGGGCGCCCTATGGCAATATTTTTTGGAAGTTGATGGCAGGGTGTCACGGAAGAACATGACTTCAAGGATTAAAATTTTCGAGCACACAAAAGAGAAAATTGGATTCGCTTTCAAAATAACTTTTTTTATATTATATACAGAAAATGAAGCATCAAAACTACCTTTGAAATCTTTTTATTATTGCCCAGAAGACTTTTTTACTGAATTATTATAAATAGTCATGAAATTGAAAATCTTTAATGATTATCATAACTCATTTTTTTGTATAAACTTTCTAAATTATAACTTAGACTGGTCCTAATTGATGATAGCAATAAATCAATACTAGAGGAAAGTGTTTCTTTTGTTCACAGTATAAAGAATGTTTTATTCACACGCAGGGGATACAAAATAGTATGTTTAAGCCTTAGACTTATATTTAAAATGTCCTGAAGGTTATTGTAGATAAGTTATACATATTTAGCATATATATATGAGAGTGGTATTTTCTACAATGATGGTAATTACATTGGTAAATTGCTACTTATTACGGTCTCATCTTTCATGATTAAGTTTTCAGTTTCTTTCATGATTAAGTCTTCAGTTTCTTTCATGATTAAATACTCTATATAACGCCTAGAGAATATTCACTAAATAAAGAATAAATGATTAAAGAAATATTATCATCTTGATATATTCGGAAATTTATTAATTTGTTATCATTGTGAAGTTCTTTGTCCAGAAATATATATATTTTTATTTTTTTGCCTATTTGGTTCAATAGAATTGCAGTATCCGACAGGATATAAATAAGCAATATAGCATTAAAATTAGTCTATCGAACCTAGGATCTTATTAATGAGGTAGACCAAAAATGACCATCCCCTCTCGGGATTCGAACCTGGTCCCCCAACATTGAGAGTTGAACACGCCATAGCACGCATGGCTATCGAGCTCCCTTGAAATATTAAAATATTCATTTTGGTTTGACAATATGGTCTGACTGGATATAAATAAGTATTATAGCATTAAAATTAGTCACTCGAACCTAGGATCTTATCAGTGAGGTTGACCAAAAATGGCCATCCCCTCTCGGGAGTATTCGAACCTGCGCCCCCAACATTGAGAGTTAAACACGCCTTAACGCCTATCGCCACGGCTATCATATAAATCACTTTACTAGATTATTAATTTTGATAAACTTATTTATATTTTGTATATAGTTTCATTTAGATTTTTTAAAGCTAAGGCTATATATATATACTATATAACAGATATAAAACTAAGGCGCATAAAATAAAGGTTTCAAACGTCCATATAAATAAACAGATATATATATATAATATTGAAAGATCAATGATCTTTAAAAAATAACATCAGCACTCTAAAAAATGAAGTTCATATAAAGTAACGGTGACAATTAAATTATGTATCCTTATTTTTAAATATGTATATGCTACTGAAGTTTGGAATTCGGTGATTATTTTGGAGGCGGTTCTAAATATTTTGAACAGGAATGAAAACTGTAGAGCTTGTCACTCCGAGTTTATTGTTTCCCCACACGCTCCTCTAAGATATTGTGTATTATTTCCCAGTGCCTGCTGATCTCTTTGCAGTCTCTGAACCATAGAGATATAAAGACATAGAGAATTTATTGAATTCGTAATATTCATTTATCAGCGACAATTGATCCAAGCACAAAAATATTTTTATCGGAATCAAATAAACATTGCTTGATCGAGAAAGAAAATTATAGATGGCGTTGGTTACTATTTAAAGATTTAATGTTAGAAAAATTAACACTTAAAATTGAGAAAAATCTTATCTCAAATGCGTAGGCACAGAACATAACATATCACATCATATTTAAGGAATAGCAGGTATGATTTTTAAAGACGTTAATGTAAAGGGTTGGGTATATCCTAAAAATATTATACTTTATTAATCAAAGTTTTTTTGCTATAACACACAATAACAATAAGTTTATTTTTAATTTAGCAAAAGACGACAAAAACATTTCATAATTAAACTTATTGTATGCAATAAACGATACAGAATATCGACTAACAGCAATACAATCCATCTTTCATTTATCATTCCTTATTTTTGGGAATAGTTAAAAATGATTGCTATCTTTTTTTAATAATAACAAAGGATATTTAACAAAATAACCATCGGCAACCTCTTATAAATACTTTGAATTCAAATTAACTTCTAATGTATTTTTGTTTTGTTCTTACTTGTCCGCAAAATATAATGCCGATCCGTTGGTTCCATCCATGACTTCCTCCATGCCCGCCCTCCAGTCTCTCATCTCCATTGTTTGTGGTCGACGTTTGTCAAAGCGAACAGATCTTGGAGGGCGTTTTTTATGGGCTGAAAGGGAGGATGAGGAACAGAGTCGCTTGATGATGGGTTTGAGACGGACGGCATTGTGTTGAGATTGAGTCTCGGAGGGATGGGACTCATGACCCTGAGCTGAGGCTAAATCCGAGGGGGTCGAGTTGGAAAAAGACGCCAGCTCGATTAAAGCATCCTCGTTTTCCGATGAAATGGAAAAGGGATTTGGGCTCAAGACATTCATTGGAAATCATGACACTTCCATCTGGAAAAAAGAAGGGGTTGTAAAAAGTTTATATACAACAACTGGGACCAAGAAATCAAATCCCAAGTTTTGAATTACATTGTTCAATTTAGATGCAGTCCTGCTAATATGACTAACCATCATAGAATTGAAATTAATCAAACGAACCATAGAAGTTCTCACTCTTCTTTTGGAATGTTAATCTGTACCCTGAACCTAGGTAGCTGAACAGGCTCATGAAGGCTTCCATTTAAAAGAATTGGAAAAAACATACTCATGGATCGAACAGGAGACCACTAACGAAAAACATGTGATTCCTAAGCCTAGCATTGTCATGGTAAAAATGACACTAATGAATAAATTATTTAAAGATGACATGTATACGCATTTTATACTTCAGTTTCTTCGACACTTAATTACTCAATAAAAAGGTTTTATTTTAGACTTGCCTTGATATTTATGTTGTGAGAGTAAAATTTTAAAATGATTAGCTTTGGTTGTTTGTTCGCTTTGGGTAAACATTTTTTATATTATAAATTTAATCTTTATATAATGTAGTATCTTGTTCCTTCACTTTGGTAAGGGTTAAAGTTTCAAACTTTATGTCTGAACATAAATGATTTCATACAATTAATACAGTAGCTTGTAATCATGAAATAGATAGTTTCTTAAAAATATATTTAAAATTAACTTTTCACTTTTTGACAAAGTATTTTTTCGAAAAACATTGATGGTATATATTGATGAATAATAAAAATCTTATTTTGGTTATTTGAATTATTGAATTTGCGGCATTATGACTTTTATAATTATTCTCAGGAAGCCCAATATTGGAAAAAGTATTTGACAGACATATAGGATGTCTTATGGACGTAAACTGTCGTTTTTCATCATATAAACATAATTTTGCTATTAACCTTATGTTCACACAAAACCTTTCTCCACATCGGTCCTCCATTTCACTCATCCAGGCCCACCGATGGGCACAACTGCTTCCCACGCAAAGCCCGATTATCAATACCCTCATAGAGTCCACTTAAAGTATGTTTTCATTGGTTAAACTGAATAATCTCTGTCTCCGAGCTGAAATAACTTTGTTTCTTTTTAATGCGAGGCTGGGTTTTTTAATCTGTTTAGTTGGTAATAAACGTTGCATCTGTCTTGATTAAACTTCACATTGATTGGTCAGATCAACTTTTAATTAGCACGGATCTTACTATCTTTCGATTTATATTGCGGGAGTTCCTTTGCTATCTTAACAAATAACCTTCGTGGTGTTCAAATTAAGAAAAAATTCAATATTTTTATTACACGAAGGAGTAAATTCATGTGTAATGAAATATATATTTCTTAATTAATTACAAAGTCGATACAAATTTAACTTTGTTTGAACAATAATTATAAATATTCTTTATTATAAAAGCCTACCAAAACAGTAAATGGTTTTATCTTATTGGATTGCTTGGTCTGTATATCTTTATTGGAAGCTTCTTTGGCTGTATCTTCATATTTTTTTAAATGCTTACATGAAGCTGATAGAGCAAATAAATCAACTCAAATGTTATGTATTTTTTATACATTTTCTTTGGAAATTACAACAATGATTTCTTTTGACCGTAGATAATGGCTTTGCCTCTGTGATTTGGAATGAAGGTTACTTATTGATGTCCATAATTACATATACTCAGGTTTATTTGTATAATGATATATGCCCATCATATATGTGCAATAGTAGCTAAATAAGATTGATTATTTATACCTACGGGAGTCATTACTTAAAAAGCAAAATGGAAGATATATAATGAGCAAGAACATTATTTATGTTAAATATTGAACGAGAGGGAGAAAATGCTTTAAGGAACCATTGGAAAAAATAGTTTTGCATTAATTATTTCAAATCGGTAAAAACGTTATTCAAAGGGAAGGTCAAACAAACATTTCAAAAAATACAAGATATATATTTTTCTTATCTGTAGTGTGATGCTATTTCATTAAATATTGTCATTGTAAAAATTTGAGAAGATATCGAATGTTATTACTTTAGAAATAAAAGTGGTCCGTGATACAAAGTCTTACTGTATGTATTTTTTAACTTTAACAAATAATTAAAGGGGTAGTTGAAGGATTTTTCATGTAGTTCTTTTAACAGTTTAAAAACAAATTATTGAATGACTATTTCAAAGCTTTAATTTCACGTGTTTTTTCGTATGCCTATTCAAAATTAATTTGGATTCCTTATGATCTTATTTAACTTACTTGTCTTCTCATTTTCTGCAGCATTTATATTGAGGATATGAGAGGCAATTGAATGGCGAAAAATACTACATAAGCTTAATACATATTTTTTGATCACTTAAGATTATTCGATTTTGTTCAAACTTTCAGTAGATGATATATATGTATGCACTAAGGTAAAAGCCCGACTCTCAAATCCAAAAAGCTGTAAAATAGGAATTACCTTCTTTTTCGTTTTGCTTCGTTTAAATACTCTATATAACGCCTAGAGAATATTCACTAAATAAAGAATAAATGATTAAAGAAATATTATCATCTTGATATATTCGGAAATTTATTAATTTGTTATTATGTGAAGTTCTTTGTCCAGAAATATATATTATTTTATTTTTTTGCCTATGGGTTCGATAGAATTGCATCCGACAGGATAAAATAGCATTATAGCATTAAAATTAGTCTATTGAACCTAAGATCTTATCAATGAGGTAGACCAAAATGCCATCCTTTCTCGGATTTGAACCTGCGCCCCCAACATTGAGAGTTGAACACGCCTTAACACGCACGGCTATTTGATGTTATAATCCTTATTTATATCCTGTCGGATACAATTATATCCAACCATATAGGCAAAAAAATGACCTATATATATACATATATATGTATACATAATACTATTATTTTCTTACAAGACAAGAAAAAAGTTTCTTATGTATTACTTTGTTTTTATACGTTTATACGTACATGCAATAATAAAGCTATAAGTAATAAATTTTTGTGTGTGTGCGACTTTATTGTTCTATGACAAGGGTCCCTAACTGACGAAACACGGCTTAGGTCCATCCTCACACGTCGTTCTTTATGGAGCCAAACCTATTACTGTTAAAAAATTGTTAGGGCTTGGCTTAAACGAGTGATTCTGAAACATAAATTAGTTGAGGTAAAATGATGTTCTGGCCCTTTTTTTAACTATACATATTGATTGGTACTTGAATACCCCTGTTTTATGGGAAAAAGTATATTATGAATCATTTTTGCACTATAAATAGTTCATACAACCTTGAATATATATATATATATATATTTAGACCTCCCAAAAAAAACCACTTTTTTAGTTCTTTTACATATACCCAGCGATTCTAGTTTATTTTTTATGCTGAAAACGAGTATCTAAATAAAACATCTCTAGCATTGTTAGAAATCGGACGTCACTGGTGTCAAAGGTTTCGTTATGAAACAAAACTTTTTTGTTATTACTTATTTTGAAAAAAACTAGTTTTACAAAATTAGCTATTATCAATTGATGACTTTGTAATTTAATGCAAATTTCGTCAAATAATATTTAGTGCCAATAAATGTACATAAGTGCTGACGCACCAACCATTTTTTAAATAACAGCTCCTGCTAGGGTTCTTTATAGTTTCAGGAAGGAAAAAGAAAAAGATTTAGATAACTTAAAACATCAACATGAGTACCCTCTTTTCTTTTTCCTTCTTGAAACTATAAAGAACCCTAGTAGGAGCTGTCATAAAAAATATATATATATATATATATATATCAGAGCTACGACTACTGAATGTAAATCGGTATTCGATACTACCGACGGAAGAATTCAAATACTGCACCAATTATACGATATTCGGTAGAAACTACCAATTTTTAGATATATTTGAAAGTATAAACTTTTGTAACATTCACATTGAGACATAAAGATATAGAGAACTTATTCCCTTCAATATCAGATAACATCGTTCAACTGTCACTTTGCCCAAGTGCTCCCCGATGTGAAGAACTTGAACTTTATCCACCAGTATATGGGAGACACAAATCTGATGAACCAAAATAATAATTATTATTGAATATATATTAGATGAAAAAAAATAGTAGAAGCAAATATTCACCTGACTAATCGACGCCTCCATAATAATGCATGGCAGATTTACAAAAAGTGTGGAAATACACCTTCAAAATTTAATTTCCGAAGAGATATAGCCATGGCTTTTTTAATATAAAAAAACATGAACTAGAGCTTAAATCCTCTTGAAAGAAAAAAGCCTAACTCAGGAGAACTTGATTACTGATTTTATGGGAATTGTCACTACATGAGGAAAGTACGAGATGGAAAAAGGAGAAGATGTCAGGGCAAGGAATACAAATCGGCAGTTTGCACGGAATGCTCTAAATGTAATGTCGGACTTTGCATCGATTGATTTTAAACTTATCACACAATGTAATTATTTGAAAATATATTTGAAAGTCAGCACAATTTAATAACAATTTGATATTTGGATGATTTTATACGAAAAAAAAGTATTTATGTAGAATATGTGTTAGTATAAATTGTTTGTTTCAAAATATATAACAGAATAAAACTAATAAGAAATGTATTCATTAACCCCTAGCGTTACGTTTTGGGCACAGGGCCTATTTTAGGCATGATTTACTTTACGAGCAAAAATGAAATGAATTATTGTGGTTTGAAACATCAGAAATATTTGATAATTCTTAAGTAAATCAAAAGAAAAAAAATAGCTTCTGGGTTAATGGGTTAACTTAGAAGTTATCACTGTAGTAAAGACTTAAGCAACAGAGTTTTGAAAGCCTAGAACGAAGGCGATTATGTTGTGTTCACAAATATGCATAATGATTTATTACAAATACCAAATGTAATAATCTACTCATAGATACAACTCTCAAAATATTTGTTCAGCAATATGACACATATAGTATTGTTTCACTAAATAAATTATAAATTTAAATGTAGGGCAGTTGGTGGTTTATATTATTTAAAATTTTTTTTTTTGGGTTATCCACAAAAATGACCGTCAATCGACTCGTTTATCGTATACTTTTTTATATACAAAATATTTATTAACTCTCGGAATGTTATGCTGAACTTAACGCAACCTTTTAAACATAAATGTGTCGAATATGACAGTGCCTTAAAGTAAAAGAGTCTGGACGAAAGACTGATGAGTCATAACATAAAGCTGACAAAACCCCATAACAAACAAATTTCATATTATAAATTAATAAGTAATTGGATTAATAGCAAATTATTGTTATTTTTATAAATCAAAGGGGATATATTTTAGTGTAAAAAGATGGCAATTAAGTTGAATTTGCTATGATCTGCATTATTTTTATGATATTGCTACTATTTTTAGCAGAAATAAGATTTATATTTTGAATAACAATATTATTGCATTTCTAATTCAATTCGTAATGTGGGCAGCCCTTCGTCAATCACGAAACCTTTTTTGTTTTTATATCTCTAGGATCAATCATCAAAATAGGTTTCTTGTAATACTTTACCCAGAATAAAAGCAACAAATGATCGTTCCAGAGTCCAATCAGTTTAAAGAGTAGAATGAAACCATTGATAGTAGCCTCATTCTACTCTTGAATTGTTCGATGTACGAAAGGATTGCCTTTCGATATAAGTTTTCTCCGATGGTAGTATGTGGGATACTTCCGATGTGTTTTTGGACTACGGAACGACCATTTGATGTTAATACTGTTAGTGAGTATTACAAAAATCTTATTTTGTTGATTGATCACAGAGATACAAAAAAAAAAAGGTTTTGTAATTGATAAAGGGCTGCCACATTACGGATATAATTAAAATGCAATGATATTGTTATTCAACAAATAATTCCTATATCTGCTCAAAATAATCGCAAAGTCATAAAAATAATGCAATTCATAGCTAATTCAGCTCGATTGCAATATTTTATATTAAAATAAATCACCTTTGATTTATAAAAATAACATTAAATTTGCTATTAAATACATAAACCTATTAATTTATGATATTAAATTTGTTGTTATGGGTTTTTGTCAGCTTTATGTTATGACCCATCAGTCTTTCATCCAGACTCTCCTACTCTAAGGAACTGGAATATGATGAATACATAGAGCTGTTGAAATATCGTTTATACCTATACGAAGAAAAAGTAATTATATCTCTGCTGCCCAGGACATAACATTTATATAAACTGAATTATAACAATGCAGCCTAACATACTTATAAAATGCATTCAAATCACGGAGCACATTTTATAATTACAATGCATGTGTCATTTGATTACATTACTAACATGGTCATGGTAGGAGTTTAAGGATTATAGAAAAATGCTTGCACAAGAAATTATCCTTCCTACCCTGGGAATATTGCATATATGTGTACTTATCCATTTGGACAAGAGAAGAAAAGAAAAATATACTCGTCAAAATTAACAGGATTGCCACCAAAAATAAGGTATTCTTAATCCTTTAAGAATCAAATTTAGCGTCGTGGGTGTTCAGAAGATGTGGGCCCGGAAAATACGGCCTACGAACAAATGACCCAAGAAAAAATGGATCAAGAAGAAATGAACGTCATTCATAAATAAAAGAGGAGTTAAACAGGGAGATCCTGTATCCACAGTTTTGTTTAACATTGGATTGATAAAATTCTTCAAGACATCCACAAAAGTGATAGTTTTGCTGGTGTACTATCAAATCAAGTTTGTATAAAAGCTTTCTGTTATGCGGACGACATGACATTGGTCCTTAGTGGTAGTCCCTTAGTCACCATTAAAAGCTTAAGAAATGCAATTAAACTTCTGTCCAACTTCTCTCAAGCGTCTGGACTAGAAATTAGTTCAGAGAAAACCGAAATATTGAGTCCTTATGAAGAGCTTATAGAAAAAGGATGGCCATATTTCCGCACTGTCAGGAATATAAATCTTCTAGGAACCTGGGTTGGACCACATGGATGTCACAATAACGAAGAGGGAATTATTAAACGAATTTTTAGGGCATGCTCCTTCTTCAAGAGTCTCAGCCTCAACTTTTGGGACAGACGAATTGCTTGGAACACATATATCACTTCGCAAGTCCTGCATCTCCTAAGAGTAACCCCACATAGTGAAGAAGTAGTTAAAAAATAAATGAAATAAAAGCATCTTTCCTTAACCTGAAAAAAAGGAAAAACATATCTCACGATAGACTACATAGTCCCTTGAATAGAGGAGGTCTATCTCTAACAAATATATCGAATATGTGGAAAACCCTGAATTTTTATTGGACGAGGAAATTGTGGAACAGCCAAGAGCCGTGGTGCTCTATTTTTAAACATTTTTTGAAACAAAAAGGAGTCGATTTTAACAATAAACCAGAGGCAAGCTACAAAAGGGTGTTGGAAAATATTTCTCTGTTCTCGGAGACCATGAAACGGATGAGTGTTGGGAGTAAGGAAGTCGTAATTAAACTGGAACTCTCACAGTGCTGGTATTTACCCATGAAAGAACGCTTTAACTTTCCTGAAGTGCAAACAGTTTCTTGCGACGTCGCTGCAGAACTCTTCTGGTCATCTTCCACTATCAATAAAATGGCTGGATTGTCCCTGAAAAAAAGACTTGGAATTTTCCGAGGCCTTCAGAGGCCACTTGTTCCTTTCAGGATGAAAGCCTGCACAGCACCCACATCATTTATCAGAGGAACTTTCAATAGCGATAATATGACTCCTTTTTGTTCATATCTCCAGAGAAGACTGATTACCAACAAGGATGCAGCGGGAAGTATCCGCGTGATAAAAAACCGTCTGCTCTCCTCTTCCGAAAAGTGGTTCAAATATCGCTTGCTGTCTGGAACACTGGAAGTACGTTCAAAGTTCTTCAACGATCAGAGAAGCATTTGTATCTTCTGCAAAAAAAAAAAAGAAACAACGGACCACATCTTCTGGGACTGTTCCGAACTACAGGAAACGTATTCATCAATACGTAGTATATTGATGAATAGCTTCGGAGCCGTGACAGACAAAGAAGACTTTTTAGCCTACTTCGCGGGAAAGGAGGAACTCAAAGTTAATGCAACGATTGCAAAGACACAGCAAGTTATATACGCAAAAAGATCCGCCAACGATACAAAGCTCCGGGGTATTATCTCCATTATCAAAATGTATATAAAAGAAATCAATGAAATTGATTGATTGTTTTAACTATTGCAAGTTTTTATGTGATGTCAATTGACTTTTAATATATGTAACAATATTCTTAATGTATTCTTTACACATTTTATGCCCACCCACATATTTTTAGTTTAATATTTTTACTAATCCCCATTGTACTTTATTGTTGAATTTTAATATTTACATATGTTCTGAATAAAGTTTGCCATCGGGCCAAGAAAAAAAAAAAAGAAATGACCAAACATAAAAAGGAAAAATATCCATCATTCCATATTCATTCTAAAAGGGGCAAGAAATACCCTATATTTGGTGAAAATACCGAGTATTTTTTTTTGTTCTTCTCTTGTCGTAGTATCCTCGGCCATTTTTTCATAAAATCGGAATGATGAAGCTCAATTACTTTAATTACGACAGAGTTAAAATAAGATGAATTAACTATTGTCAAAGCAATGAGTTCTAAGATGCCCGTGTAAGGCATGAACCCATTTTAAACAATAGCATTCATTTGTAAGGACATCGATCCCTTTTATTAATACAATCAATACAGACTAACTTATTATGATATATATGTATATATATATATATATATATATATATATATATATATATATATATATATATATATATATATATATATATATATATATATAACACTCTTTAGTAAAGAAAATGCAGTACCATTTATGAAAAAAATACGTTGTAAATTATTAATTTAGTTAATTTATATTTCATACAAAAGGTTAAACTTGTCATATATAAATGGTTTTTTTTCTGCTTGGCCTCTTCAATTCAGTTTGTGACAATACATGATCAGGTGTTTGTTTTTATATGGATTGAACACCTGATGAAATTGGTAATAATTATGCAGCTTTGTTTAAAAAATAGACAACAGAACGTTATTTTTCAATACGTTTTTATCCTTAAAATTAATCGATCACTTTATAAATACAATAATTAAAGATAAAATAAAACTAATGATAATGTTTATAATAAAATTTATTAGTATATATTTTTATAGTTAATGTAAACCACCGGTGGATAACTCCAGCAGTTGAGGCTGTTCTGTAATTAGGAAAACCCTCAGGTGATGTCAAAATTCTATCGGATTCTCAGTCAGCTATTGCAGCAATTTAAATCCCCTTACTACCAGTGTTGTAGTGAAGGAGTGCAAGGAAACTTTATTGAAAGCAAAAAGTCAGAAAAATATTCAACTTTCATGGTGCAAAGGTCACAATGATCTGACAGGAAATGAGTTTTCGGACTTTCTTGCAAAAAGTGGCACATCGAGTCAAAACCGAAAATGTGTTGGCATATCTCCAAGTTTCGTTAAGAGGTCCTTATATGATGCATTCTATAAAGCCTGGTGTAGACGTTATTTGAATGAACGGACCATGGCTCATACGCGTGGTTTGCTTGGAAAACCCAACAAGAAGATTGTCAACCTCGACAGACAAAAATTGTGGTTGCTAGTTCAAGCATACACCGGACATGGGCCTTTTCTGGCTCATTTTAGCAAATGGAAAAACTCAACTGCAACCTGCAACGGTTGCAAGGAAGAGCCGCAGACAGCCGATCACCTCATTAACAGATGCCCTGCACTATCCCAAGAAAGATATGAAGCCATGCAATGCGAAGCCGATAATAATCGAATTTATAGCTAATGACATGTGCCAAAATGAAAAAAATTATGGCAAATAATTATTGTACACAGTAAAATTCTTATAATATTCCGTAGTAGCACAAATACCCCTTTTGCGTGGTCGTGCTTATTGCCTGTTTTTATTTCTTTTATATATATATTATTATTTTTACTCTATTCTTGTTTTTATGTTTTTCTTTGTTAATGTTTTTTTTTCTTTTTACCTGTAAATTATACATATTGGTAAACGGAAATAAAGTCTAACTAACTATAAAAAAACACCGGTAGAACAGTAAGTTACCTCTTCCGTTACTCCTCAGTATAATATATTTCAATTGATCACCATAACAGCTACTGTTTTTAGGTGATAAAATGTACACGTTTCGACCACAATTTGTGTTCTACTTTATCGTTGAGAGTTCATTTTTGACATCGGGTCACTTGTTCACAGACTGTGTCAAAGAGGCTCCAATGGTGGAGCTGACTCAGAGGCAAATAAACAAAGCGTTAGATGTAAAGCTCTCAAGAGCAGATTGGCTCATCTTCTCCACTCCCAAACGTCCCAACCACTAGAAAATAGAGGAGATAATATGTTGCATCCAGCAGTTGATTTATGCAGCGAGAAATAACCTCTCAAAACTCCCATGTGGGATTGAATGTCTTTTATACCGAAACTCTTCCCTCCTGGAGGAGCTGAATAACGACGGAGGCAAAAGCGAACACCAAATTTAACCCAAGACAAGTTGTATTTTTAAAAATATTTAATATCTAGAAAAGTTCTTGATTTACCCCCAAAAAATTATGTTTTATCATCATTGTCCTTTTTGTCATTCTTATTATCAATTGAATGTACAAAAAAAAGTAATATGTTTAACCATGTAATATTTTTAACGTTTGCCTCAGTTTTTGTACATATCTTTTATTTGTATGTATTTTAAAACTTTGGATAAAAAAAGAGTTCATTTTGTCTGTTTTTGACGACATATCTTATGTATATACTTAAAAACAGGAGTTTCAATCGGTTAACCTTTTATTTCTATATTAATTTTAATATGCTTTGTGCTTTGAGTTTAAAGTTTTTTTTTCATAGTTCATTAAAATGTATACAAGCACAAAAAAAAACAGAATGTATATAAAATGATGTTAATGTGTAAAAAGATAATTAAACATTGAAGAACATAATTAAACATTAAAGTTATATTTGGGATAAATGCAGATAATTAACGAGAATAATAATTTATGAAATACATAGATGGAAAATAATAATTAATCAATAGCAAAGATATAATGGAGTTATTTCATGGCAAATAATCAAATGAGGACTTTTCATGAGGGAACAATATTTATTTGACTTCATACAAAATTGAATCATTGTGTTCATAGCGGAATATTTTGAAAAGCCAATAATTATATCTAAAATACTATACACTATTATCAATTCCGGACACACCACCCTAAAATATTTTATTTGTCTATGGATATCCAAGATAAATTTAGGGTTTCAGGATGTAGCTGATAAAAAATATGTCAAATTTGATAAAGCTAAAGTGAAATTAGCTTTCTTACAAATAACTTTTCAGCTGCATCTATTGTGGACATGAAGATTTTTTTTTGTTACGTTTAACAAATATTTTTTCTTTATATAAATAAGCTTACATTTTTTTAAATGATTTTTCTTGAAATTAATAAACAGAACATAAATAGTTGAATAGACAGTTGATTTCATTTGCTTTTTATAAAATTATGCTTGTATAACACTATTTTTTTTTTTGGTTACATAAAATTACTTTGTATACATTTTACTTCAAACTGTTGCTCCGTTTATTTGATATTTATTAGAAATTACATTTGACATATTCAAGAAGATGGTGTCCCTCACTTCCATGCACAGACCTGTCATGCCTTAATGAACTAAAATAGCAATTGAAACATGTGATTTTTGATTGTAAATTTATATCACGATTCAACTCGATTTTTGCCACAAAACGGATATATTATCATTTAACATATCAAGGTTCCAGTAGGAGCTACCCATCGTAATGTGTGACAAACCTACTATAGAACAACAAGAAGGAAACAATAATGAAGTCGGAGGATCTCAAATGGATAAGTGAAGAGCTATTAATACTTCGGCACACCCCTAACTACATCAGTTGACTCCTCGAGTATGAGGAAGGTTTATTCGTATGGTGGACAGAGGAGAGAATGGACCTAATATTTGCAAGGAGCTATATTATGTTTCTATATAATTCATTAATATCATTTATGTATCATTATAGTTTCGATCGTTCCTTCTTATATTTATTTTTCCTACGGAATGAGTCATTGTTCAATAAGTTGGAATGCCTTCATTATAATCCTGACAAGTAACCAATAATAATGATTTCTCTTCCTTTTCCTTCGTCGCATCGTTGTCAGAGATGATGAAATATAAGCAATATTAGTTGTGTTTTTCTTCGAGGAGGAAGACTTCCTTTATTAATTAATAATAATATGTGATATTGCGGGAGTCCATTCAAAGGATTAGACATTGAGGCTCATGTAGAGAGATTAGGTATTATTAAGAATGACATTTTTGACCCTGAGTTCAATTTCACACAACAACAACAAGCGAAATAAATGTTGTATTTATAGCAAACCAATGACTTAACTAGTTTTTTCGTTGAATTGCGATGAAAAAAGGCACTCGTTTGTCATTATTAAATTAAAAGAGGTTAATTGAAAGCGTGCTCTACTCTCAATGTCGAAGACACATGTTCGTCGCCCGAAGAGAAGAAGCTTTATTTATGAAAATGGATAACAAATAGGGACTTCGTACTTGATCCTGATTGGTATAAAGAAAATAACAGTTAAAATAAGGCATACTTCACTCGCGGCTATTGTCTTGTGAACATCTGAGTTAAGAATGGAATATTTAAGGACATCAAATGTCTTTTTTCATGTTATGTACAAATATTTAATATTTTGTTCAAATATTTAATACTATAATTAAATAAAAAACAATTCCTCAAATAAATGGCTACGATCTACCTTCTTATAAATTCCCTTGGTTTGAGTGGAGGGCAGATACCTTTTACGCAGCTTACGTGGGAACTAAAGCGTTAAAGTAAAGTAGCACATAAAATTCTTCCTTTTACCCAAAAATAAATTGGACAAAATATTATTTCTTCTTTAGTCCGTAAGGGGCGCTTTTATGCTAGAGCTCTTTGAAAACAATAACAAAGTCCTTTATTATTTATATTTGGAGACGTTTTTTATCTTGTAGTGATTTGATATATTTCAAATCATCAAATTTAATCCCCATCCACCGGTTTTTAAATAGGATTGTGAAATAATTTCAAGGACAACTACATCTAACGTTAAATTAAATTACCAAAATTTTGGCCAACTGTTTTTTTTTTTACTTTTTCCTTGCATGCGCCACTTTACTTTAACGCTTAGGTGAGAACCATCCAAACCCCCTGGGTGCATCTCAAAATGCACCAACGAAAAGAAATGGTGAACTTAGATCCGGGCTATGGAATACTCACTCAGAATAAGTCTTCATATGGATTTCTCGACCTTCTTAGTTACCTTGCAGTCTCAAGACATGATTAAAGCATATTGTGTATATGAATACCGTGAGTTCGTTCAAAAGCAGAGGGACTGGAAACGTAGTGTGTCGGAAGAACTCTATTGGGTTTACTGTAATATAGTCGTGGGTATTATTTTCGCACACGCCTTCATCGCACGCTTAAAAGCATGCAACATTAAAGCGTGCGATTAAGGTGTGCTCGAAAATAATATCTACGAGTCGCAGGTATTATTTTATATGAATATAGTCGTAGATTACGACTCAGGCCCGCCCACCGAGTGACGTAGGCCCGCCCACCCAGTGAGTGACGTGGGTCCGATTCTTTTATGAATGTGCCAACTGTGCCCCCCCCCCATAACAGCTGTAGGGCCCCCCCAAAAGCCTAGGCCTGCTGCCGGGCCTGCTACGACTATATTACTGGACACCCTCTATTGGAGAAACTATCTCACATTTTCTATGGGAGGGATCTAAAGTCTACAAAGAAAACCCCAAAGCAATACTGTAACTCAAGGTAGCCAACGAGATGAGAGCCATTATCAACCCAGTTCATAAGAATTGCATGATCAATGTTGCCTTAAGAAATGCATGGAACTTAATAAAGGCCATGTCCATTACATACTCTAGAAGAAAAAAAGGGCGATGATTCTGACTATTTTTTATGATGCGTAACACATGATAAATTAATATGACCGAATTTGTACTACATTCTGACCAAATAATCAAAATAATAATGATAATACGTCATCACGGTTTTAGCCGTTTTTGAGACATCCTTGTATAGCATTTATATAAATTTTATGATGTTAATTAAAAGATACAAATGACTAGTCTGCAGAAGGGAACAATAGGAAAGAACTTTGAAGACTCTTGTACAACATTCCAGGTGAGCTTATCAGAATACATAACGAAAAGAAATTATAAGAAATAGTTTTTCATACATACCGGATATGATTTTTGATTTTTACGTACACATGTTTTACATACTATAGTTACATACTTACAAGCTGCTCCATAGAAAATAGTTAATGAAAGAAAGGCGTCGAGTAAATGGTGAGCAAAGAGTTTTATATTTATTGAGCATAGAGCAAGAAAAAGGATTAAAACCCCAAAAAGAATGAAGGCCACTGAAGCAATTGTTTCCTATCTACAACAACCAAGGAGTATATTTTTTATATACTTGAATCAACTCATTTAAGGAAATAATAGTCATTTGTATGTATATACATTATTTAAATTATAATACTTTTGACAAACTATTCGTTTCAAATGAACAAGCAAATAATTTTTTGTGGCAGTTGTTATTGGTATTACGAATATAAAAAATATATATATTTTGAAGGAGGCTGATATCAGACACTAAGCCAGGGATGCCAGGGTGAAATCGGTCAGGGGGCCGGACTGTTTTCAAGTGGGACCTCGGGGGCCAAATTACCGGGTACATTTTTAATTTAATTTTAAATTTGTTGATGTTGTATCATAGTATATTTATTTATACAAACACTTCTCAACCACTAACGTAACGGGCCAATTGAGATGTCCTTCGGGCCGTCACCATGGCACCACTGCACTAAGCAACACACAGGGATTATATGTAAAAAATACGACAAAGAGATATGACATGTGGCTTTAGAGTCTTTAGCTTTATATGACATTCAATATCTTTGACATCTTGTTAAACAATTACCCGAAGATATAAGATACTTCAATACAGCAAAAACGGTAAGTCATGCCGAACTAATTGTATGCTTTTCGTGTGTTACTGCCAGGTGGGCATGCAAAAAGGCTTCGCAAATAAAGATTTTAATACGTGTTATTGTAGTCTTAACTATTATAAAATTAAGGAAAAAACTTTTTTCTAGATAATTTTTGTCTTCAATCATTTTTTTGGGAAGGTTTGCATTAATATTTAACGTTCTTTTAACTATTTTAGTACTTCAATAATCATCGTGTTAAAAAATCTAAATTATTGAAAGTTATGAGTAAGATATTACTCTATTTGAATACTTATGTATCTTACATAATATGCGTCATTAAATGTAGAATATAGCAAGTAATTTGTGATTTATATAGAGAATACAAAAGTATTATTTTGGTTTATATACCTACAAAATATATAATCCTTGAACGATTGTACGATCCTCAAGATGGCACATAATTTATTAAAAAATACATATATAGAAATAAGAAAAGTCATAAGTACATACTTTACATATTATTGAAAAATTAATATATATAAATTTTCCACAAATCATTCAATGCATACGCTCTACATATAACAAATATCCTTTATTGTAAATGAACAATGAAGCAAAACTCAATTTAAAAAATTAGGTAGGCAAATATCTCTCTTCCGTTTTTGTTTTTATGCAATGCTTTATAAATAGTGTTAAAGTGATCAGATTTAGTTCAAATATGCGCCGTTTTGTTCGATAATCTGTTTCCATCTAAACGGCAACTTCATAATACCTCCCTCTTAGAAGCCCCCCTCCTCATTTACGAAGAACTCGGGCAGCCATTTTTCACAAGTCCCTTTTGAGCCTTACTTTACACCACGAAAGGCGTTCGCCATGGACAGTAACAGGTGACAGTCACATGGCGCTATGACCGGCTATATGGTGGATGTGATAAAACCTCCGAGCTCCCCTAGCTTCTGACGAGTCATCAACAAAGTGTGTGGTCTGGTGTTGTCCTGTTGGTCAATTCTGGACGCTTCTTGTCGATCACTGCTTCAAGCGGTCCAGTTGTTTGCAGTAGATGGTAAAATTAAGAGTCTGCCCATATGGAAGCAGCTCATAGTGCAATTAATTCCCTTCTAATCCCACTAAACACACAGCAAAACCTTCCTCGCCGTCAATCCCGGCTTGGCTACTATTTGGGACGATTCGCCGGGCTTCGACCACGACCGTTTTCGCTTGATATTGTCGTATGGAATCCATTTTTGTCGTCAGTCACCGTCCACTTAAAAAAGGGTTAAGTTCGTTCCGTTTCAGGAGCATATCGCTGGCGTTGATTCTGTCCAGAAGTTTTTTGTTTCGTCAAATCATGTGGCACCCAAATATCAAGCTTTTTTGTATCCAGCCATCTGCAGATGGTTTTAAGTGGCTTGGTGACAAACTTCCATCTCCTGGACGATTGTCACGAGATACCACATGCCGGTGTAACTCGATGTATTTGATGAAGTCCAAAAGACAAAAAGGCAGAAGTGAGATATTTGACAACCTATTATTATCATTGGTGCAGCAGGACTAATGAATTATTTTGGTTAAATACATGGAAATTTAATTATTGAATTTATTTCCTAGAAGATAAAAATGCATACAAAAATATATATTATATTTATTTTGAAGAATACTTAATATTGTTATAAGTTAATCATTTCATATGATTTTTTAATTAACTTGTTTGGATTTATATTCAAATTATTTAAGATGTTAATATATTATTCAATGTCAATTGCTCACATCCTAACGGCATGACTATTGACCATCGCTGTATTCAATTTTTTAATACAATTATTAAATGTTAACTTAAGACAACTCATTTTTTCGACATTTTCTAGAGCTTCAAACACCATATAAACTGCTCCCATGATCCAATCGATCTAAAATTTTGCTCATGGAGTTATTTTTTTTTTTTTAACCAAGGTAAAACTTTATTCACATTAGATTATATCTTATAATTTCATAAAAATACATTAAAACGTCGTGTTATTAACAATATGATCAACCAGAGAAGTAATATGGAGTTATTTGATAACGTTAAAAGAGTCTACTATAAACCATTAAAAAGGCTGTTTATATCTGATATAGAATTCCTCATTTGCCAAAAGTTATTCTTATAATCAGGGAAAATACTATATATTTCATACTATTTCGTCAGATAGCCAAAAAAATCCCCTTTAAAAAAGGAGGCAAAAAACGCACCTTAAAGTGTGAAATCTAAATAATGGTTTATGGGATCTGTGATGTATGTTTATATTTGTCACATAAACTTATATAGGGTGATTCAAATCGAGCAACATTTTCCTGAATGGATTTTTAATAGACTTTTCTCAAACTCATACGTCATTTTCACTTAGTATTGTTTTACAATTTATAATGGAAATAAGCATCAAGACAACGGGTACAAATTGTTTAACTTGCAAAATAGTATCAAAATCAGTGTTCTGTGAAAGAAGTTGTTAGCAAATTACGCTCATCTCATAATCCATAAATTCGACCTTCAGAATACACATTTCGCAGAATAATCGAAAGATTTGAAGGGACCACGAATTATATATATGATATACACCTCTCAGCTTTTAAAATATTTCGACCGAAGCCGAAAGTGTAGCTTAAAGATCGTGTAGAATCGATTTGTTATTCATTATTGCACAATGGTAACACACTTTTCTGTATCTCAAATTGAAACATATGGTATTTCCACAATATTGTTTCAACAAAACGGTACCACTCCCCCAGACTGTGTGCATAACAATCGACTTACTGGGTTTGGTCAGCAATTAATTCACTTTTTGGTCAGGTGAACTGGCCACCAAGATCAAGTGTGATATCACACATTTTTAACTTTTATCTTTGGAACAACGTAAAATCAGTATTCTATGTGAATAATCAACAAAGATTGAAGCATTGGAAGCAAGTATTGTGTTATTTGTGAGATTCCGGTCACAATGCTCGAACGCGTCGTAAAATAAGTAAGAAAAATGAATCATTTAAAAGCTAGTACCTGCCAAAATATGAATATATAATTATAAAGGATTTTTTTCGTTTCATAATAAAGTTTAAATTTAGAAAAATAATTATTTGTGTATCTTATTTCTACAATCCTAAAAGCACTCATTTTGACTCACCTTATCTTGAGAAATATACTTTGTGTCAATATTTGAAGACTCTTTAAACAATAAACATCACTCAAAATATATGATTAATGCGTAATTGCTTTACTCGATGAAATACAATGGAAGATTGTAATTCTTATCTATGCAATATTTATGTTTGTAAAAAAGGCATTCATTGGTAATTTAATATACGACGAATCCAAAATAATTTAAGACGAAGAGTAATAATTACAAAATGTTTTGAAACATTAAGGGTTGTTTAAATAATAATTTTTACATATGGAGTCGTACGTTATTTTTTCCAATAATACTTTTTTAATACGTTTGTTCAAAAAAAAAAAGTCAAAATATAACTGATTTATTACTAAAAATTATAAAAGTTTCTGTGTATTTTATGAATGAGTGATAAATCTTTCTTTTTTGATTAATGTACTAGCTTTAATAAATATATTATATGATCTTTTTAAATAAACCCGAAAGTAAAACTTTCATATTGCATTATCCAAGTTATTTCAGAAGCTAAAATTTGTACTCAAGTTTTTAACATATTGATGTGACTTTAGGCAAGTCCCAAAATTTATTTGTATTTTCTGACTCTATGCTGAGTGTTGGAAATACATTTATGTCAAAACCTTCTTATTGCTTAAAACTCTTAAAAACAAATTCCTCTCATAATAAAACGTACTAAAAAGTTGAATATTTGGCATTATAAATTGTAAAACAAATATTTGATATGCTGTAAATGTCAGAGTATTTGTGTTTCTCAGAATAAAGACTTTTTGTAATGTGACGCTTTATTTGTAAATAAACAAATATAGCTTCTAACTGAGCACAAAAGATGTGTTTTTATATAGAACATGAGTTCCATAGGATTAAAAAACCAAGTTATTAATTAATCAAAGTAATAAGGAACTATTTCTTAATCTGAAATCGTAGATTTGTAAATTTGTGTCCCGGCTGTTATAAAATCATAAAAATCAAAGTTATCACTAGTTGTCGATTGGATCAATTAAATATTTTGACTGGTTCTTATTTTACAAGATGTTCTACAGACTTGTATTCCATTTTTTCCTGTACGTAAATGTAAAAATATGGATGCCAGCTATTGTAGCTTAAAAAATTAGCGGGATGTTTTAAGGATGATGTATTTTCAAATGTACTTGACTTGTTAAATTACTCTAAAAAATGCAGAACATCTTACATAAATTAACGAACAATCGTCATCGATTTAAGCCCATATTTTGTTTTATGATATCATCAAGTATATGCATGTAGTCTGGTATGCATTTGTGGGGGTATAAATCCAAGGGGTATTAATCTAATTATTGTCTAGCCAAAGAAGAAGAAAATCAACACTAAAAGTAATTCATCGATTAAAAGATTTGATATTCTTCACATCGTAAATAAAGTTCAGGTATTTATCGTACTCTCTTATGTACAAAAATACTATGGTGAAGGGCATCCACTAGTTGTTGTTTTCTCTCGCAATACTGCACACTGCACTTGCTTATCTTTATTTGCTATGATCAGCATAATCATTCAGAAACTTGAAAAAAATAATTTGCATGTCATGCCTTATCTTAAATTACTGTTTTTATGCAATATTCTTGAATAACTTTGATTCTTGATGCAAACAAAAATATATTTCTTACCATTATTTTGGTTCTCCCAAATTCTGATGTCATTTATTTATAAAAATACATTCAAGAATTAAATTATCGGTTAAAAAAAGTAATCAAACGAAAAAAAATTGAGATAACATCAAGGTACATTTTTATGTTTATTTAGTTCGATGGAAATCACCTTCAGAGATATGATTAAGCATTGCAACATAATTGTTTCATTGATATCTTTACACTCAAAAAATATACTTTTTGAACTTGATTTTAAATTTTTTTTAAAGGGTTAGTAAAAAAGTTATTTTATAGGATTATATAACTTATAGATGATATTCTTGATCTTACACTACAATGATTATTCATTTATGTTTTATACACAATTATAACGGTTCTCTATATGTAAGCTTTTATATTTTATCTGTATGAGAAAGATTTTTTCGTATCACTCATTTTAAAGGCTTGCTCCAAAAACCTATGCAATATTATTAATGTTGTGTTGTGAGAGTTCAATTGAGTCCAAATATGCACCATCACTAGTGTCGTGACGTCACACGTTCTCAAGTTTATATAAAATTATTTGATGAGTGTTATTATGTTTTTATTACTATTATTTATTCACATCTTCAAGGAAATAAAATTTACAGATTTTCTATTAAAAAACATCTGTAGGGATGGGAAGAACAAACTGTAAAGGACATAAAACATATCATAAAACGCTTTATAAAATATAAATTACATACTTCGTAATGAAAATAATGTAAAAAACGGAAAGTGGACAAAAAATAGCATGTCTAGGGAGAAGGTTGGACACTAGAATTCACTATAGATCCCTTTTCATTAAAGTTTATTAAAAGCAGTAGCTCCTTTCGATCCAAGTATCGAGACTAGTCGGAATCGCTCTGTTTGTTGACCGCGCGCGCGTAGATGAAGAGTAGGATTTTTGTAACGATCATCTCAATCTTATAAAAAATGTTTAAGGGGGATAGCATCACCAACCATTCATACATGGAGATTCAAGTTGGAATTCGTTTCTTATTCGCTCCGAAGCCATATTTATAACATGCTTAATTTTTGCAGAGTTATAAAATAAAAAAGCATGATGGTTCCGTTTCTTTGCAACAGAAATTTCAGTTCGTTTCATCTTTATTCTCCATTGATTTATCGGTGAACAGAAAAGATGTCGACATTCTGTATCGGAACCATTTTTCTTTCTACTTATGAGAGTGTTACCACAGAGGTTTTTTATGAGTGTAATATGTTTGTTGCGGGAAGAAGAACAAATATATTTTTATTGGAACAGGAAGTCAAGAGGGTTTTTGTTTTCCCGATAGTCCCATTGTTTGGTCGTTTTCTTTACTTTAGTTTGTACATAAAGGTTTCTATTGTTTATCTATTTTGTAAGCTACGACACTCAAACAAAAATAAAAAGTAGGTTTATTAGTGTTTAGAGGTCTTATGCAGTATAGAGTATAATTCATATTTTTAAGAAGAAACGAAACAAATATTTTATTATTTGAATTGGGAGCCTTTTTAAAAGATGCGTGTGATTACATAGAATAAACACTTTTCCTCACTTAGTACAAGTGAAAATACGTTGAAGCATTACAAATTTCAATGTCACAATCACTTCTGCATTTTAATAATATTAAACAATAGTTTTTATTCTCCATTACATATTTATTCAAAATATTCATGGAATAACCTTGAGCACCAACTTTATTAATGACTAAAGTGAGATGAGTATATAATTTAAATAAAGATATATTTTTTTGCTTTCATTTATTCTAAGTTTATGATTCCTTCGAAAATATAATAATGTTATGGTGAATTTTTCTAATAAGTTTAAAATGATTTTTTCTTGATTTTAATTATGTGAGACTTAATTATAAGAAAAAAAATCTCACACAGCATTTGGATAATATAAAGGAGTACTTTAAATAAATGAAAGAGAAATAATGGACTGTGTAAGCTTTATCAATGCATTCCTTACGAAAAGGTATAATTTATTCTAAAAGGACACTTATGTGCTGTCGTGGGGACTATATTTCGAATGCACTTATGGCCATTGCAGGAGTAGAGATTGCTTTTGACTTTGTATGGGACATTAATTATTGCACTTAATCAAATATATCCTTTTGAATCCAAGTAAATAATGAAAGAAGAAGTGCTTCCTTTTAAGATAGAGAACAATACATCATTATTTATTTCCGAGTCTTGTCTTTGACGATTGCCTTAGATTTAATTTTTTTTATTGTCAAGCGCATCTTCTGTAGTGATTTGGGGCTCATTAAAATACAGTAATGTCTTTCAGAGAGCGACATATTTATATTTTCTTTCCTCATGCTATAAGAAATGTTATCATATATGTATAGGTATATATATATATATCATGAATTATCTATTTTTCATTGAAAACAAGAAAATTATTTCTTTCGAAAAAAAAAAAAAACTCCTTTGACAGAAATGTTTATATTTTTATAGAGGAAGAACAAAAGTATAGTTTTACAGTTTCTAAACGAACCCAAACACGTAAGAACTCTACATTGTTGATTATTGAATTGGTATTTTTTAAATATGTATTATTTTTCTTGAATACAATATTACTTATATGCGTTGCAGCAGAGATAGCGATCCAGTAGAATAATTGACTCTCTGGTAGAGATTACGATCCTTATATCTCTAGGAGAGGTGAATACTTAAATATGGCGATCATATTTTTTCATTGCGATTTCTATTCTATATTTTGATGGAAATGATTTCATTTTTGTGCTCAAGGAATCAAATGCTTAACTATATTATCTATATCACCGACCCATGTAATAATAATAGATACTTATCTGAGAAGAAATCGGACATGATAAAAATAATTTGAATACATCGCCATACCATCTCCGTATTTAAGTCGTCATATCTCCTATAGAGATAACACTCCTAATCTCTTCTGATATAGATCACGATCGTAGTTACTCCTAGGAGAGGATACGATTGTGATCTCTACCAGGAGAGCCAACGACTAAAATGTATCTCCATCTCTTCTACAACATATACATAGTTATTCAAACCAAGTACATATACAAACTGTGATAAGCAATCATTTATTATCAGAAAATCGGCTTACATGCCATATTGAAGTCCAGATGAAATGGATCAGAAAATACAGCCTACGACGAAATAGCCCAGTAAAAAATGGATCAGGAATAGATTACACAAGTCGAAAAAAGGCCCAAATCCATATCCATGGGGAAGTAAGTATTTGAGTGGAATACAGTTAATCATTAATCAACACTGTTTTTCATAGAAATTGAGTAAATAATAATAAAAACTAATTTCATTTCTGCAATCATAGACAAAGGATTTTTTTTTTTTTTTTTTTTTGCCTATATGGTTTGATAGAATTGCATCCGACAGGATTAAATAAGTATTATAGCAGTATAATTAGCACTCGAATCTAGGATACTCTTATCATGAGGGTAGACCAAAACTGACAACCCTCTCGGTATTCGAACCTGCGCCCCCACATTGAGAGTTGAACACCCCTTAGCACGGACGGCTATCGAGCCCCCAAGGATTTTCCTTGTTGTTGTACTTATTTGACGGGGCTAAGATTATTTGGGACTTTTGGTCTTAGAAATTTCTTCTTATTGCCAGTATATAGTGAATTCATATTATTATGAATATTCATATTTTTTTTTCGGCAAGAGGCAAGCTTTATTTATACTTTTTCATTTCCACAATTGCGGAGGTATAGGTAGGCTTGGCAGTGTGAGACACTTTTTCTAGAAAAGGTAATTGTTTATATATTAGGAGTGGTTTAGGGTAAGTTCGACCCGAGGGAACTCGAATCTGAAGTCGGATTTCCGGTCCGAGGTCGCATTTCCGGTTTGCTGAAAACACCATCAAACGCATTTAAATAGCTTTTTTGAAGGGTTTTAAAGTCTTCTAGACATTTTAACCACGCTTATCGTGATCAGCGACCCGAAAACCCTAAATAGACCCCCCATGAGATTTTTGAAAAAAAAATTACATTTTGACTCTTATGCTATATATAGCATATGTACTTATGAAAATAATGCTAACTAATAAAACTTTTTTGTTTTTCGTCCAATTTTAAAATTTCTTCACATTTGCATTATTCTCCCCAATTGGGAACATTTATATTAACAAATTTACAAATTTAAAAAAATGCCAAAAATCATGGGGTACCCCCTCAAGTTTTTGAAAAAATCAGATTTTTGGGTTTTCGGAAAAATATGAAACACTTGAGAATGATTTATTTAAAGTTTGTTGTCAGGCTCTTTAAGCTCCTTCTTATGAACTCAAGTTGAAATCTGTGAGTTACCCAGGAGTGGAGAAAAAAACACTTTTCCATTTCCCAGTTTTTATGCCAAAACTCAAAAAGTTAATAACTAAAATAAATTTTTATCCGACACGAACTTATTAAAAATGTCACACTCTATAGATACTATTTTATAACTTGATGCGATCATTTCAACAGACAACCCACAGAAGGCCCCCCAAAATTTAGGATTTCAAAAATATTCCGCTTCGTCCATGAAATAGGACCTAATATTCAATCCCGGATTTGAGGGTCTTAACGACCTCAGATTCGGATACTGAATACATCAAAGTTGCTCCCTTTTGGAAGCTGAATATGATTGTGCAAAAATAAATTGCGAAAACTGCAACTTTAAAAAAATCCGGATCCCGGCCCAAATATGTCCCGGAGGCCGGACATGAATTAACCAGCCTAGGCTTATTTTTAAACCATAAAGACATCGAATTAAACCTTTTTTTGAAAATCTAGAATTAATCGTCAATTAGACACTTTTTTTCGGTCAAAATCTGAAAATTTTCTATTTGCTGAATCACGCTGAGTCTTGAAACTTCGCATACTTATGTGAAATTGTACTGCGCGTCTTTTAAACATCTTTTCAGCGTTCAGCGAGCATCAGCTCGTTTACTTCCGGTTTCGATTTCCGGTTTTTTAAAAGTCACTTTTTGAACTTTTTTTTCCATTTTTGAAATCAGCGGGAAAAACTATTTATAAACCACCCAATAATGGAAATATTTTACTTCGTCTAGAAAATAAAATTCTCACACTGTCCAAGCCTAGGTTTATAGGGACCAAAAAAAACACACATCTAAAACAATAAATTATAGGCACACAAAATGTCATTTCTTAGATATAAAATATTTCATGATTCATGATAACGTTGAACTTTGCATGACGAAGCGTCGAAACTACTGCTGTATACCATGTCAGATGTGAGGGCGGTTCAGGGGACCGGCTCGTTGATGATGGAAGAGAGAAACGTCGGAGCGGTTCTTGAGCGTGAGGTGGACCCGGAGGTGATCACGGTTGAGTACTCCGGAGCTTTCATGTGCTGTACGAGCTCTTCTTAGGAAGTCCTCCTCGTTTTCGGCCAAAAGCATGTCTTTATTGACTGCGTTAACAAGGAACCGATACAGGCCATAATTATAACATAGTGCATTATAGAAGCAAACACGGTGGTATTTTTGTAAATTTTACAATAGCGAAAAACGAGAAATACATAATTGATTGATTTGTACAATAAAAATATTATCAAAATTTGACAAACACAGTAAAAAAATTAAGAGGGCAAATACATGTATTAAAAGTCTAAATCATTTTTTTAAGTCTATCAAGTGGGTGGGTGTTTGTGTTTTAAAATTACACGTGTATATATTTTTATGATAGGTAAAATCTCTCAAGATTATCGTCTTTTCAGTCTTAGTTATATATAATATGTTGTGCTTTACGATGATGGCATCAATTTTATCGTTCGATGACGTTGTAAGGGAGTCTTTTTTCCCAATGTATTTTTGAAATTGAATTCTACAATTTTGATCATTTCTTTGTAGACCCCCCTTAGTTTTGGACATTCCATAAATTGATCCATCGTTTCCTTTGTTTCCTTTTTCCGAACGATGGCAGAATACGCACATTTCGCGAGCGTCTTTAAAATATTTGGATGAAACCTCGAGAGTTCCGGTCATTAATTTATTCATATTAAGTATTAGTTTGAAAATTTGTCTAATAGTTTATCTTTTAAATCTCAAAAAAACTTAATGATAATACATATAATTATCAAAACCAGTTGTGTGATTCAATCATATGCAACTACTTATAAACAACTTTTTGTTATCATGAATAGTATAAGTAAATCCTCTTCTCATTATGTTTTTATTATCATAGATTTATTTTACAGTACCATAACAAAAGTTTTAGGAGCACTGTATAAAGTGTCAAGATAGTGACTACGAAGAGATCAGCCGACTTGAATTCTTTCAAAAGGAATGCAGCCCATAGAGATATAAAAATATAGAGAGTTTATTGTGTCAAGAATACAGCTGAACGATTTTTCTCTGCTAATTGGAGGGAATAAGCTCTCTATATCTTTATATCTCTATGATACACCAATGGAGACCTTGTAATAGGACAACAAACTGAATCTTTTTTCTTCTTCTTTTGGTAGAAAGGAAAAGGAACATTAACAAATTAAAGAGTAGTTGACATTATGAAATATATATAACTGAACATAGCAGCTGTTGAGGGTGTCCAGTAATTTCATCGCACATAAATTCGCCGTAGACTTTTTATAGACGTTTTTTGTCGCGGGTAAATACATCGATTGCTTTTTTGTAGTCAGTCAATTTTGTCCTTCTTCTTTTTGTCGACTGTATTTTTGTCACAAAACTTTTTTGTAGTGAAGTATTTTCGTCTTTCGTCTTTTTCTCGTGGGTATTTTTGTCACGTAGCTTTTTTGTAGTGAAGCGTTTTCCGCACAATTTATTTTTTATACTTTGTAGACCTAATCTCGTTCGCTTAGTGGTACCATGGGGTTTAAATCTACCGCTGACACTCTTTAGGGAGAAAGACAAGCAACCTAAGAGTTTTGCACACCTAAGCCTTGGTTGTTCCACCAGGAGTACTATGGGATAGTAATCGACCACCGCCTCTTATTAAGGTGAAAAACACTCGGCCTAATACTTTCGTAGACCCTAATCTAAGGGTATACGCCTACTATAACCGGGTGTCCCAAGGGTTTAAAATCCACTGCCGCCTCTTCTTAAGGGGGAAACCCGGCCTAAAAATTATATACCCTAATTTAAAGGATGGACCGGCCTCAGCTGGGTGCCCCATGGGTTCAAAATCTACTGCAGACCCTTCTGGGTCGTAAAAAACCAGCTCAAGAGTTTTTCAGACACTAGGGCGGGTATTTTCCACCTTAATAAGAGTCTGTGGTTGATTAAAATCCCATAGTACACCCGGCGGAACAACCAAGGCTTAGGTGTGCAAAACTCTTAGGCTGCGTGTCTTTTCTCCCTAAAAACTGTCAGCATTAGATTTAAACCATAAAGATATAGAGGGCTTATTCCCTTCAATAGCAGAGAAACATCGTTCAGCTGTATTTTTGTGCCCAATATAAGAAAAGTAATTTGTAATACGTCATCGTAAGCTGATCATAGAGATAGATTCTGTCTCTATGATCATCTTAAGATGACGTTGTAAAATTACTTTGTCTATAATGGGCACAAAAATACAGATAAAGGGAATAAGTTCGGTATATCTTTGTATCTCTATGATTTAAATCCCATGGTACCCCCGACTAAGCGAACGAGATTAGATCTACAAAGTAAAAAATAATTCATTCACTTCTCAGTTCCAGATCTCTGCTGGGCTGCTTCGATTTTTTCGCCCCTGCAAGGATTGCGGGAAAACTTATAATGACAGTGTTCACACTTTTAGTGACTGTCCAGTTTTAGCTTTATTAAAATATTTTATTATATTGAATCAGGATTTTATTAAAAATGTTAGGCCCAGCTTCCATAATGGATTTTTACTTTTTGGTTTGCAACCATACACTAAGCCCATCTCAGTCGAAGGCAAAGCTATAAATGCTTCAATTTCTAACTGTAAGGCCTATATTGTCAAACATTTGACAAGCTACACGCCAGTAAATGTTGACCATCTGAGGGCAATTTTTATTTTCGCTGCTGCGAGGTATTGTGCTCTTCGCTTACGAATCCCCAAAACCCAGGACAGTGCATGGAATTATGCTTTTGAAGTTACTAAGTTCTACCCTTCTCAATCTGCACGACATCGACATACTTTGAAAAAGGTGCTACGATTTTACAAAAAAAAATCTACTCCAAGGACAATGAAAACCGCAAGGAAAAAATTGAAAAAATAATTTGACCTTTAATATTTTTTTTTTCGCGTAATTTGTTTTTTGATATTGTGTTAGTTATTTTGATTTGTATGTATTTATTAAGATATTTTGGCCTTTAGTAGAAAATTTATCATAAACTATAATGTTTATTGTTGTTGTAAAACTTAAAATTTTCTATCCCTCTTTTAGTTGCTTTAATATGATTTTTATGTGACTAATAAAAGCCTTGCTGCAGAGAAAAAAAATCGCGCGGAAAACGCTTCACTACAAAAAAGTTACACGACAAAAATACCCTGGAGAAAAAGACGAACGACGAAAATACTTCACAACTAAGAAGCTTTGCGACAAAAATACCAGCGACAAATAGAAGAACGACAAAATGACTAACTATAAAAGAGCAAGCGAGGTATTTATCCGTGACAAAAAAATGGCTATAAAAAGGTCTGCGAAAAATTTACGCACGATGAAATTACAGTAAAACCGCTGTTGAGATGTGACCATAGAGATATAAGAGGGTTTATGGATTCTACAGAGTAATACGTTTTTGTGAACAATATAAACAAATCTTTCTATCTCTATGATCAGCTTATGATGACGTAGTAAAAATTACTTTGTTTATATTGGGCACTGGCGACACTGACCGATGTTTTTCTGCTATTGAAGGGAATAAGCTCTCTATATCTTTATATCTCTACGGGTGTTACCATCAACACAGAGATATAGATTTAATCCTTTCAAATACTTTGTCTCCTTGCACTTGGAAAGATAATAGACCTTTATATTGTTTCATAATCTCTTAGAATAAACAAATCATCACGCTGACGATAAAAAGTCTAAAGAAAATAGGAAAAACGGAGTTCCCAACATACTAAAATATGATTTTAGCAAGTTTAACGATATCCATACTTGTTGACGTTCGTGAAAAATTGTCGTTCGTTTGGTGTTGACCAAAAGTTATCAGTCGTTCATCGTTTGTTTTAAGATTGAATCGTTGGTCGTTCATCGTTCGTTTGTCTTTCGTCATTCTGAAAAAAAGTGATGACTTTTTTTAGAAAGGAAATTTTTGCCCATGAAAAAAAGAAATTAATTTTTGTTTTTTTGCGCCAAAAACGAACGACAAACGAAAAGATTTTTTTTTGTTCGTTAAAACTTTTTAATCGTTCGAAGGACGAGGAACGATTTCAAAATGAACGACAATTGAACAAGTCTGACGATATCTTTACTTCTTACAGATCCAGCAAGAGTAATTTCACCTCTCTGAATTTCCGTTTACAACCGTTTTTATGCACTAAAAGAACATGTTGATACCTCTCTTCAGTTTTATACAAATTATAGACAAATGACTAAATTAGCAAAGTGACTGCCTAAATGAATGTTATATCTTTATCAATATGGACGTGATCAACATTATAATGTTGCTAATATATTGATACTTTACGATAATAACTGCAAAATGAATAGATGTTTGTCCAGTCAATTTTTTATTAATATTAGGCTTCCAATATTTTTTAATTATATCAGCAGATAGAAAGATAAAATATATTCGTGTCCTCATTTAGATAGCCTAAAAAACATTAGCTAAGTTGTTTTTCAATTGGCCAAACGATACGTACAAAGAATTTGTGTTTCCTTAGCTCGTGAATTTCTTCTGAATTATGTTGCTATTATTTTTGGCATGGCAAGAGAATCAGAAATACTCCCTATGTGACGAGATGGATCTAGTAGATCTGAATTACATAGATTATTATTTAATGCTCATTCAATATCATCTTAAAAGTTAACTCAGATGAATTCATTAAGTATTCTAAAACTGAGTATTTAATAATGTATTAGAGTTAATCAATAGGTCCTGAAGACATTCAAAAAGTATAGTTATCTATTAAAAAAGGATCTGCCAATTCATTTATGATACATATTTACTTGTAATATTAGGTGCTAAAAATAAGCCTTTATTTTCCCATCCTCACAGCGTAGCTTTCATATCCGTATTTTATACACATTGAGGAAACAACATAGCTTGCCAATCTTGGATATATTATTTTGATGATTGATTGTCGTGTCATAAAGCCAAGGCAATTTATTTCATTCCTTTTTATGATCTCATTTGTAACTTTCTTTACTGTATTTGACAGATGTATTATGCTGACAAAGACGTAGGACTGTTATTTTACTTAAAATCCTAAAAAGGCTACCAGACACGAAGGTAAAGAGTACGGTTCACAACGCGTTCTATTATTGAAGTGCTTTCAAACAAACAGTCTTTAAGGAACTGCCTTGATACAGATGCAATGTTGAATCACTGGCAGCTCCTCCTCCAATTATGACGTCATTGATGCTTCTTATTCTATGTTTATTTTATTATTTATATATTCTAGCGAGACGAACTCTTGATAATAAATTGTCCATACCTGTGCAATATATTTTGTCTGTTATAGGGGATTCATATAACCTTACAAAATTCAGTTTCCATTGTCTGAGGGGGGGACATGTAAACTCATATAGAGGGAGTGAAAGAGAGTCGGGCATGTTCGTAACGCCATAACGGCAAAATATTCAATGTCAGTACGGCGTTCCATCAAAAGAGAAGGACAATAGCCTGACGAAACTTGGAATAAAAATATATCTGTGGATGCCAATGAATTTGTTTTAAACATCATGTTATAACATATTTTTATATTTTATAAATACAATTAAAGTCATTTAAGAATGCCGAGTAACAGTAAGAAAAATAAATACTTTCATCTCTACTCATTAGGCAAGTTCCTACTTTTCAAATGTTTGAAATCCTAGCAACTAAATTCATTTCCTGTTTCTTTGTGATAAAAATGAGGGACATGTAAAATTTGAACAAAATCGGCCAATGCAAAGAAGTATCTTAACGAGCTCAAAGGTTGGTAAATTTTGTAAAAAAACTGATCTTTTGAAAATGTTCGACAATATAGGCGTTTATATAGAGTACATAAATTTAAAGAAAATGTTTACACTAAAAAAAATATAATCTATTCTGTATTGAAAATAATATTAGCATATTCCATAGCTTTTTTATCAATCAACTTCACTCGCAAGCAGAAGATGACTGGTTCGCTTGAAAGAAAAATAGTGTTTTTAAAATTTTGTATTTTACACAAATACTTTGGCATTCTTTGAGATCTGAAATATAGTCTCATTAATCTTTGTAGAACTTTTATGATAAATTCAAAAAATTGTCTCAGTTGCAATCTATTAAGTCAGAATTAAGTTAAATTGTGTTTTCCTTCAAAAAATTGTTTAGATGCAGAGTCTGTTTTGACAAGGTTAGTTAGGCTCGCAAATTATATTTTATTTAAATTGATACTGAATAAAAAAGTCGGTATCGTCAACCATTTTAAAGTAATTTGCGAAAAAATACTAAATTTTATAAACCTTTAGCTTGTTGAGATACTTCGTTGAGCCACCCAAATCCATGGATCCATACGTCTTTTTATTGCTTTAAAGCAACATATGCACAAATAATGTTGGAACTTAGTCAATAATATGATTCAGGTTTTTTTTGTTGCCAAAAACGGCTTCTTTGTGGAATCGACAGCTGCTTTTCAGCCAAACACGTTGCTCAAGGTCAAGAAGGGGAAGAAATTGGTGAACTAGACGAGAAAGAATCCTGGACTGTTACATGTGTTTTCAGATGATAAGTTCTGGACTGCGGACATGCCAAAAATGCCAGAAACGATCGTTATCTAGATACTTGTGCCAATATGGTCCCTCCCATCAATGCCACTAAGCCCCAGGCTACCATGATATTAGATGTGGTGGCCAGTGATGGCAAGTCCTTGCCCCCTTCTGGTTCCCTGTTGGCCTCCAAGTGAGGACCAATGAGTACCTGGATGTCCTCAAGACTGTAGTCAAGCCCGGGCTGGATTCCACCTACCCTGACGATAACTATGTCTGCCAGCAATATAGTGCAACATGGATTAAGGCCATCAAACCCCATAAGTGGTGCAGTGACAACTTGGCCAACTTCTGGCCGTGGGGAATGCGGCCGCCTTCTTCACCTGACTATTCACCTCTGGACTATGGGATCTAGAGCAATCTGGAGAAGAAGGTTTGAAGTAAGCCTCATTCCAATGTGGCAAGCCTAAAGTCTGTCGTTGGCGAGGAGTGGACCAGCATGTCCATGGACTACGTGGTCAAGGTCTGCGCTGCCTTCAGGCCCCGTGTGAAGGCAATGATTGAAGGAGATACAATTTATACACAATTAGGACACACCTATAAAAGTTACAAAACGTAGGATATTGCAATCCTTAAGGTTCAGGCAGAAGTTGAACATGTTTGAGGGGCACATATTTTGTCCACTGTACTATTTATATGATTTACGGACTTGTGGTTCCAACATTAACACATACCTACAAGTCATTAAAACAGAAAGATGTGTAAGAGTGATAATAGAATCTTTAGTTTTAATTCATTTTTATAAGGCTAATATATTATGAGTTGTATTTATTTCAAACTTTTTAAAGAAACTGAAAGATATATGTGGAAGAGTCCAGACTTACATTCAAAAATTGCATTATCACTATCTATTACTAATTAACAATAAAAAGGAAAAAAGGATTTTCTTATATTTATTCAGGCGACATATATTTATATATCTAAATGGTATATAGTTACATAAATTATCGCATACAGAGTAAAATGAGCACGATGAACCATAAATTAGGTTCTTTCCCACATTTAGTTAGATAATAACAAATCCATGGTTAATTAACGGAAGATTTTTATCCGGCCTACACTACGCAACCTTGAATATGAAGTATGAAAGGAGAAATAGGGTCACATAAGGCTTGCTTGGAGTTACTTTTTAGCTGTGCAAGGAGCAACACGTCATTCAGTGCGTCTTCAAGTTGAAGTTGTTTTAGCGGAGTTAGGAACTCCTTGTACGTTTTTAACTATGTTATAATTGTTATAAGTGCACTTCCTTCCTCTTCCGGATCAATTTTGGACTTCAACCATCGGAATCAGCCCTATTTCAACGGTTTTAGATCATTATTGGTCCAAAGCTTTTCTTCTTTTTCTTCTCTTTATGAGAGAAACTCCTTACATAATTTGTGCGGAACGTTAAGAAAAGTTATTATCACAAAACCTTCCCAAGATGAGGAATTATAAAGATAACGTCAATCAAAAAGATTCGAATCAAACCGAATCTCTAGAAAATGAAAATGCCGACGACCTGAAATGGAAGACGGTTACATCTAAAAAGAAAGGCAAGATGGGACAAGCCAATCCCTCCGAACCAACAAAACCGTTCAAAAGAAAGAGGGAGGACAAGTCAAATGAAACTCCCCCTCCAAAAAGAGCCGGAAAGAATGAATTGGGCTTACCTCTACAACAACAAAATCATAACAAAACTAAGAGACGGTTTCTTTATGCTGAGATAGCAAAAGAAGCCAATGAGCTTATCATTGTTCGTAAGAACGGTGATCATATTTCACTTGATGAGTGGAATAAGACCATTAAAATTCTAGATACAGACTATGTCAGTCGTATGTCCTCATCTGTTGGAAAATGGATTCCCACTTATGAAGGGCGCCGATACACAAACAAAAGAGCTGTAATATATATCAACGATGATGCTTCTGCCAAATATGTGCGAAAAATTATAGCTACATCCACACCTCTACTGACAACTTCATGGGCAGAAGCAGAAGAAATGAGGAATGCCCGTAAGGGAAAAAAGATGCTCACAGGATTTATCCGAGGAATCACCGGTGACATTATCGATGATATACTTGCTAAAATCATTAAACATCAATGCACTATTCGTGGCATTGAAGGGAAAGTTGAAGTTGCAAAATCAGATATAACTCAACTTGGAAAAGTTCTCTATCTCTCTGTAGACCAACAAGCGTTTAAAAGTCTCCAATTAGTGGATTTTACTCTTCACATTGCATCAGCAGGGAAAGTGCGCTTTCAAGACCCCCGGGATGCTCCGACTGTTGAAGAAAAAGAAGAAACTGTTGAAAAAGACGACATCGAACTTGATGATAATAAGGAAAATAAAAATCAACATATTGACAATGATAGAAACACCACAGAAGATGGAAACAATAAAAAAATTAAAGACACTGGAAATCATGACAAGAACGACAGAAAAATCTATGGAAAAGAAGCGAAACATCCTATTACTAGATCTATCGGATTAACAGAAAGTGTTCCCAAAGACAATAAAAAACAGTCAAAAATTAATTGTTTTTTCAAGAAATTGAAATGATTGTTAAGAAAAGTAATTGATCATGTGGTCATGTAATCTATATTCTTGTACTATTAAAATGTAACTCCATATTACTGTTGTAGCACATATACCCCGTTGCGTGGTCGTGCTCATTTCTTTAGTTTGTATGTGTGTTATATATATTCATATGTATATATACGTATATCTATTGTGATGCAGTAATAAACTTCTAACTAAAAAAAAAAAAAAAAAAAAAAAAAAGGCTTGCTTGACTTTCAAATGTAATTAAGTTATTTATAATTGGTAAGTTAAAAACATGAGTATATTTCTAATAGGACTCAAACATTGTACTTGTAAATGTGACCTTTAAATAAAAATAAATCTTTTTTTTGTTGTTTGTTTGTAAACAACAAGACGTGTTTTCGGATAGTCAAATTCGAAAAAATCCATTTTTCAGTGCTTAGAGCGATTTTCTAATACCTAAGTGCTGCTGAAAGGAACTCTATAAGAACCGGCCCTTCTGGGAGTAGCCCGCAAGGGGTGAGCCCCCTCCGGCATGTCGACGTCCTCTCCTGCGTCTGTGAGGCAGTCGAAAATGCAAGAATTCTTAGAAGTCAACTCACCCAAACATTTTAAGCCCAAAGTCCCGTCGGATTCCACTGAAAAAGTGGGAGGCCTTCCGTGCACAACGGGATATGTCGGCGAAACCCCAGCCGTCCGAAAGGATAGCTCAACGAAAAGCCTGAAGGATCTTACACCCGATGAACAAGCTCCAAAGAAAGCGTACAGCAAAGCCACAGAAGCTGGAATTCCCGAGTGGAACCCATTTAAGAGGAACAACATACAACCATCTGAAAAAGACGAAGTAAATGACGAAAGGGGATGGTATATGATCCCACTTTTCATCAGTAAGGTAGGCGAAAATAAATCCATTTCCCCTAACGAAATGACATTCGGAAATGCCGCGACCCTATGGACGGAAGTATTAAAACTACAACCTGACGATTTAGACTCAATTTGTACGAGGGTCCCTCACCGTCCTTTGTACACCTCAACTAGGAGGATCCTGAAGAAGGATCTCATCCCCAAACTAAATCTGCCCTGTAATATCGACCTTTTAGATAAAACAGGGAAAAAAATTACTGTAAAAGTAGAATCGAGAGAATTGATGAAGGCTATGAACGTTCCCCTACCCTTTCAAGTTAGGGTCCCTGAAGTCAAAGGGTTGATAGCCCCTAACGCAGTAAAGCACAGCATCGGCCTATTTGCTCAAGTACAATCAATGGAACGAGAGAAAAAGAGAGCAGAGGAGAAATTTGAGGCGGTGAAAGGCGAAGCCATCAAGGATTGGCCGAATGAGACGAAAGCACGGGTGGTCAATTCTACCCCCCACGCTCTTGTATCTGTTATAGGTGAGCCCAGGAATATCCCAGTATATCTCCCTATTGACCAACACATTCGTCCACTATATTTCCCTGGTCGTACAAAACAATGTGCCAAATGCTACGGTTTCGGACATCTAATAAGAGAATGTCCAAATCGATCCAAATCCCCCTCTGAATATAGAAGATGGCTGGCAAGAAGGATGAAACGGAGATACGAAGACGGAACTCCGGTCCCTATCACAATTAATATTGAAGATAAAATGCCAGCAAAACACATCGTCCCGGAGGATGCCCCATCGTCTCCAGAAACCGAAAGTATCTCCAATGAAGAGAATGACCCGCTAACCTCCACAACCACCCCCTCCGGAGCAGCTGAAGAGGAAGAAAAATGCGTCCACATTGAAGATGAGCAAACTGAATCATTGGATAAGACAAAAAACAGTGTAGAAGACGTAGGCCCTTCTGAGGTAGACACAGTGGGTAATGAGCTAGTACAGACTGTCCCTGCAGAAAGCCAGGGGGACACCCCTCAGAAAGATGCCCCAACACTATGCACTCCAAAGTTTGAGACGAAAAAGAGGAAAACTAGGGAGATGGAAACAAAGGGGTTAGAGCTCAGCTCAAAAAAGAATAAAGAGCTTTCAGAGTAATTCAGGCCAATGTCAATGGACTGACGTCTCTAGGTAAGAGGTCCAAATTTTTTAACTATTTAAATTTTTAGACTTTCCCGAAGTGGTTTGCCTGGAAGACACGAGGATCATGGATGATTTTAATTGGAATATTTTTAGCAACAAATATAAAGTTTTTAAATCTCCAGCTGTAACCAAGAACAGCAAACATCCATCGAGAGGAGTAGCCATTTTTCTTAGAAATGATTTTGATGGAAGAGTCATCTATAAGGATAACGACGGTAATATAATCACTGTTGAAATCGTTATTGAAGGAATAAAATACACCGTGATAGCAATATACATACCTTCGGGAGACAAGACCATATTACTCAAAAACAAAGAAGAACTTGGTGTCAGGACGCTTGTCGAACGTGTGATTATTTCCGGTGATTTCAACACGGCAGAAAAACAAGGCAGAGACTTTACTTCCAAAGTAGGCTATTCAAATGCCGAAGAACTCAAAAAGTGGAGAATAAACAATGGACTGAACGACGTAGCTGAGCTAACAAATAAGTTCCTACCCACGTTTGAGAGGAAAAATGAAAAGTATTCTTCAAAGAGCAGAATTGATCACGTATATTTATCAAATTCATTAATGAAAACAAATGTTAAACTTCGAAGATTAGCATCAAACGGCATTTCTGATCATTTTTTCTTAGAATGCACCCTCACTCCATCAAGTACGAAAACCATGCAAAGGGGTTGGAAGCTGAATAGGAGACTTCTCGAACGAACAGACGTCATGGAGGCCCTAAGATCGGGAGTTGAAGATATTGATCGGGATATCGGAACGGGACAAAATGTTCGAGAGGCGGTGGATCGCTTCTACTCCTCTGCACGAAGAGTCTTGAAGTCGGCTGGAATTGAAGAATCTGCAAGAAGAAGAAAAATGAAAAACAAAGTTATTAAACTGCTAGAAACATCAGAAGACACAAGTGCTCTTGAAGAACTAAAGGAATTCATAGAGTACGAAAATGAGGGAGCCAGAATTAGAGCGCGCTGCCTAAATCACAACATCAACTCAAAAAATCTCAACCTCTTGCGGTACTTAGAGAAGACCAATAGAGCAAGAGGCATAGATATATTAAATATAAATGGAAGGATTTCAAGCTCAAAAAGTGAGATAGCGAAATACATTCATAACTATTTCCAAGACCTCTACTCATCTTCGACAAGAGAGCACACAAAGCCAATATATCCTCAAGGTTCAAAAGAAAATAAACATAAAACCCTCACAAAAACTTTTTCAAAGGAAGAAGTACGGGCATATATTATAAAAAAGCTCCCCAATGATAAAGCACCGGGCCCTTCAGGATTGACAGCTGAGTTTTATAAGTCCCTCCCAGAGCTAGATGCCCATTTGGCAGAACTCTTCAATGGTTATTTTTTTGGTAATGGCCCCCCAAGAAAATACAAATGTGGAAAGGTTGTTTTATTTCCTAAACGAGGAAAAGACAAAAAGGAATTAAAAAACTGGCGACCCATAACACTCTTGGACGTTGAATATAAAATATACACTGGGTGTCTGAACGAAAGACTGAAGGTTGTTACAGATGAGCTCCTTCATCCCCAGCAGTTCGGCTTCCGATCAAATAGAATGATGGAAGACGCTGTCATGAGCATAAAGTCCGCCATCGGGGAAAGCAAGGCATCAGGAGAGGATATCGCAGTTGTGGGCCTCGACTTCAGGAAGGCATTTGACACGGTGGAGCATCATCACATTATCAGTGAATTGCTTTCCCTGGGGTTCCCAGAGATCTTCGTTCAAGCAATTCATAATGTCCTCACGGACTCTGAGTCCGTTATCGACGTGGACGGGTACCCGAGAGTACAGCTGAAGCGCGGAGTGAAGCAAGGAGACCCCCTGTCTCCAACCCTCTTCCTAGTGGCCGTAAGTCCTCTCCAGAAGATGTTGGACGAGTCATTGCGAGGCCTAACCGTGGGAGGTTGTAGGGCCACGAACGTCTTCTTTGCAGATGACGGGACTGTTCTGCTTGGAGGAGATAACATTTGGGCGGAGTGGAAGGTGATGTTGAAAGTCCTGAAAGTTTTCGAGTTAAAGTCAGGGCTCAAAATCAATGAAGACAAAACTCAAGTTCTTACCAATAATAATGGGCTCCGACAAAACCTAAGTCCATGTGTGTTAGTGGACAGTGCCAGTGTCTTGGGTAATTCCATCTCCCTCGACTTGGGAGCAGAAGAAAATGTCCGGGCTGCTCAAAAGTCCCTAGAATCCTCTGTCGAGGAAATGGGAAGACATAGACTCTGTCTGGTGAGCAAAATCAGATGCTGGAACATGGTTGTCCTGCCCCGTGTCAACCACATACTTCGGTGTACACCTAAAATAAAAGACGCAGCAAGCAGATGGAAGAAGATGGGTGAAGACTTTGTCAACATACCTAACAATGTGGGGAAAAAACGCCTCTACGCTCCAAGAAGTGAAGGGGGCCTCGGAATGATCGACGTGGAAATCCACTGGAGCGTTCTCCTGATCTCCTGGCTAAAGAGATACCCCTTGGTGGACCATCTCTGGAAGAATGCCTTATCAGGGGCCAAAAGTCTGTCCAGTCCAACATTGGGCCCGGGCAAGGACAAGGGTCCCCCCAACCCACCGCTCCACAGACCATGGAACGAGCTTTGGGACTTCCCACAAGAGCTCCTGGAAGCCTACTGGAAGGGGGTCGGCGTAGGCGGGCCTCTGATAGGGAATCCATTAGTCAAAGTCGATGTTCCATGGCCCATTCTCCAAAAAAGAGGCCTCCGGACGATTAACGATGTCCTTAACCTGAAAAACGTAGACCATCCCTCCGTTGTTCTCCTTAAGGCTTCCCTTAGGAAATTGTTTGTAGACGGCGTCGTTATAAAAACAAAGGAGAATGTTTATCAAGTATCTAACCGGATTATAAAGAAAAACTACTTACTTATCACTTCTCACCACGAGAGAAAAATAAGAGAGAAAATAATAGATACAGTAAACCCTCAAACAAGGAACACATCATATTTTAAGGATATAATCGCAGGAATATGGGACCCCATGTTGACTCCGAGGGAGCAGTATCTAAAGTACAGAATCTCCTCGGGGGTGTATTTTACAGGCGGTCTGCTACAGAATGAGGGGGCGATATGTTCCTTGTGCGAAAACCGCAAAACTGTTGCCCATCAGTTCCGAGACTGCACAGATCTCGTTCATATAATGAAAATTATAAAAGAGGGCCTAAAGGAAAAAATAGGCAGGGATCTGAGCCCAAACGAGATCTTATATGGATTCGTAAGCAAGGACTCTAAGCTGAGACTGGCCTCGAAAGTCATCTCAAAACTCCAATCAATTCTGGCGAGGGCCAGATTCAAGAACTACAAAGTTTCCACAAGGATAGCGGAGGTGGCTTTAAAAGAATACAACATCTCTGGAAACATTTTTAAAAATACATCTACATTATAAATTTTATAAAACATATGTTTTTTACCATACTTCAATTTTATATGTCTTTTTCCTTTTAGTCTTTATAGTTTTATAATTTCTGTGATAATTTTTTTGTTGATTGTTAATAATTTTATTAACTGAATAAATGTATGTTTCCCATTGGGATTAAATAAAAAAAAAATAAAAAAAAATCTTTGTAAATCATTAGATCTTATTAAATTTATGCATCATTTGTATTTGCAATCCCAAATCATTAAAATATAATCATCCCTATATATCTTCTATTTCTATTAATTTTATAAAGCAACCCAACATTCTCAGGTAAATAAATGATTTTGTATTTTTGTGTGTCGTCATTGCCAATAAACATACCGTCACTCTTTGAAGATACGACAAGATAATTACAAACGGTTGGTAAATTTAAAAAAAGGATACTTATTTGTTAGTTTGCGATAACTCCATAAAGGTATGCAATATATATACACAAGCGACTTATGATATTTTTTTATTTAATTTATTAAACAGTTCACATTTATACAACAAAGGTATATAAAAAATGATGGTAATACGTATGAATACAAAAAAAAAAACATTTTAATTTAAAATTTATCATCGAACTTGAGCATACAATAAAATTTCATCTAATTAAAAAGTATTAAAAGAGTAAGCTGTAAAAAACATACTAAAAACAATTAACAAGCTAAATCATGCCAATCTTCTTAAAATTCTTGATAATTTTCTTCAAAATTGGTGATAGTGATGTTTTTGAGTTGGTTAGGATTCTACTAATTCAGCCGCGAATGTCCATGATGAGCCGTCCAACTATGGAATTTGAGTGAAAAAGCTGCATATCTTCCTGCAGCTACAAGCAGGATCTCTCTGATCTCTCCCGGCTTATGGGTCCATACTTTGCAAGCTTCTTTGCTATCAAGGCCTTTGTATTTTAAAAGGGCGAAGTCTAGCGCCTTCGTTTTCTCGGAGATGGTCATCCCTCTTGAGGAGAATCCAAAAGATTTTATGATATAGTTATTCTAGATTCTTTTGGATTTGTAGCCTCATGACTAGGCAGCCTTCAACTTTAAAAGCGAAAGCTCTGATAACTTTCTAATAACTGCAACAAAACTTTGATTAAAAATATTATGCACAACTAGTATATTGAATATATTGTGTTCGACGTATCCTATGTATATGTTAAACAATATTTGATATCTACCTATATCCACTCCTTTTTGCAATATTTAAATTGCCATTAAGAAGTGATAAATATATAAACTATCCTCCTCATATTCTATTATAAATGTCTTCAACAATAAGTAGATGAGAGTTAAACTCATATTTACTTTGTTATCTCCTTAGTTTGGATAGATTGTCAAAAACATACATATATTGTCAATTAAGTTTTTGCCCATTATGTATTTCATTGTGATATATATTATGTAAACGAAGCCTACTGGAGCTAAACAAATGAACATTCTTAACGTAATTAAAGCTCTCCTTCAAGCGTGTAATTAGATCAAAACTTTTTGGCTTCAAGACTCAATGTAGCTGCATTTTAAGTAAATGCTGCTAGTACTCACTCTCAAAATCTAATGGCGAAATAACTAGCTTGTCTTCAAGGGATTGATATATTTTTTTTCATATATTGTTTGTTTTTTTGCAAATTAAAAATAATAATAATTTAGTAAGGTAACAAATCAAAACAATCAAGTGCATTTTACGCAGTCTTTATAGACAAATATTTATGTATATGAATAACACAAAATATTTTTTTTTGTATTAATTTGTAAATATATATACAGTATTCACCGCATAATCGGGCACCTGATAATCGGGTACCTCGCTTAAATGACATACGCCTCCCAGAAACACTTCCAGTGCACGTCATTTTACTGGATAATCGGGCGCAAGCCTCGGATAAACGGGACACATTTTTTTCAAGTGATCTTTGATTTATACACGAAATGTGTCAGTTACTGAGTGAAATGAGGGGGGAGGGGGGAGAGAGAAGAAGTAACAAGCCGGGAGAAGGTGCTAATGATGGATCTTCTCCGTCAGTTCACTCAGGAAATGGTCTTCATGAACTTCTACCGATGGTCTCCAAAATTGAATCAGTCGTGTATACGCAAGTGGCAAAAACAACGTACTCTAGAATCGTTCTTTATCCCAAAGTGAATCTGACATTTTATTTTGTATAATAACTGGCCTAATACATTTAATGTGAGGGATGCAAACAACAAAATGAAAAAAGTTGCCAGGATAATGATGTTGGATGCAGTCAAATGTTAATAGGGTGCATTGGATGTCAATCTTTGTCTCACAGTGTTTTAATATTTTATTCATAATTCCGTGAGTGTGTGGCGAGAGCTCATCGCGAAATCGGGCACCCTGCTTAAAGGGGCCGTTATTGCTCCTCCCAGCCTGTCCCGATTATGCGGTGAATACTGTATATATATATATTAAATCGGCCGAAAGAATTTTATATACTCAAAAAAGTCAATTATGTTTTTATTTTATGCAGGACGATAGTTTTGTATTTTTATTGTATTTTTGGGTTATTAAATAAATACAACGACTGTTACAAATAATTGAGAGACACAATAAGCTGATGTTAAAAGAGGACCTGTGCACAATATCACAAAATTGGAGGCGAAGGAGTGGTTCAAAAGTTTTGGTCGGTGATATAGGCCTGCAAAAAAACTGACGGCTCTCATTTAGAGAATTTATATGTTCATTAATCAATGCCATTGACTTTATGCTTATGAAGTAAGAAAGTAATTATGTATTGTTTTCTAATTTATTTTTATTGTAAAAGATAACCTAAGCATTTGTTTCCCCTTATATTTTAGAGTTTGTGTTAACAAACTAACTCTGGGTCAATTTCAATATATGTTTTAATTAAAGTACAAAAATATGTTGGAATTAATCTGGTAAACTCTACTTTCAAGCAACACTTTAGAATCTATAAGCCATCAAATATTCAAAGAGTAATACAACTTATATTATTGTACTAGCTTTCATCGACAAGGAACTTATTCACTTCCTCTCTAGGGACAAATCAAGATTCATTTTGTCAAATATGTCAATTCTCTTCAGGAAATACCAATTTACCTATTCTAAAACACCTTTATCCTCTGTAAATCGATATAAAAACATGCAGATCTGCGTTCAATACCTTATGTCTTCACAATTTGGTAGATGTCGACCGTTATAGCAGCGGCGATAGTGCATTTTACAAGTTATCAAATTTCGCATCGATAGTTGCTGATATAATAATATCTTGATTTTTGACAAAAAACATAAAAGAATATACTTTCATTTAATTTAATAAGGAAAATAAGTTCATTTTCTTTTCCAGACATCATAGAAGTTAATGAAGGCGTTGCTCCTTGAAAAAGATTGGAGCCTAGAACTTTGCCTTTATTTCCTGTCATAATAAATGATAAGAAAATGTTTTATATAGAAAATCAAGTTATAATATTATAAACTAGCGAGGACCCGTCACACAGTGACACTTTATGTTTTAAAAGCATAATAGAAAATGTCCTTTTTAAATAATAGTGTTATTTTATTCCAATGAGAAAAAATTCTAATAAAATACAAATAATAAAAAATGAAAGAAATCCCTTAAGTGGCGTCAAGCACTTCCCAATATATTACGTTGGGTGTCATTGTATTATTTCCTCCAGCCTCCACCTTCACACCTGCCATACACTTTCCCTTGAGAAAGCCACATATAACTGGCCATGTGAGAAGACTGGACTTGGCAGATAAATTCCCACTTTCTCAAAGGTCTGACCCTGTGCCTTGTTTATTGTTATGGAGTAAGCCAGTCTCAGAGGAAACTGGTGCCGTTCCAGGACAAATGGCAGGTTAGTGTCACTGATGCTAGATTGATGCAAAGAATCAAGACTTCGTTACCTTGTGAAAAAAATGTGAGTTAAGAAAAAAAACCGCTCATGTTTTATTTTACAAATTCAATTCTAAGATTTTTATTTTATGTATCAACTCCTAGGGAGACCCCTAACCCCTCAAAAACGGATTTGAATGGTTGTAAAAGGGACCTTTGAGTAGCTCTCCTGATGATATTTTGAAAAAAGATCAATTTTATTTGAACAGAGTGTCTCAGAAAAACGTTTCCTACAACTTTTAAAACCAAAAAAAAAAATTATATAAAAAACACAGAAAAAATTGAATTATGTCGTTTTTCGCCAATTATGTGAAATTTTCACTTGCAAATTACAAAAAATGAAGTTTTATGACATCTCAAGAATTTTTATTTTGTTGATATTATGTACTTTTAAGCCATATATCATTCCCCAATAAGGACAAATGGGCAGTTAAAGTTTTTTGGGTTTTGCTCAAAATAATGAGTTTAAAAAAAATCAAAGACCATTTATCTGTGATGATGGGAATTCGCATGAACTACACTTCATACTTTATAACATGGGTATATATCTGTCATATTTTTCACTCTAGGGCGGCAATAATTTTTCACACTAAAAAACTATACTGCTTGAGCGTGAGATATGAGTACCTCAACTCTTGAGTACTAAAGACCCCTATTTTTTTACCTCATCTCAATTGTATTTTTACTTAGAGTTCAAAAATGTATATTTGTATCTTGGTATGTACATATTTTTCTAATAAATGGATAAATTGGCATTTTAATTTAAATGGCTATATCTGTATGCATATATGACGTATGACAGAGGAGCAAAAGCATGTCATATATAATTTTTTTGCCTCAATAATATCCCCCAATAAAAATACATCTCCATGCTGAATTGCAATTTGATCAATCTAGTGTTTAAGCTGCTACATCCACATGACATGACTTTTTAGGGTATTATTAAATGATAGTTGCATTCATTTTTTCTTTCTCCTTTTTTATTTACGTTTGATCGCTCTTAAAAATGTAGTTATTGAAGATACATTCCAACATGTATATATTACATACAATACATTTGTTTATCAAAAACGGAAATCCAACTTTCAATTGGCCTTTTCTATCCCATTGTGGGCATAAAGCAGGGTTGTTGATTTTTTTGATTTTTTTCAAAAAATCAAAAAAATCGGATTCTTTTGATTTAAATCGGATTTTTTTGATTTAAATCAGATTTTTTTGATTTTAATTGTTAACCATATTTTATGAACCAAAAATATTTTTTTCAATGTGTTAATTTTGTCCATACTTTAAATTGTAACTTTTTAAAACATGCCCAATATACATATAGGCCTACCTATTACTCAGGGGACTTTAAATGCTGTCTTTGATTAAATTCTAGTTGTCTTACTTAATGATTTCATTTTAATAAAGAATGCAAAGGAGTAAACAATAAAATTACAGAACTTCAAAGGCCTTGTAATGAGTCATACTCGCTAATCACGTGACAGTTCGAAATCTAAGCGAGGATCGAAGACTCATGACAATTTTCTACCTTAAAAAATTACTGGGTGGAGCTGCCAACGGCTGATCAAAGATGACTACAAGATGGTTCACTCTCGAATCTAGGACGCGCTAGGTACGCTTGGAAAAGGAGGCGCAAGACAATCGGACAATTGATAACTCGTTCCTGTAATTGTAAAATTTTATTGAGTTTACTTTTTCATTCATATTGTACAAGCAGAATAGAAGCCAATTGTTAAATATGTTCATCAAATCTGAAGCTAATTAGAAGATTTAGAAGAGCAAGAAGACTGACAATTAATAACTCGTTCCTGTAATTGTCAAATTGAACTGCGTTAACTTTTCCATTTACATTGTACAAGTAATAAACCATTTATTTGATAAAACATGACTTGATTTTAATCATTGATTATAAAATGTCTTTGGAAAAAAACTTAATTTAGATCGCAATCCAAATTGCTTGATTTTAATCAAATAATCCTAACTCAAAGCTTAATATGATATATTATATGATATAGGCCTATAGTCTGAGGCTATAGATATAATGAAAAAGGCCACTGCTCTACTATTAAGAAGACAGACATGAAATGTTTTGTTTCTGTCATTGAGAATTAGAAGCATAAAATTAAATATCAATTTAATTTATTGAAAAAAATATGATTTGATTTAAATCAATGATTTTAATTGGAAATCCACTTGATTTAAATCGCGATTTAAATCAATGATTTTAATTGGAAATCCACTTGATTTAAATCGCGATTTAATCAATGATTTAAATCAGCCTGATTTAAATCAAACAACCCTGGCATAAAGACAACTATTTTTGACCAATATAATTTTCAGATAAAAACACATCTCTATGCCAAATTTCAACTCGATCCATCTAGTGGTTTTGCTGTAGCATACATAATTGTCGCGTTTTTGTGTTCGTTCGTAGAGTATTATTAAATAGATAGATATATCATCACTTTAATTGGCTATCATTTTTCACGAAAAAACTATCGGTATTACATCGACTCTCGAAATTCACCATCTCTACACTATGGGTTCATCTTTCTTCCGTTCCTCTCTTTCCTAGTGTGTTAATCTGAAGATTTATTAATGCTCTGTGTAAGGTTTTCCATCCCATACTTCATTGTAAGATTATTCGGAAATATATATGAGGTTTATCTTGAGCTAATTGAAAATACTTTCAAACAATATATTAGTATCTGAGATTGTGGCATTCATGTTAAATTGTCTGGGCCATATTTGTATACAGTTCTTAGTCAATGCCTTAAGTATAGGACTTCATTGTATAAGCCTAGTAATAAAGAACTGAGCCAAATGAACACACTAGGGAGACAATTATAGCTCAAACAATTATGCGTAAATAATGTTCAGATACTTTTTTTAATGGTTAAGATGTTTATTTATTAGCTAAAATCCATACAGTGTAAAAATATAAGAATACACTAGAAAGTAGGAGATAAAAAGTACAATCTTAAGACAGTTACGTTAAAAACTACACATAAATGAACATTATAATTCAAAATTACTGTCTAAAGATAAAACCATAATATAAAATCATTTTTTATTCAATATAAAACGTTGATGTCGTCTTATTGTCGATTTGATGAGTTTGAGGTATTCGATAGCTCAAACAACTATGCGTAATGATGTTCAGACACTTTCGCAAAAAAAACATAATTGAACATTATAGTTCAAATTCTTTTTTATATTTAATTAATAGAGCAGTTCAAAACACACATATTAAAAAACTCCAACTTAGGGCACAAAAGAAGAAGAAAAATTGCCCCCAAATTCAGATTCCCTTCTTTAGTATTTACTTACTTTATATTTATCAACTATAAAAATATATCTGCCAAAAGCTTTCAATGCTTTGTACTATCAATAAGATTAACATCTACAAATCTTCAAGCTCCAATTCCATTTGTATTGATATGTTATGGATATTATTCTATTAGATATTTAACAATTGCCTTTACGAATGACCTAGACTTTTTGAGACTTTAATATATATAAAAGAATTTTACATCTCTTCACAGCAACCTTATAAATTACGAGATTCGGGCTTTAAGACTAAATTTAAAGATGAGTTTCTCATATTTAATAAGATCGATTCAGTTGCATTAAATATATTTTTTTTTTGTTTCCTTTCCCTGTAAATTGTTTGTAACTCATTACTATCGTTGATAAACTGTGTACTCACCATACTTTTAATTTGTAGGCACTTTCAGTACGTAATACCTTTATAAAATTCGTATAAATAATCCATCCTGTGTATACAGCTTATATTTCACTAAGAAATGTATTTTTAGTAGATAATTTAGACTCATGCATCGATTATATACCTATTAGTGGCAATCCATTTTAGTATGACTCATTTATCCTTATTGTTCATATAAAGGAAACCTGTATTTTGGTTGTTGTACCATTTCAACCATGTTTATATTATTTTTGCGTAAATTCTCTAGTAAATACACCAGTTCCCCATATCATATATCATAAGTTAAAATAACCAAATATACAAAATATTCAAAACTAGAGGCATATATACACTCAGAGAGTGCAAACCTCCGCCGTCACGGGGTCCTTATGAGCCTTCCGAGGCGGATTTTTCACGACTGGGGCGGCGTAGAGGGACGGGGGAGAGTTCCCCTAGACGGAAATTCCGAGAGGAAGACGCTCCCGGCACCTGATTTCACAGCACAGCGACATCTATTGGCAGAGTAGGCTAACTTGAAATATTTATTAGTATTTAGCTCATTTTGCATCTTAATTCTGCACTCAGAGATGCCAAAGTTTAATCACTTGTTCCTTTTGGCACTTCTAACAACTCCACAAAGTTTCATCCCAATCCGTTCGGTACTTTTTGAGTTATCCTGCTGACAAACAAACCAACAAACTAACAAACCAACAAACAAACAAACCAACAAACCAACGCCAGTGAAAACAATACCTCCTTCGGCGGAGGTAAAAATGATACAGTTATGAATATTTTGGTCATTTAGTAATCAGTTTATAGGCTTGTCATTTGGTGAAAAAAACTAATTAAAGTCCCAAGATTTAATTGCCAACTTGTTGTATCATTTTATTAAAAATTAATTATATTATTAGATACACAGAATAATAAATATTATTATGACACCAATAGTTATTGTAGCAGGATTTTTATTCTGACAATTTTAAACCCCAATATGTATTACTCTCATTACAGAACCCACAATATCAAAAGAAAATAAATTTCAATATCCTTGCATCTATGGAGTACGTTTTTATATTATATATATATATACGTCTCTTTTTATTTCCTAAAATGTTATTTACAAAATATTCACGAACTATTTGCAGGATAAAATATACACTATTCATGCAAAAGTGTGCTTTTGAAAGGCTTGCATTTATATGTAGAAGACGCAGTCTCTTAATAAAAGACTTGTTAAAAAACTGTATAGAAACTTTTGCCTTTTGGACATAAGTGGTCACTGCCATAGAAACTTTATTTATTTTTTTATTCAATGTGCTCATCTTATTTTGAATATATGAATAAAGTTTTACTCATTCCAAACAAAGTTTGCATTATATATATTTATATATCTTTTTGTAGTCATAGGTACAAAGACATATATGTCTTATATATGTGAAAGCACAATTTTATAAATATATATATATATATACATATCAAAAAAAAATTCATCACGAAAATATGCCATAAAAAGGTAAAAATAAAAATTTAAAATATTAACTTATACTTAGATATTATATCTATAAATATAATTATTATGTTTATTTAACTTATAAATATTTTTTTTATATCTTTTTAGATATTGTATAAGGAGAAAAAGGGAAATATTTAATTATAAACAATTATATTGAAAGCAACAATAAATATGGAGGTAAACATGAAAATTGATGAAGCACTGGTTTGGTTTTTTTTTTTGGGGGGGGGGTTAAAATATATATTTATTATTCTAAAAAAAATATAGTGAAATACACAATAACATAGTAAACAAATATATAAATATAAAAATCTAAAGACAGTTACGTTAAAACAGAAAAATAAATGAACATTGTAATTCAAAATTACTGTCTAAAAGAAAAAAAAAACTAAATATATAATATGCACCTAAAAAACAAACAAACTTAATCTCTATTCAATCTGTAACGGCGGTGTCTACGTATGGTAGATTTGATGATATTTAGGTATTGGAGGGAATTGGAGGGAATGAACCTTATTAGGTCACCAGCACATGTCCACGAAGATGCAGAGACGCTTGGAATTTTAATTGCGATAGCGCAATACCGAGCAGCTGTCCCGATCATTATAGCTCTGAGGTCTTCAATTTTTATATACGAATGATTTGTCAATTTCTTTGCTATTAAAGATTTTATGCTTAACAGCGAATATTCAATTGCCTTATAATGAGATATTGGTTTTATAATATTAGATAAGTATAAAAACCTGAAGAAAGCTATAAATCATTGAAAATGTTTTTATTCTTTTAAGGTGACCACAAAATATGCAAAACTAGGAAAAATTATATTCAAATCTTATAAAGAATACAAAAGTTATTAATATGTGGTTGTAATAATGTATGAAAAAATATTTGACTTTTTGCTTGCCGGCAAATATTTGATGACGTCACACAAGGCAAGCGTAACGAAAAATATTTAATAATATTGTTCCTCCCATTTACGCATACATTACTACAATAGACTTTCGGATACCGTCAAAATGACAACAAGATTTCTTACGTTTCATCAAAACATGAAACAGACCAACCTGATATTATATATATCTTTTACAAAACTGAAGTCTATGACGGTAAATAAAACTGAAACAGTTGTTTTTTGATACCTATTAGACGCTATGGTTTAACATTCATAGTTCTGGGGAATTTTAATTTGACAAATGATATTTTCGCCGTCTTCGTGTGCTTTAGTTATCTAATTCGCACATTTACTAAAAATAATTTTGAATATAATAAAAATTCTATTGGAACGAGCTCATGTGTAGAACTGCTAACTTCAAGGGATTGAATCGAGGTGGAACAACTTATATTTATATATATATATATATATATATATATATATATATATATATATATATATATATATATATATATATATATATATATATATATATATATATAATATATAATAAGTTGTTCCACCTCGATTCAATCCCTTGAAGTTAGCCGTTCTACACATGAGCTCGTTCCAAAATCAATCTTTTGATATGAGAATATACGATTACCATTTGGTAACTGCTGTTAGTGTTACCTGGATAGAAAGAGAAAGAGAAGGGAGAAAGTATTTTGCCTCACTTCTCTCCCTTCTTTTTTCTTTCTATCCAGGTAACACTAACAGCAGTTACCAAATGGTAATCGTATATTCTCATATCAAAAGATTGATTTTGGGGGGAGAGTACGTGCAAAAATGTATTTGCTTATACCTCTTAAAGTATAGCGATTTTTAGAACACCAAACATATCAAATGAAAGCTTGGTTAACCAGCTTTAATATTTTGGTTACTAAATCATGTCAATTTAATAAGTAGAGAGTTATATGTACATTAAAAAAAGCCTATCTCGCGTACAAAATAACGCATATAATGGATTATAAATGCGTCAGAGACAAAGTAAAATTTTGAGAGGATACCTTGACGCAATCTAAGAAACACATTATTATTATTTTTTTCATAATCGATTTCTTATAGGTCAATACAGGCTCTGAATCATATGATGTAAACTCAGATTGTACTGAATTCTGAATTGATAGAATGCAACCAAGGTCATTTTTGGATTTATCATCTAAAGGTTTACTAAGCTTAAAAGTACTATTTTACTCTGAAGCGAACAAATCATCTTCTACAGGCGTGTGAAGTTAATTGATACAAAAAAGCTATGAAATATGCTAACAATACACACTCCATTTTTTCTTTGTTTTTACTGAAAACTTTGTTTTATTAAAAAACATCAAACATACGTCTGGTAGTAAATTATATTTCCTTTAAATTAATAATTATTATTGAAGTATGTAACGTCCACCATTTTGAAGAAATTTGCGGAAAACTATTTTTTTACTAAATTTTTAAAACTTTGACCTCGTTGCGCGACCTCGTAATGTTGACCGATTTGGTTCAAACTTTGTATGTCGTCTTCTTTTATCACCAAGAAACAGAAAATCCACAATGTTGCTAACATTTCAAACATTCGAAAAATAAGAACAACCCTAATATATATATATATATTTTTTTTTGCAGTAACAAGAAATCATTCATTTGATTTTTAAAGCAATCCAATTCTAGATCAGTTTTTTTTCCACAGTAATTATCTTTTAAAAATAGTCATGGAGTTTTATTCCATCAAAGTTGTGAGTAAAATATTTACTTTGTTAATTATTAGAAGGTAAACAAGTATATACTCTAAAAATGCTTAAATATTCTTTTGCTTGTACTGTATTTTTTATAAATACGAGTGAAACAGTATACTCTCAAAGATAATGGCTTCATAACTTAGTAAAAAGTTTTTTTGTAAATCTCCTAAAGGATGTAAGTGTAAGTGCTTTGAAGAGTTATCCTTCCCTCTTTTCTCTCTCTTTGACTTGGGTATAGCTTCCTTTATCACTATGGACTTATAAAGTGAATAAATGTGTCCCTGGAAAAGGAGCGAATTCTTAAATAGTGTCACTTTTTCAACTCATTCAAAATGATCTTTGTAAAGAAGTGTAAATAAGATAGATCAATTATGTATTTTTTATAGACAGAGAAAGCATATCTCTAGCTTATATTCTTGGTTAATATGTGATATTTATTTTCATAATATTTATTCTTACAAATTAATATAATTAAATAATAAAAATATATGAATACATTATTTCTTTTAATAAGATCGGAGTAATTCTAATCAACTATTTATTGATACTTAAACTGCAGAGCTTAGAAAGAGAATTCTTCACATTTTAATTATATAAATTATAATAGACAATGTATGACATTAAAATATTTTATGTAAAAAATAAAGGAAGTACAAATAAGAATGACGTTTTGGGAAAAAGTATCCTCAAGGAGAACATTAATAATTATTTTTATTATTTTTTCATTATTATATGGAAAGTAGAGAAAAAATAATTAGGAAATTATAATGGTAATACCTAAAGCCAAAGGAATCACATTTTTATAGATAAAGTTTAATATTTTTATATTACGCTAAATTATTTTAAGCTTTAAGTTGAAAAATTTACCTCAATCCTGACCCTGAAGGAGTCTAAAAGTAATTAAATTTGCAATCATGACTCTTATAAAATATATTCCACTTACAATTGGAGAAACATCTGTTTATACATTGCATAGCGATGAAGATTTTTATTAAGAACATAGTTCTTCTAAAATACTCCAGATCATTTGCCACTGGTATTACTCCATTCATCTCCCAATGCGATATCGTAGTCCAGAGTTCTCCTTTCGCTTCTTCTATCGCGTCCTTGCTCATGCTACCAAGTATAATCCATATCTCCTTTGCCTCGGATTTAAGTCCCATTCCCAGCATCTACATCTCATAGAATGTATAAGCTTCTTCCTTTTGTCCCAAAATAACTTTTTTTTGCCTACTATATGAGCTATGATGTATTATCTGTCTAAATACCAAATTTTTAAGGAATATAAAAATAAACTCCGGTTACATTGTTTTAATGGACAACTTTATTCAACAACAAACCACTCAATGACATCACAATAGTTTTCAAAAGCTTTTCCTTTTATATGTTCCCATGATTGTATTGTTCCAACGAATCATTTCAAGTCTCTTTACCTCATCAAATGCACTTTATCTTACGCCTGACGCCTTAGATTGAAGCAATATAACCACCATAGGTACTACTATAAGTAATGCTTTGATATAATCAATTTAAATACTGTTAGAACCGGCTTGAAATATATGTTTCTGACGTCATTTATATTGATTAGCGACATCTAACGTCAAAAAGTTTAACAACTTTTAGTCCAACGTCTTTTTGGGTTTGAATTTACATCGATGAACTACTTTCCTTTAGTGCTTTACTATGGACCTAATTTAAAGAGTAATGCAAATATATCATGAATCATAAAAACTACTAGAATAGAAGAGTTGTGCTACTTCATTTTGATAAAGCATTCTTTGTTGAAATGCAATAATAATATTTCCTTTCACATAATTTACAAAACTAAATATACATATATCAAGCATCCAACCATTATTGCCCAAAGCCCAATATTTTACGTGGTTATGCTTATAGTGAACCTCCTTCATAAATCATGCTTACATCAAGTCTCAAAAACATTATACTCAAGAATTAATAGTTTCTAAAAGAGGCTATATACATAGGTATTGTATGAATTCTTCCTTTGCGTAGGAGAACTGAGTAAAAAGTATGGTGTGTCTTCTTCAATATACATATAAATACACGTCACCATATCATGGTTCTGCATTAATTATGTCAATATCAATAAAAACGAATAATGATTTGCTTAGCTCTTAGTTTAGACAGGTTTGTTAATAAGTAATTTGTCTCCACACCACCTCATCTTCGACTGCCCAGTAACAATGGAGAAAATGATGGCTCTCAAGGGAGAGATTAAAGATAAGAAGTTATCTTGGAGGAATATATTTTTAAAGTATATAGATGTTTATGTGTTTTTAAACATATTTTATTAATAAAGATCGTAGCTCCTAGATAGGTTCACTATCGGCTGATACCGGATTAAGTTCCGGTGAGGTGGTTCCAATCTAGGAGCTAAACCAAGCAAGTAATTTGTGAAAAAGGACCTAACTTTTCCTCAACCCACCGCCTCAAGGCATCAACAACAGACGAGAAGGCAACAACGAAAGGAAAATAAGAAAAAAGGGTTTTAGGTCTCTCGATCCTCGATTTATTTTGTGCTCTTGAAGTTTAGTTTGTAATCGTTTGTATTTATTTATATATTGGTTCATTATAGTTTATTATTTACTTGGTGTGTTTTTTTTAAAGTTATGTTAGTACACGTTTTTTATGAATAGAGGTTTGGTCTTTTATAGGTAATCTAATTTTAAACTATATTTGATTTATGTACCATCTACACAATTTACCTATCTTTATTTATTATTGTATATTTTATAGTACAGTTAAAATAAAGACCTTAAAAAAAAGGACCTAACTTTGGAATTATATTAAATGTATCTAATACCTTTAAAAAACATCAACCCTATTTAAATGAAATAAGTATGATTTATCGGTAGCTCGCAAAAACAGATAATGATGTAATTAATGAAATAGTCAAGGAGTGAAATAAACCAAAGACAATGTCTCCATTAAGTAAATCTATTTTTTAATTAAATTGAAAATTATATTTTCATATCACAAACCAATTAGTAAACTAACATCTAATTCCATGAGTAAAGAATACTGTCCGTATCGCAAACAATTAGGAAACTAACACCTAATTCCATGAGTAAAGAAAGCATATTATAAATCATAGAATTAATGACGGATGAATGTGTTTTGGTTACTTTATTATCACTTGTTCGTGGTTACGTTATTCCAATATATATATAATATATATATATATATATATATATATATAGGAAAGTAATGCAAATGTTTCCTGGTCCCAAAAAAATCTCCGATTAATGAATACAAAAATGAATAATAAAAGAACTGATCTTATCTTTAAAAAATAGGCTACTTTGAAATACACTAATAATACTAATATAGACTAAGTCGAGTTTTTTAAAGCCTTTTGAAGATGTCAAAGAATATTCCTAAACAGTTCATTTGCAGTTATGGCTTTTACATTAAAAGTTTAGATAGCTTGTAGTTTTCTGAGGGGGTAACATAAATTTAAATATTACAAGTGAAAGGAAATGTAATTAAATAATTGACTAATTTTCAAACACATATCTGTTTCATTTAAAATGAATTTAAAAATTAGTAATTTTTATTTCCAAATAAACAAATGATTTCTTCCTTTGCACATCAAAATATAGAAGATATTCTAGGGAGTGGAAAAGTATTTAGATTAAAGCTTAAGAGATTAAAGCATATTTAAAAATGTCACAAAGGTTTTTTCTGTTCTCTTCGATGACAAAAATTCTCTCCTTTCGAATGACGATGTATAATAATATACAATGTATGCTTCCTTGATATGATAAACGAATATAAACGTCTTGAAATACATCCCTTTAGGGCCTTAATATCCTGAAATGTAGATTGTATTAGAGGCATATATGTAAGGGAAATACATATATGTTAATGCATGGAGAAACAGATTTTCATATTGCTTTTGCTGTAGGAAGAATGAGCTAAATCTTAGAAAAATATGGATGAACATATAGCCAGCTATATAATGCGTGTCTACTTGTTAGTATCAAACTGTCAAAATCGTCAATAATCATATGTATATATATATATTATACATATATATATATATATGTATATATATATATATATGATTTATATATATATATATATTGATTGTAAGAGGGATTTTTACAATTAAGATGGGAAGATACTCATTGAAACGGAAAATTTTCCATTTTGACTCTCTGGATGACGATAAATTTTTAATCCTCAGAATAATTTGACATGTATTTTTGTAACTAGAGATGTCATTTTAACGTCATTTTCAAAAAATTGGAATCGAAAAAAGATATCGGCTTTGACCGATATCTTTTTAATTAGAAATAAAATAATGTGTTTTTCCATTTTTAATATAATCAGGCTTTAAAAAAATTGTCGTTCGTCATTCTGAAAGAGACATTTTTAGAAATGATTTTTTCCCCTCAAAAAGGATTTAAACCTATACACCATTTTGGGAACATACTTTCCTCCCTTTTCAAAGTGTGCGGATTGTGAGATCAGTGTTCTGCATCGCGTCATATCAATAAAAACAAAATTGAATGAATTTATATTATTCATCAAAGCTTAGAAAAGAAAATATATGCTTGGAAACAAACGAAAACACATTTTAATACTTGTTTGAGAGCTTTGAAAACACTGATTTTATTTAGATTTTGACTTATCTTTAGATAATAAGAAAAATAGGAGTAAAAACAACAATATTATTTCTTAACAATTTTGATAAGCAAATATTCTAAAGATTTACATTGAAGAACCTTTTTTAATAATATTAATATTGTAGTAAACTAAAATCGACTTTAAAAGAATGTTCCCTAATGGAGAACTTATTGGTACTAATTTTCATGTTCTACGTTTTACGTATAATTCTTTGTTTCCTTTCATTTCGATTACGTACCTTAGTACATATAAGACAAATGTGTGTTATAACTATTTTATAATGGACGACAGAAGTTAATAGTGAGTTTAATTTTATTTATAATTTATTTTAATTAATTAAATGAGTCAAACGCTTGAGAGAATTCATCAAATATCCTCCATGACTTCCTCAGTTGTGCTATTGAGGAGATCGAAGATATCACAAGTAACAAAATCGAGGGTGTGGTTCTTTCTCCAACAAATAGTGGGCGGTATATACTTAGTGACGAAGAAAATGACGACGATATCTGCATCAAGACTCTATTCTTGGTAAAGTAACAAGAGACCTTGACAATTGTGTGACAACTCCCAATTAGACAAATCCAAAGTTTTGAAATCTTATCCTTATACAACATGCTTAACGAAAAAATCTGTTGAGCCATATAGGAACAAAAAATGTCTCTTGTATGGTGTGTGTGTGTAATCCTTTATTTGATTTAAATTATCAACTTTTTGCTGGTCCGTTTTAGATATAATAATATGAAATATATTAAAAAAACATAAAAACACATCATTCCTGTGTATAAACACATACACATATATATATATATATAACATTAAAAACACGTATAAAATTAAAAATACTAAAATAAATAAATAAATCCCCCTAAATTGGGGTACTGCGGCCAATGATCCTGGCTACGTCCCTTGCCGCAGCTAGTGTCCTGGCCGACCTCAGGGACTCAAAATTGTTCCACACAGACACTGCGTGGGACACAAATGTGTCTGTGCCGCCCCTTAATGGACACGCCACCGACAGTCGTAGACCTCGTGTCTCTTTGGGGTTGGGAAGACGAGATCGCCAATGGGGTTTCTGGCACCACTGGTGTGTTTCACGAAAAGCTTACCATGGCCCAATATCGTGGATTACTAGGTGCAAACCATTAAATGAAGAACAAGTCAATAAGATTCGGCAATATGATTTGGATAATGTGTAGCTCCAATGGATACCCATAGAATTTCGATATTAATCCGGGAAACACAAAACCAGGAAGACAATTAGATTGTATATTTCTGAAATGGGTGGGGTAAATATTTGCAACTATCGATTATCATCAATATGCTCAAAAAACTTCGTCAACCAAAACGATAATAGAGCCATCTACAACTTAGGAGTGATATGACTCTGATATAACGTCTAACTGATCGAGTGCCTCTTGGAGGAGGTACTTCTCAGTCCGCCAGAGATATAAGACTTGCGGAATAAATCATTTTTTGTAATCATGTACTAAAGAAAGGTATGTCTTTATTCAGAAAATATTAAAATTCAATGTACAAAGTGTTTAAAAGATTGTATAAGTCATGTAGTCCTCTTTATTACATTGTCGATGTAAATTGTTGAAAAGAATATATGTCTAGGAAATATAGAATAATAATAAATTGTACAAAATTGTAGTACTATATAGTGCCAACGTTCCCATTTTAGGACATACTAAAAACATTACTTAGAATTTGGTAAGCTAAATTTTGTTTGGGGTACATTCAAATTTGGTAAAAAGATACTTATTTAAATAAGGTATATCAAATTTGAAGAAAAAATCGTATATATATCTATGAAAAATACTTTTCTTTTTTTGTGCCAAGGCTAGATATTCATGCATATTTTTAGAATAAGTATAAACCTGCAAGTTAGTGTATGTTTTTTAAAGAAAGACGGACGATAGAAATTTTTGGTTATCGTTCCGTTTAAAAAAATAATACAGTAACTTGCAGGTTTTTACTTATTCAAAATACCTTCTGAATATTAGCCCTAGCACCAATATAAAAGAAAAGTAGTTTCATAGACCATATTATATATATATATATAATAAAAATTCCAATTAATGTTAAGGAATCTAGTTGACAAGTTTAATGAAGCAGTGTTAGTGTGAGAGGAAAAAAGATCGGCAGATACGCAAATGAGTGTGAAGAGAAGATATCTATATTAAATTAAATTTCAAATGAAAAATTTAATCTTACATTTTAATATATATTACATATGCATCATATGTAAATATAATTATCTAATCCGCTCTTGATGGAACTACAATTAATGAATAAATTAGTTTTAATTGAAATACATCTTGCACTCGATCTTCTTTTAATAAAGAAAATACAAACCCGTTTGGACGTTGAAATATGAGTTATTGAGGAGAAAATGGTTGATTAAACTCATAAATTAATATTGCACTTATGAAATATAGTAGTTAGATCTATAAGCTAAAACCTTGCCGGTAAAGTAGTACCGCATTATTGTAGTGTTTTGAATGTTTGAACAGTCTTGATGCTTCGCTACTAAAACAAATCTGTGTAACAAATTGGGGCAAAACGATTGAAGCAATGGCTTAGCGAATGATACATAGAAATCTTGCTCAATCGGCAACAGTAAGTAGGCTCAAGTTCATTTTCTGTAGCGCTCAAATTATTACTTTATAACAGATTTTCAGTACATCATCAATATTTCATTGTCTCTCTTCAAAACTTTTCTTTTGATGGTTTTATGGGTAATGGTATGTGCAACATCTCTACTTCGTCTAGACATTTGAGTTTACATCTTCATTTCGTAAGATTAAATAATTAGTAGTGTTTCTATGCTTAAATAGCAATAGGCTTCTGGTTGAAAGTAACTTATTGTAGCTGTTGCATTCTGACTTGATCAAAATTGCCTACGGTTCTCAAAGGAAATATAAGATTGGACCGGATTCATTCTGATTTATAAATAAATATATATAATATATATACATACATAAATATAAATATATATATGACCCAAATGTCTCCGGTTCTCAAAGGAATATAAGATTGAACCGGATTCATTCTGCTATACATATATATAACAGAATGAATCCGGTTCAATCTTATATTTCTTTGAGAACCGAGGCATTTGGTCATATATATATATATATATATATATATATATATATATATATATATATATATATATATATTATATATATATATATATATATATATATAACTATATATATATATATATATATTATATATATATATATATATATATATATATATATATATATATCTATATATATATATATATAATTATATATATATATATGTACATATATATATATATATATATAAATGACCCAAATGCACATCAAGATATTTAATAGGCATGCCTACGGTGTTCCATTAATGGTTTTAGTGATTCAAGTCCTTCCTATGACTTGGTATATTTTGAATTAACACAATTTTTTTGCATGAGATATATTTAATCTATGCACTTATGTACAATTAAATGGACAATTTCAACACTCAATCTTTTATTTTGGTTTCTTTTGTTTGTTAAAGGGTAAGACCATGGAAGTATCCTTACTCTGTCAGACAAGACGGAATGTTTATGGACCGATCTATGCCTTTTCTCTACGGCAGACATCTACATCATTTAAATCATGATATACAAACCTAAGACAGCCAAATAGATGACCATCTTTGTTATTTATAAGAATGACTGAAATATGATTTCACTTGAGAGGATTATGGACAGAGCAACTAGATTCTTTAATTAAAAATAATTTGTAATTAGCCAACAAATGATAAGACGTCTCATCACTTTGTATTTAAGTTCTTTATTCTATTATTAACCCGTAGCCCTAAGGGCAGGGGCAATCCTCTCTTTTATTAGTATAAAAGGTTACGTAAACAAAATATTACAGAACTTATAAAGTTTCATATGTTCATATAAAACATACATGAACTCCTTTTAGTAAGTTTTCAAACAAATAGGAAAAGTAGAGTTTCTCAACATATGGATAAAAAAATTATAACTTCTATACATAAAGTTAAATTCCTTTTCTATAATACGAATATATATATATATATATACAAACATACAATAATACTAACTTTTTAAGCAAGAAAATATGCAAGCCTTTACATATTGCAAGAGATCATGGATTTTTTTTTTGTTCTTCTAAATAAAAAGAACATTGATTATCGCTAGGTATAAGAAGAAACAACCATTACTTATTTTTTTAAAGTTTTTCTTATCGGCAGTGGCAAGATACGCAACATCATCCTTGAAAATCCCCTCGCTGGAAGGGGGAGAAACGTGGATGTCTCTTCTCAGGAATATAAAATATTTTTACAAACTCTCCCGCCAACATCAAAAACATGGAAATAATAACATCCAAAAAAAATCAGTCTTTTGATAAGGGGGTATTTTATTTTTAGCATTTATGTTTGGAATTTTAAAGCCTTAATAGATGTTTGGTTGTATGTCATATTGTTTTTCGGTAAAAGTAGTTAGGGTTAAAAAGTTTTTATACTAAACTTTTGTTTAAAGATCTAATTTTATACTAGAATATTTATTGTTATATTAAATCAATAAAGTTTCTTGTAAAAGTTTTTTTAGAAATTGTTTTTTTCCAAAAATATTTCAACTTATCAAAAGATATTGTTTGGGTGACGAAAAAACTGCTGACATTGATTTCACAAAGAGTGTATTTGTTGAGGTAAAAATAAATAATGCCGACATACAGTATTCAATGAAGAAGGATTAAACTACATAAATTATATTTTTTTAATAAGGACTTATTTTAAATTGTACAACATAAAAAATAGATTACATAAATCTAGTAATATAGATCCCTCGTGTTTTTTACGATAAAAGACTTTGATAATACATATAAGATTGACCAGAACTGTTGAATGCATAAATTAACTACACCAAGGCAAAGGAGCTTTTTTACATACGATCTTACATTTTAATTAACTGATATACTGATGTTATCTTATCAGTCTTGAAATGAAGGCTTTGAAATATATATTTTCAGTTTTTGAGCAATTCTAACAAAAGATAAATAATTATGAGTATCCTTAGCACATTACAAAGCACTAATTCTTATAGGGTTATAATATTGAATATCCATTATAAAATAATAAGAGCAATTTAATTTATGGTTATTTTCAATGTCGATGAATGTGATTATTTAAGTGGCATTTTAATAATCCCGTACGCTTATAGTTGTATATCATTAAAGTAACATATTAAGAATATGTTAGTTATGGTATCATTCATCTCAAGGAGAATTCATGACGTATACACAAGTTAAACTTTGTTGTAATCCCTTGATTCGTAATTTCTAAAATTATATGAGACACGTATAAATGATTGATTTTCTTTCGATCTTCATGGATGGCTTTTTAAATCAATCTTCTCTTGATAAACAAAATCTTTATATTATATAATAAAATATATTTTCTACAGCGTAACATTAAGTAATTTTATCAAATTTTGCTTTCCTTTTCATTGGGTATCTTTCTCTTTGCCATGTTCAAATAGTTGTATGATTATGAACGTGATACAAATATTACTTTTTATGACCATATTGCTTAATAAACGTGAAAATATCTGATTTCATGCTTCTATAGTATGTTATATATTTATTTTTCTTCTAAAGGGTTTCTAAAAAATTACATATTACATATCTAGAACCATTGGTGAATTGTTACATACGACCAAAATATTTTGATTTTTTTAAATTGTTTGATGGTCCATTCCACAGGGAAAGTCAATGTAATGGCTTCCATTACTTTTTTAATGTTTAAAGTGAATGCTCAAAAAGAGATTTTTATCCCATAGCTTTCGTATACAACAAATGGGGACGTTGGAGTTCCATACATGAATTCGAATTCATACATTTAAAATTTAGATTATCGAACTTGTAGTTTTAACTCTTTAGTTTCGTTAAATATATTATATATATATATGAAGCTTCCGAGTATAAACACGTTTATAATACTATTTGATATTTCAGTATTTCAAAAGTCCCAATCTATCAAATGAAGTCATCCAAGCAAATTGAATATGCTTAGAAAAGCTCATACAGTATCGGATATTTCCAGATTCATATTTAAAATAAAATTCTATTTTAAAACATTTTTTTGTCCTTGACTTTCTTTCTTATTTTCGAAAATAGACAATAAGCCTTTTACTAATATTTTGTCTTTATATCAGTTTGAAATTTAGTCTTAATATACAGATCTTGTAAAATAGTTATAAAATTTAATTGCTAAAAAAGTTTTGTCAAAGTCTTTCGTACATTGTATGCATCTGCATAATAATATTAGATAATAATATTTACCCATGAACGTAAAAGAATATTCAATCATTTTCAGGTTTTATGAATCATGTATCATTGTCTAAAACGTCCATCTGATTTTCTTGTATTAAAATATGACAAATGCTAAAAAAGTCTTGAGATTTGGAACTCAATGGCCCTTGAAAATACCATGATTATTTTTTGCCCTAAATTAACATATTTACTTGACTAGAGCCGGAATAATAAATAATAAAAAAGGGCATGAAAAGTCCAAAAATCATGAACAAAAACATGTTAATACGAGTCAATACGGAACGTCCCGTCCAAAAAATTGGATGTAAGCTGTAGGCATATAAAAGAGAGCTAGAGTGATTCGCTCGTCATGTCTTGTATTTATGAAAAACTTTTCTTGAAAATAATTGTTTACCGTTTATATCATTTTGGTCAGTAACGATACTTGATTCACGATAACTTTTAAATAACTTCGCCATTAACGATATCGATAAAATGGCATACCCTTTGTTAACCCTAATTTATCACTCATAATATGGCACGTGACAACAACTGGTTTGAGTCAATGAAAACTTCGATTAATGACAGATACATGCATAAAAAAAATAACTCTCA
>CP045892.1:2816424-2877321 GCA_013387185.1 Caligus rogercresseyi | reverse complement strand
TTGTGGAGTTGTTGAAAATGCCAAAAGAAACAAGTGATTAATTTTGGCATCTCTAAGTGCTTTTTAATATGCAAAATGAGCAAAATACTAGTACTAATAATAATGAAAAAACGGGTCTCTATTCATGGAGTAGGAAAGAACAAACGCTAAAAAAATATTCATTGACGTACTATGTTCGTTTATCAGCTCAGGACTATGTTTAACCAGTCAGGGAACGTAGCTTAAACTTCTTCCGTCTTCCCATCTCTGAGTGCTTTTAATATGCAAATGAGCTAACAGAGGAGGAACACATGATTAGAGATAGAAAATCGGCCGTTGTGAAAGGGGGAATGTTTGAATGGGAATGTTTGTGGGGATCGGGCGGAGGTACACACCTCTGAGTGTATATATTTTAATATGCAAAAGAAGCAAAATACTACTACTAATAATAATGAAATGGGGTCTCTATTCAGGGAGTAGGAAAGAACAAACGCTTAAAATATCCATTGACGTAATATTGTTCATTTATCAGCTAAGGACTACGTCACTGGGTGCTTAAACTTCTTTCTCTTCCCGTCTTCCTCTTAATATAATATTAAATTAAATATAACGCTAATATTAAGGCATGATCGAGAAAAGAAAAGAAAGGAGTTTAAATATTCGTACGTATTTCTGAATTGACTAATAATAGTATGACGTCAATGGATATTTTTTAGGGATGGCTCTCTCCTCACTCATTATTCACCTAACACACCTACTTATGTAGACATATATGATTGTATGTATTTCTGTAAGTGATCATTAGGTGGGATCGGCGGAGGTTTGCACTCTCTGAGTGTTATATATGCTCTGAGTTTCACTGGGTTTGTTGTTGGTTTGTTTGGTTTGTTTTGTCAGCAGGATAACTCCTCAAAAAGTACAGAACGGATTCGAAGAAGAAACTTTGTGAGGTTGTTGGAAATGCCAAAGTAACAAGTGCTAATTTTGGCATCTCTAAGTGCTTTTTTAATTATGCCAAATGAGCCAAATCCTACTAGATAGTAATAATTAATGAAATGGGGCTCTATTCAGGGAGTAGGAAAGCACAAACGCAAAAAAAATATTCATTGACGTATTATGTTCTATATCCGTCGGACTATGTTAACTAGTGACGTAGCTTAAACTTCTTCCGTCTTCCCATCTCTGAGTGCTTTTTTAATATGCAAAATGAGCTAACAGAGAGGAAACATGATTAGAGATAGAAAGAAAATCGGGCGTGTGAAAGGGAGAATGTTGAATAGGAATGTTGTGGGGATAGGCGGAGGTATACACTCTCTGAGTGTATATATTCTTTTTATTTTCTTTGCTCTCTCCTCACTCATTATTCACCAAACACAACTAATTATGTAGACATATATGATGGGATTGTAATTCTGTTAAGTGATTCATTAAGTGGGGATCGGCGGAGGTTGCACTCTCTGAGGTATATATGCCTCTAGTTTTATTATAAATTAATATTCTTCCTTTATTATCCATTTTTTTTGCATTGTATATTATCTGCAGGAATAATAATGAAATAAGTGGTTCCTATACAAAGAAGGGAAAATGCATTTGATTTATGTCACATGCATTTTGTCATTAATCATGTTAAAATTAATCAAAATCACAGTTGAATAAAAATAATCATACTTAAATACCGTACTACCATAATTTACTTAAATATTTGTCAATTTCAAGCTCCCAACCAGTGAAATCTGTATCCATAATTACCCTGCCGAAGGAGGTATTGTTTTCACTGGCGTTGGTTTGTTGGTTTGTTTGTTTGTTTGTTGTGGTTTGTTTGTCAGCAGGATAACTCAAAAAGTACGTAACGGATTCGGATGAAACTTTGTTGGAGTTGTTGGAAATGCCAAAAGTAACAAGTGATTAAATTTTGGCATCTCTGAGTGCAGAAGTAAGATGCAAAACGAGCTAAATACTAATAAATATTTAAAGTTAGCTACTATGCCAATAGATGTCGCTGTGCTGTAAAATCGGGGCGGGAGCGTCTTCCTCTCGGAATTTCCGTCGAGGGGAACCCTCCCTCGTCCCTCTACGCCGCCCCAGTCGTGAAAAATCCGCCTCGGAGGTTCATAAGGACCCCGTGACGGCGGAGGTTTGCACTCTCTGAGTGTATATATGCCTCTAGTTATTATATGTCCATTTTCAGATATGTATATTATTATGATAGGTTTATAATAAATAAGTGAAATGCATTCATAACGACATTCATTTATTTTTACATGATGCATGCTTAATTAAAATAATATAACAATAAAATTATATATTAAATATTAGTGTAATGAATTATGGTAACAATATTTTAATTATTATGTACAAACCACACTCAATTCAAAACATTTTCCCATGTCTATAAATATTATAAATACTTATCTTTAGCTCAAAGTTAATATGAATGAAGCATATTAAAATAAAGTATCTAACTCATATCACACATACTCTTAAAAACTTTCACTGTATATCATACAAAATTAATTACTTTTTGTCTGAGTAAAGAATATTTATTTACATTATTATATGGCTTTATTATGATAGGTAGTTTGAGTCCCTTCAAAAAGTAAAATGGTATTTATATTACTCATATTCCAAAACACCACCTCCATAAAAAATATTTTGCATTATGAAACCAACGACCATTATACCGCAAATACAAATATTTGTAGTGAAAGATTGATATCAGGTCGTCTATGCAATAAACTTTATAATGATATCATTAGTTCTAGCATATCAAGATGGATTCTATATATTTTCTTCGCTTGTTATTATTCTCTATTTTCATACTACATATATGAAAATCAATTGTCCATGAAATATTAAAGAAGGAAACGTCTTTTTGGATTATGCTTTTGATATTAAAGTTATATATATATGCTTATTAATAATACATATAATATAAATATATATATATGAGGGGGACACTAATAATGATACAAATCGGTTTTTATCTTGTAAAGTAAGCTGCAATAGCCGTGTGCGTTAAAGCGTTCCAACTCTCAATGTTGGGGACCCTGGTTCGAATCCCGAGAGGGGATGGTCATTTTGGTCTACCTCATTGCTAAGATTCCAGGTTTGATAGACTAATTTTAATGCTATAATGCTCATTTATATCCTGTCGGATGCAGTTCTACCAAACCATATAGGCAAAGTAAAAGTAAGTATCAATATTGCTATCAGAGGTTTAAATTGAAATTGTGGCAAATCAATATGATTTCTTTTTTATAAAACCATTTTGAACTTTTTTTGAAATCAAGTTTTTGGGTCATTTCGTAACATTGGATCAACGTTTGATAAAATAGAGAAATATTATGCGTTCAAAAGTTCCTCGAACCCGTCTACAAAGCTGGGAAGAGTACCAAGGAGATCGAGACAATGATTTTGGCTTTAGAGGTCAGCAGCATCTCTTAAACCACAATTTAACTCATTTCAGCCATAGTTAAGGCCGGTAATGACTCTTAGTCAAGAAGAGCACAAAGGTCCATGCCGACGATTTTTATGAGTACTCTTTCATGTTGTTTTAAGAACTCATTTTTTTAGTATCCTTTACCAAAAGTGGAAGGGAAAAAATAGTTAAAGTAATAGAAGGAGAGAGAAAAAAATAAAGAGGGAGTTAAGTGAATTGACCATAGAGATATAAAGATATAGAGACCTGATTCCCTTCAATAGCAGTGAAACAGCGTTCTGTTGTTTCTGTGTGTGCAAAATAAACAAAGTAATTTATACGACGTCATCGTAAGCTGATCTTAGAGATATAATCTATGAATGATGAAGAGAATAAACTCTCTACAGTAAACCCTTGATATAACGAACTTCGGATACAACGAACCTCCTGGAGCTGGCCGAACAAGCCTCAGATATAACGAACTTAAGTTCATTATATCTGAGGATACCAAACTTCCTTGAGCTGGCCGAACAAGCCTCATATATAACGAACTAATTGACCTACTCCCGTTCTGAAGAGTTCCAACGTAATAAAAAGGGGCTTCATGTCGTTAAAAAATAAACGGGTCTAATGATTGAAGACCCTTTTTCTTGCTTTGAGACCTTTTCGGGACAGGAGAAGGATAATTTATTCACCCCTTTCTCCTTTTATCCCTCTAATTCAATCACTTCTTTCTCCCTCTTTTTTTTGTAGTAAAAGAGTGAGTCCCTAATATATATAAAGGCGTAAGAAAGTAGAACGTGCCCACACAACTTTTCTTAGCAATATGAACATTTTGTGCCCACGTCTTTTTTCATACCACACTATTGTTATTTGCACAGTACATGCAAGGTCTGTATAATAAGGTCTGGGCAATACAAAAACAAACATGTAGCAATGTGACTACTCAATGACGTCACTGGAGAACGATTATATCTATCCATTTATAAATCAATCAATTTCTCTATCTATCTATCTATAAATATATATGTGTGTGTGTATAAATAATAAAATTAATATATATATAAATATACGAGGTATGATCAAAAAGTATCCGACTTTTGGTTTTATTGGTCAAACGAACACAGCTATGGGGGCGGGACTTGCTGTGTGGTTGGGAGCATGACTACTGCGCATGCTCATTTTTTTCTACAGCTACAATACAAGTCAGTCGGCGTCAGGCCATTCATGATTGAACAGGTGCAAGTGGGTGTCGTCGGATTTTATTTTATTTAAAATGTCAGAAAAAGTCAAACAGCGTTATTGCATAAAATTTTGTTTTAATCTTGGTGATTCGCAAGTGGAAACAATTTGCAAGATTTAAAAAGTGTTTTGGAAATGAAGCGATGGGCACCACACAGATAAAGGAGTGGTACAACCGCTTCAAAGATGGCCGCTTGTCAGTTGAAAGTGAACCACGCTCAGGGAGGCCCTCAACATCGAAAAACGATGCCATCATTGATCAAGTGAGGAACCTGGTGATGCAGAACCGCCGAATCACGATCAGAGAACTTGTAGACGAGGTGAATATTAGTTTTGGTTCCATTCAATCAATTTTTGCTGTTCGACTTTTTCTGACATTTTAAAGAAAATAAAATCCGACGACACTCACTTGCACCTGTTCAATCATGAATGGCCTGACGCCGACTGACTTGTATTGGAGCTGTAGAAAAAAATGAGCATGCGCAGTAGTCATGCTCCCAACCACACAGTAAGTCCCGCCCCCATAGCTGTGTTCGTTTGACCAATAAAACCAAAAGTCGGATACTTTTTGATCATACCTCGTATATATTCGTTCTCCAGTGACGTCATTGAGTAGTTATACTGCTAGGATTACATGTTTGTTTTTGTATTGCCTAGACCTTATTATACAGACCTTGAGTACATATAGGTAATTTAATAATAAATTTGATGTAGGAATGAATAGAACTCATGTAGCCTAAATTAGTATACTCATAAACTAACACATAGGCATAGAAGACCCAGTAATTAACAGTAGCTTCATTAGACAAGTTTTATAGCAATAAAACGGATTACTCTTATCCAAGGAGTACTAAAGAGATGGAGGGAACACTCCTAATGTAAACAATAATATTTGTACCTATGTAGTCACACTTTACACAGTTTTTTACTACTAAAAGAGATAAAATTAAGTTTCTCAACGACGATTCCAAAAGCTTATAGACTCCACGGACTGATTAGTCACCGGCACAAATCCTCAACTTCATCCTTAGGGGGTTGTAAGTAGACGTGGAGTCCTCTTCCTCTTTATTGGACTCGAATGTCGTCGTTGAGAAACTTAATTTCATCTCTTTAGTAGTATAAAACTGTGTAAAGTGTGACTACATAACTACACATATTATTGTTTACATTAGGAGGTTCCCTCCATCTCTTTAGTACTCCTTGTCTTATCCAAACTCTCCATCTGAAAACATTTCCTCGCTTTATATTAAGTCATTTTACTCTTCTAGTTAATATTTAGTGATATTAGTGTGAATAGCAGAACAATAATCTTATCTTAAAAGAGACTTTAGGGCTATATTCTTTTTGAAACCGTTGGTTATGTGAGATAATAAATTAAAGTATTATTATCCTAGCACAAATACGTACAATATTTCAACTAACCGTTGAGATAAAATAGATAAAATGAATGCGAGAAAGGGAAATAAATCATTTCCTGAAAGAAATGTGTGGTATTCATTTTGAATTTAGAAGGCCATTAATCATTTTGATCCTTTGATTTATATAAATTATCTTCTTAATTTATAAATATAATGAATGAATAAAAAAAATTATATAGTTATTTTGTAAAATAGGATTTTTTTGGTTTATGACATAAATGGTTTTTTAGATGCATTAAGGAGGATTGCGATAAATTTGAGATCAAAACGCCTAGTATATATACGTAAGAATTTTTTATTATAAGGCATAAGAAAATTACTCCATCAAATTTAAGGCGTGACCAAATGCTATAAAGACTTTAGCTGGTATCTGATGAAAAACAGGTTTGTGTAATTGTTTTTTTGGGGGGGAAGATAATATGTTATATCTGTGACACCAAAAATGATATATAATTTGAAACTATAAACATAAATATATTAATTACCTCCGCCGAAGGAGGTATTGTTTTCACTGGCGTTTGTTGGTTTGTTAGTTTGTTGGTTTGTTGGTTTCTCAGCAGGATAACTCAAAACGTACTGAACGGATTCGAATGAAACTTTGTGGAGTTGTTGGAAATGCCAAAAGGAACAAGTGATTAAATTTTGGCATCTATAAGTGCTTTTTTAATATGCAAAATGAGCAAAATACTAAATGAAATGGGGTCTCTATTCAGGGAGTAGGAAAGAACAAACGCTAAAAAAAAATTCATTGACGTATTATTGTTCATATATCAGCTCAGGACTATGTTAACCCAGTGACGTAGCTTAAACTTCTTCCTCTTCCCGTCTCTGAGTGCTTTTTTAATATGCAAAATGAGCTAACAGAGAGGAAACAATGATTAGAGATAGAAAATCGGGCGTGTGAAAGGAGAATGTTTGAATGGGAATGTTGTGGGGATCGGCGGAGGTACACACTCTCTGAGTGTATATATGCCTCTAGTTTAGAATAGAATCAGTATTCCATGTCAACTGGTTACACCTTACTATAGACAATTTTGATAATTTTAGTAGACTTATTAGACACTATATGGCGTATTAGTCCAGCACTTTAGGTAACTGATACTCAAAGGGGCACTCAATTTTTTTAAACTTTAATGTTTATATGTTTTTACAACCCATTTGCTTTGGGATTAATGTAAATATTTCATTTTTATTTATTTACATAATAAACAAACTGGTTGAAAAAAAACGTGGCCCATCTTTTACTTCCACAGACAAAAAAAAATTCTCCAGAGTGACTGAGTACTTATATATATATATATATATATAGGTATATATATAAACAAAAATACAGTTTTGGCGCTTCAGAATGGCGTATCTTTTCTTCCGCAAATTAATTTGTATAAAATTTTGTTTGAAGGTAGTAAAAACATTTGAGGGGAACCTCAATGGGATCATCGTCAAACAGGCTCCCAACTAGAGGAATGTGGAACATTTAGTACTAATGTATATTCCATAAGCCTTGTGGCGAGTCAATAATATAATTGTAATGTTCACAAGTATTTGCTTAACCCATGTGATAAAACAACCTCTATCTATCACGCGTAATATTAATGGCTGTGTTTTCACCTGTCCACAGTAAAGAAAAACTGTATTTAGTCTGCAACTACCATTTGTTTTTATTTGAAAGTACTTCTTGTAATTGTTTTATTTAGTCTTATAAATATTTCAAATTGTTATTTTTATGTTTAATTATTGTAAGTATATTTGTTCATGTGAAAAGCTATTTATGTATTTATTTTTACAAACTATTTTATTTTATTTTCTTAACTTAAAAAAATACAGAAAACTATAAAAAATGTATGCATAAATACCATAAAATACCATATGTACAGAACATACCTATACACATAATTTATTTACTTTATTTGCGAATATCATACAATAAGAAACAGTTTGTATAGTATATAAGGTGCATAATTGACTTTGCATGTACATTTTTTTATTCGTTTTACGTTTGTGATTTTACGATTATGGCCAATTGACCCATCTTTGATTAATCTTGATAATAAAGCAGTTTCTTCTTTTTACCAATAATGTTTTAGAATAATAATAATAAACTTGTTACTCGCCACACATCATAAATGCCTCAGTTTTCCCCTTTTCACAGTGAAGAAGGATCGTATTGAGTCCTTTTTTTAGGGGTGGATCAAAATTGACCCTTAGACGACCAGTAGACCTCCCAAAAAAAACCACTTTTTTAGTTCTTTCACATATACCCAGCGATTATGGTTCATTTTTTGATGCTGAAAACGAGTATCTAAATAAAAAATCTCTAGCATGTTTAGAAATCGGACGTCACTGGTGTCAAAGGTTTCGTTATGAAGCAAAACTTTTTTGTTATTACTTATTTTGAAAAAAACTAGTTTTACAAAATTCAGCTATGATCAATTGATGACTTTGTTATTTTTTGCAAATTTTCGTCAAATAATATTTAGTGCCAATAAATGAACATAAGTGCTGACGCACCAACCATTTTTTAAATAACAGCTCCTACTAGGGTTCTTTATAGTTTCAGGAAGGAAAAAGAAAAAGAGGGTACTCAAGTGATGTTTTTAAGTTATCTTTTAAATATAATACAATAACCATTTAATATTATTTCATCAAAACCTGTTTTTATTTATAAACACGTGATTTAAACACCGTATCAGATTCAATTTCACTCTGTGATCTATCAGTCAAGTGCCTTTAACATAAAATGGAAACTCGGACACTGAAGAAGTGCTTAAGCGAGGCACTGGGTATTGATTATACTCTAGAAATTTTCAAACCAGGTCCATTCCCGTTAACCGAAGAGGTGATACGGCACTTTTACTTTCATCTTTGGTCTTTGGGTAGACCGGACGCGCAGCTAGCTGCCCGTAGCACCGCCGATTCCCTACTTCGTCTCTGGGCACCGTCTTATTTGCCACTCATGGCGAGGAAAAAATTAATTAAGAAGCTCCATCGCCTCCATGATCTATTTCGTGGGGTGTGGGATTCACTGCGACGGAAGCGAAAAAACGCCGAGGAGAAGAAGGAGCTCTTTCTCAAGGAATTGCAAACTCGTTTCGATGTCAGTGCCGAAAGTGCTTTGGACATCATCGAAGCCGACAAAACTCTTAGCCGGGTAAACATTCCTTTAATAATTGTAATAAGCTATGATTAATTTACCAAAGAATAACAAGAATTTTTATACCAAATGCCACCACCTATATCTCATTGAGCGTTTCTACCTTCAGCTTACAAACATCCATCCAACCTTCTTGGAGCTCCCGGTCACACAATGGGCTTCTGATTCAACATTCATTGAGTTAAGCGGCATCGTCACCTCTCTTCAAGTTGTCAATGACGCGGCAGAGAGGGCCGTCAAGTTCGGGTCTGACTTTACTAAAGTGCTGACCAAGAGCGAGAAACAGCGTCAGAACATTCTTCAGGCTGTTGAACTTTCACGTCGTGCGTTTCCTCACGCAACCCGAAAGTGTTTCAATCGTGTCAACGCTACCAGCTCTGTGATTGAGCTGATGGTATCGTCTGGTTATGACGCCCGTTAGATTCATTTACGGAATTCATAGTTCAATCCATAATTTTTTGATTGTCAAATATGAGCATATATATATAATATTATATATATAATATATTATATATATAATAAATATTATATATATATTATATATATATATATTATATTATATATATATATATTATTTATATAATAATAATAAAATATATGTTGAACAAAATGTCTATTGGCGAATTCACGAGATTACCATAATGACATTTCCATTGAAAAACTGTATTTTGAGAAAAACAAAAATTAAAAGAATTGGTATCAATACTGATGAGAGGGATTCAGAGGGAGTAGATTGGGATTCGATGGGGAAAATCTACTATCATTAGTCGTTTTAAAAACGTATTAAAAAGATAACTTAAAACATCAACATGAGTACTCTCTTTTTCTTTTTCCTTCTTGAAACTATAAAGAACCCTAGTAGGAGCTGTTATTTAAAAAATGGTTGGTGCGTCAGCACTTATGTTCATTTATTGGCACTAAATATTATTTGACGAAAATTTGCAAAAAATAACAAAGTCATCAATTGATCATAGCTAAATTTTGTAAAACTAGTTTTTTTCAAAATAAGTAATAACCAAAAGTTTTGCTTCATAACGAAACCTTTGACACCAGTGACGTCCGATTTCTAAACATGCTAGAGATTTTTTATTTAGATACTCGTTTTCAGCATCAAAAAATGAACCAGAATCGCTGGGTATATGTGAAAGAACTAAAAAAGTGGGTTTTTTTTGGGAGGTCTAACGACCAGTGTTACTTTATATGAGATTTGATAACTGTGATATCCTCGGATGGGATTAATAAAGTTGGACAAGGCGGAATATTGAAACCAAGTGATCTTTATTACTCCAATGTAGATCAAAGAGTGAAGATAAGTATATAAGGAGTCAGTCTCTTTTATAGTAAAATTTCGGGAGGGGAAGTATTTTCTGTACACAATCAAAGAGTCTTGCTTGAGCAAGAGTAAAGAGATGTACATAAGCAAAGAGTCTTGCCTGAGCAAGAGTAAAGAGATTACACATATGAGTTATACATATTATTACAATAACAAAGTTATTTTTTACTCATTTTATTGATGGGACCACATTAGGAAAACTCACAGAATTTGAAAGTGAAAAAAACGACATTAAATGTTTTTTTCTGGTTTTAAAAGCTCAAATGAGCAAATTTGACCATATAAGCGTCACTTAAGGGTTAAGATATGCAAATATATTATACTGACTAATACTATGTATTTTATTTTATTCCTTAATCGTTTTTTAATTTTCTTATAAAAACAAATAAATTAAAACATATCAATTATTCTCTTGCAGATAGTATTTTACATAAAAGAAAGGAGAAATGCAATATATTTTTTCTTCAATTAATTTGAAAACTTTTTCCCATGCATTCCAAAATTCCTTCGAAGTCTGCAAAGTAAAATTGTTCAACGCTTATGCATTTAATGATAATAACATTTCAACAAATGCCTCCAAAGCAATAGCAAGTTTCAGACCTGATTGCATATGCATATTTTATGAAAATAAATTTAAGCAATTCAATTGTCACCGTTGCTTTAAATGAATTTGATTTTTAGAATGTTTTTGAGGTAATTTTTTAAATATCACTGTCCTTTTAATACTTTTTGTATGTCTGTTTTTTTATATCTGTTTTTTTCCATGTGGATGTTTGCAAACTTTATTTTATTAGTATTTTATGTACTATGTTCGTCTTTTTAGTTTTCTCTCTGTAAATAAGGATAAATAATATATATGTGAAAAAAAAAAAAAAAAAAAAAAAACATTTCAACAAATAGGCTAGATAAGCTCCATATACGGTAGATAATGCCATTATTCAGATAAAAGAGGGATATAAATTATAATGGTATTGAATGCATTTGCGTCGAATTAATCGTATGTTCCTAAAAAGATATCAACAAATAACGTGGTGGGCGATATGCCAAAGACTAATCTGACAAAGAAGGAGAGATGATACATCTCCTTCTTTCCAAGATTCCCCCAAACGATTCATTAGATCAGCGGTACTCAACCTTGTCCAAGAGCCACATAGACGAAAAAATCTTTTTGCAAGAGCCATGTCGCGCCACATTATGTAATATCACCGCATTATGTAATAATCAGAAAATGACCGAGACACTTTTTTTCGCCGAGAGCCGGGCTGGGACTTAAATTTTTCAAATATGCGTTCGTTCGTCATTCTGAAATTAGCGACGTTTTTTTCACAGAAAATAATTTTGCTATTTTTTATATTTAAAAAGTATTTTCTAAAAGAAAGTGATAACGTTTCTTTAGCAAATAATTTTTTAATATTTCTTAAAAATATACAATTATTTTCTACAAAAAACGTCGTCACTTTCGGTCGTTTCCTGGTAATAATTAGACACTGAAAAGCGAGGGATATTTTGGGCGTGTGAAAGGGAGAATGTTTGAATGGTACAATTGAGTTCAGGCTCTTTGTTATCACTATTCTCTTTCCTCTTTTGAGGAATATTTATTTCATTTATGAAGTCGGCCGGAACGGAAGGTATTTATTTTATACTGAATCTCTGTTTTTGCTTCTGTTCTGAGGAAAGAGAATAGTGATAACAAGAGCCTGAACTCAATTGTACCATTCAAACATTCTCCCTCTCAAACGCCCAAAATATCCCTCGCTTTTCTATGTCTAGTAATAATGTAATACATTTTTAGTGGGACTTAAAAGAGCTACAAATAGTCTTACAGGAGCCGCATGCTTCTCGCGAGCCGCGGGTTGATTATCGCTGCATTAGGTTATGACAAAATATTCAATGAATAACTTTGAGGGCTTAAAAAGTGTATAAGTTTCGAGGGACACTCCCGAAAATTCAGTATCGGTATTTTGATTTTATTCACCCAAAGATATTTTAAGATTTTAAAATTTTAATTTAATTCCTAAAAGTCCTTCATATTTTCTTTGTATGACTTTGAAGAGTTAAGGTGTGATTTGGACAAAGAAACTCACTTCCATCATGTCCTCCTTTGGCTTTCAAGATGTCGCATATATGAAAAAAGACTTTCGTCATACTTTCTTCTCTAAGGACAAAAAATGTATTGAAGTGTCATCCCGAATAGACTTATTTTTAACAAAAGGCTTTCAGAACGACGCCATAGAATCCTATGATGTCATTGATACTAGGTTATCAGATCACAAGGCTCTAAAAATGCAACTAAACCCTCAAGAAAAGAATACAGAAGCAAAGGCTTTTGGAAATTAAACATTTCTCTTACTCAAGACAGATCTACTAATGAGGAAATAGAAAGTATTATTCAAGATACTAATTTTAGATTATCAATAAACCAAAGGGCGGACGTTTTTGAATTGACTGAAAAAATGTTTGTCCAAATAAAGAGCCTCCTACGCAGAAAAGGCTCTATTCGTGCTGCAGCTAAAAGAAGAAAACTAGGTGATCTAGAAAAAATAACAGAATCAGCTCAGTCTTCAGCAGAAAAGTACTTTGAAGCCAATCAATTGTATCGTGAAGCCGACTTAAGCTATCGTACAAAGCTTAAATTAGAGGCCATTCAAGATCTCTCCCACTCAAGATTGAAGTGCGTCGAAGAAGAGAGAAGAAGAAGCATACGAAAGGTTATTTCACTTGTAACACAGTCTGGTGAAGTTTCAAATAAACCCGAATACATTTGCAAGAAAATACGAGACTACTACTCCGAATTATACAACTGTTTCGACTGCAAGAACAATATTAAGTGTTATAGGTGCACCATCAAAAACGCTTCTTTTTGCCATAACCTAAGAACACAAAAGGATGAGAAGAACACAGTCTGTGAAAGAGACAACAATTTACTGGAAAAACATCTATCAAAGGACGAAATAAGGAAAGCTATTTCTGAGGCGAAGCTAAACAGATCCCCAGGCCCATCAGGGTTCAACTTTGAATTTTATAAAAAATACAGTGATCTTTTAATTCCAATTTTACTGCATTTTTACGAAAAAGTTATGGCTGTTGGACATTTCCCAGAGTTTGCTTCTAATGGGCGCATCGTTTTAATACCAAAAAGCAACAAAGACCCCAGGCATCTGAGGAATCTTCGCCCACTCACAATGCAGAATTGTATTTTTAAAATTTTCTCAATAATTTTATCGAATCGTTTGAGCCTCGTTTTATCCAAAATTTTAAATCCTAGTCAATATGGTTTTATAAAACAAAAGCGTATGGAAAACATTACGTTTGGTCTACAAACCCTATTAGAGTCCATGGATAAAGTTTCTGTGATGACAATAGATTTTGCCAAAGCCTTTGATACGCTTTCACATAAATTTATCATTCATACCCTTTTAAAAAAGGATTTGGCGATTTTATCATTCGAATGGTTGGTGCTATCTTAGCCAGATCTAAAACTCTTATTCACTATGGGAGTCAAATGGACTTCTTTGAGAACAAACGAGGCGTTAGACAAGGCGACCCAAGCGCAGCACTTCTCTTTGTGCTTTGCTTGGATCCGCTAATAATAAAATTAAACACTGACAGCAAGATCAATGGCTTTTCGCCAAACCTAAATCAAAAATGTCTCAGTTATGCTGACGACATGACTTTGATTTTTGGAGGTAGTCCTCTAGAGACTGTTAGGTCCATACAAAGCACAATGAAAATTATTAATAAGTATTCGATTGAGGCAGGCCTCACAGTTAACGAGGAGAAAACGGAGATCCTGAGTAATTACGGAGAAATAATTGAGAAAGCATGGCCTATGTTCAAATCAAAAGCATGTATCTACCTACTGGGCTCCTGGGTTGGAGATAAGTGTACGGAGAAAAATCTTCATGAGATTAAAGTAAGAATTAAAAAGGCCTTAATTTTTTTTCGTCTATGAACCTCAACATGTGGGATAAAATCCAGGCATGGAATGTGTATATAATTCCAAAGGTTACACATCTCCTCCGAGTGACCCCATACGATGACAGCCTATGCCAAGACATTTTAAATACAGAAAAAGCGTTTTTCAATTTAAACAAGAAAAGAAATATATCATTCGAAAGACTTCACAATCCCTCTTCTTATGGTGGCCTCTCCATTTTGTCCTTCAAAGACCTATGGAAATCATTGAATCTTTATTGGATACAAAAACTCTGGGCAATGGATGAATTCTGGAGTATACACTTAGTCAAATGTATAGACTTAAATTACCGTAGTGATCCATATGCGGGTTTGAAAAAGGTGTTCCATGAGCTTTCTCAATACTCTTCGCGCATACAAAAACTTTGTAACAGTCTGGAATCAAGTATTAAGAACTTTGAAATATCTCTTAGATGGGAAATGCCCACACGAGAGTGTTTCAATGACTTAAATACATATTCCAGGAGCTTGAACTTTGCCGCTGAAACAGCTAATAAAGAACTTCTCATTTACAAACTAGCTTTTCAAAGATATACTCACTTTTTCGGGAAACATGTTCCAATAATCAAGCCCGAAGTCCCATTTCGTTTAAAATTGTTTAACACACCATCCTCAAAATTTCGCAGTCTCTCCCAAACACCTACCTTAGAACCCTTCATTAACTACCTAAAAAGAAGACAACTTGATTTAACAGTGAGCATGAGTACTAAAATGATTAAGAATCCCCTCCTCTCATCTTCTGAAAGATGGTTTAAATATAGAGTGCTCACTGGGACACTTGAAGTTCGGGAAAAGTTCTTCTCTGGCCCACAGAGCCTCTGTAGATTTTGCCACGATAACAGGGAAACGACGGATCACTTTTTATTTGATTGCTCTAAGCTACAGGAAGTTTATACCGAAACTGGAGAAATTCTTCGCCTCCAATACAACTTTTATACTCCAACGAGGGACCATTTTATAGCCTTTTACACTGGTCAAATGGAGGCCGTCATCAACGCTATCATCACCAAAACCCAGCAAATTTTATATGCCAAAAGAAGCTCCAATGACCACGATATTTCTGGCGTTTCCAATATTATTAATTTACATCTTCGTGTTTTACAAAAAAGTTTTTATCCAATTGGAAAGTGTTTGTGATTACTTTTTAATATTTTATATGCTTTTTTGTTATTTGATTCCTGTTTTATCTGTCTAGTAGAATGTTCTTTCCGTCATGTCTATATAAATCTTTATAGAAATTAATAAAGTATCGCCTTATGGCCAAAAAAAAAAAAAGGTGTGATTGGACCTTTTTGTTATTTCTTATGATGTATGTTTTCTATATGTGTATTTTATGCGGGGAGAAAAAGTTCTCTATGATTCTTTCATAAAAACGCTTTAGATTCGGATAAAAGTTTATATGGAGGATTTGGGTTGCTAATAAATATTTTGTTTTGGGTGGGGTGTTGTTCCCTGAAAAAATGTATATAAACAAAAGATCATTGTTTGTTTGTTCGGTCCTCTGTATCTCATTTACACCTAGTTGTATAATGATAAACTTTTTGATCAAAAAGTTTGAGATGTCAAAGAAATATTAGGTGAAAGTGGGCATTTCTGGAAAATCTCAAGGAATGCTGGGTATTAATATAAATTATATAAATATGTTGCTACAATCCAACATATTAAATATTTTACACTGTCTTATAATATTTGATAGCCGAATAAAAAAAAGTATAACCAAAAAAAATAAAATATATTTATATATATTAAATTGAAGTTTCTTAATTATAGCCATACGAAGCGTATTATTTTATTATTATACGTAGAGAATTCATTTCCAATCGGGATTATCCTACATTTGAAGTTGTTTTGTTAATTGATCCGTGGAAGAAAAAAACATATGGGGAGGTCACAGAGGTTACAGAAATCATTCGGTAGTAATATAAGTATCGTTTATTGTTTTTCGCCTATATATATAATCTTAAAGCTTTTGTGAATGAATAATTATAAGTTAAAGTTTGTCGACTTTATTATGAAAAATGTAAAACTTTTAATGTATGAACTTATTTATATAGGTGTGGTGTATTAGCCTCAAAAAAAATATTTAAATCGCTACTCATATATAGTTAATCAATTGCTGATATAATAATATTAAAATATTTTTCATCATTTAATAATTAAAAAATATATAAAAACAGTTGAAATTTAATTAAAAATTATTGCCGTTGATTACTGTGCCATAGGAACAAGTGTATAAAATGATATCCATTGGCATGGTTGCAACAGACTACTTAAAAATATCATTACATTATAACGTTAATCAAGGAGTGTTAATGGTCAGGAACAATTGAATAACATATATTTCCAAATAATAAGCTCTAGTTGTCTACAGGGAACAATAAAATAATCAGTTTGACTTTTAATCGAAAGTTCATCACCAATCAGGGTTGTTAAAATCCCATGTTTTGAAAATAAAAACCTGGTTTTTGAATTAAAAACGGACAAAATAGAATACCCCTTAGCCTAAAAACTTAATTCAAAATATTCTTAATTGTTACCTAATAAAAGAATTGCTTGTAATATCTGTCAATAGGGAATGGTTAGATAAAGTAGATATTTAGATTATTATATACAAAAATTGCAAACAGGAATTTTGAAAGTCGTTTCTACTATTTCATATTTTTTTTCGCATATTGTAAGTCCACTATTAAGATTTGAAGAATTGGAGAAACATCCACGAATTGACGTCTCTAAAGAATCCAGTGGACTTATAAATGTTACATGATTACCGACGCCAGATAAAATACTTTGCTCTTGATGTATGAACTAAACTTTTGGTGTGCATAAATATATATCGAAGAAAAGCACACAGTTAAAAAAGTAGCGCGTTGGCATATGAGAAATATGTTCTACTCCTTCCCGTAGGTTTTTTGTCTTCCCATAGACATAGCTTATAAAAAGCCAGACAAAATACGACACAGTTATTTTTTTTGGCGCCAGTGAAACACCCATAATGCTACTCGATCTTTCATGGTATAGAATGAAAAAGCACTTAATTGTACCCTATAAAAAACACTATCCGGTTTTTCAAAGATAAAATGCCCAGTTCGAGTGGGTAACTAGATGAATACCCGGGAATCTACCCACTAAAACCCTGTGACCATTCATTTTATAACATTCGATAATCGTATAGTCAAGATTCCTTTTTAGATTACAAAGCGTTTTGGAATAATCAGTGAAGTGAAATAAACACTCAGATGACTGGTAGTAAGGCTTTATTTAACGTATTGTTGACTGAGCATTTGAGACACAACTGAAGCGTAAAAGACTAGAAGAAAGGGAGGGAGAGGGTGGACAAAAGAAGCAGCCATGCTCCTGCTAAATTTCACATCATTCTTCCCCGCTCAATTTGGATAGAATTTAGTGGTTTTACGCTCCCTTCCAGACCTCCGTGGTGCTGTTGATGGGGTGTCAGATTTTCCTCCGATTAATCCACTCCAGGGAGCTCAGTTGTGGGATTGGGGGTATCCTGGAGTTCTTGAGTATCTGCAAGAGGGATTGATATATCACTCTCTGGGGTTTCAAGTGGTATTATGCTCTCAGGACAAGGATTGCTCCCAATGGGTGCCAAATGCTTCAAGGAAACTGTTGACTCCCTCCCATTAGGGAATCTCACATGGGCATAATGAGGGTTAACTTCCATAAGCTCTGCTTCATCGACTAGAGGATCACTCTTAGAAGTCCTCACATGTCTTTTTACCAGAACCGGCCCTGGTGTTGTGAGCCAAGTTGGCAATGAAACTCCATTAGTTGTTTTTCTATCGTGACGGAACATGCGTTCATGAGGAGTTTCATTAGTTGAAGTGCATAGTAGTGAACGGATAGAGTGCAATGCATCATGGAGTACGGCTCCATTAGTTTTAAGAGCTAACTGAACTGTTTTCCAAATTACTCCGTTATATTTTTCTATCTGCCCATTGCCCGATGGGTTATAGGGTGTTGAATGACTTATTGCAACTCCTTTTTATGAAGGAATTCACTTAATTCCTTCGACATAAATCCTTTCCCTCTGTCAGTGTGTACAAGGCTAGGTAATCCAAAAATAGAAAACACCTCAAGTAGTCCACGTATGACACTTTGAGATGAAACATCAGGACATTGGTACGCAAAAGGGAATCTGGAATATTAATCCACCATGGTCAAGAGATATTTGTTCCTTGAGCATGATGGGAGTGGACCCTTAAAGTCAAGACTTAGTCTTTCCATTGGTTTTGTTGCTTTAATAAGCGGTTCATTAGAAGGTTTGAAAAAGAGGGGTTTAAGTTCTCTACACTCCTTACAGCTAAAAATAGCCTTTCTAACCTCATCAATGGAAAAAGGCAAATTTTTGCTCTTGATAAAGTGAAAGAATCTTCTGATTCCTGGATGACACAGATCCTTATGAAGTTGAAGTAGTTGACCTGCACTATGAGTTGATCCACAAACGCGCGATAAACCATCAGCGACTACGTTTGCTTTACCTGGTCGGTGAATAATTGTATAGCTAAAGCATGACAGTTCTAACCTCCATCTCATTATTTTTTCGTTTTTGATTTTGCATGTATGCCGTTGGTTAAAAACGTATGATACAGACTCCTGATCCGTTATAAGGGTAAAATGACGACCAAGAAGGAAATGTCTCCACTTACGAATAGATTCGACGATTGCATAGGCTTCCTTTTCTACGGAGGGGTGTCGTTTTTCACTAGGCGAAAGGGTTCGTGAATAAAAGGCAACAGGTCTTCCTTCTTGTCCTAGGGTCGCTCCAATCGCATGCTCCGAGGCGTCAGTCTCTACCGTCATTGGCATTGATAGGTCTACCACAGTCATAGTAGACCTTGATATTTCCTTCTTCAAATTTTCAAAATGTTCTTCTGCTTGTGAGTCTAAAGGAAAATTACTTATATTAGAGAAAGGTTTTATCTTATAAGAAAATCTCGGTATCCACTTGGAGTAGTGTGAAAACATGCCTAAAGCCCGTTTAAGAGACTTTTTATCTTTAGGTAAGGGCATATCCTAAAAGAGATTTCATTCTATCAGGATCTGGCTTGAGAGTTCCGTGGGCAATTTCACAGCCAAGCAATTTAATATTTGTTAATCTGAACTTGCTCTTGTTTTCGTTGATGGTGAGTCTGTATTTCTTGGCAGCATCCATAAATTTGTTTAGGTTAATTTCATGTTCGGCTAAATCTTTTCCACAAATAGTGACATCATCTATATAGGCGAAAGTATTTTTCAGGTTTTCCTTTTCGATAATAAAATCAATGATTCGTTGAAAACTAGCCACTCCATTAGTTACGCCAAACGGTATTCTTTTGAATTGAAAAAGTTTACCACAAGCCTCAAATGCGGTATAAAACCTTTCATCTTCGAGAATCTCTACCTGATGATAAGCACTTTTGAGATCTACAGTGCTAAATACCCTATTTGCGGCGACTTTTGAAATTAAATCATTAATTCTAGGTAGAGGGTAAGCGTCTAGAAGTGTGAATTTATTTATAGTCTGAGAATAATCAATCACTAACCTCTTTTTATTTGAGTTCGTCACTACAACGACTTGGGCTCTCCATGGGGATCTGCAAGGCTCAATTATGTCCTCCAGTAACATTCTTTTCACCTCCGTGTCGATGAACTCTTCATCTTCTCTCGAATGACGTCTTGATTTTGTAGCGATCGGTTTGCAATCGGGAAGTAGATTTGAGAATAGTCTCGGTGAAGGCACTCCACCTATGGAGGCGAGAGCACATGTAGATGTAACGTCGGTATAAGCAACCTCCAAGGCCGGCAACATTCCTCCAAAGGTAATCCGGACATGAGAGTGTAGATATTTTTTATAATTACCTCGCATTTTCCAAGGGTAGAAGAGGTTAAGTCAGTAGATGCCATGCTACTACTTTCCGGGGAAATATTCCAACCATGTTGTTTTTATCAGATCATGATTTAGAAAAGATATAGAGCTACCTGTGTCAACAAGAGCATCAATAGGCAATTCATTAAGAATTATTTGAATTGAAGCTCTTCTAAGGCGGAGGTCCACTAATAATTCCCGGTTTCTTGATAGTAATAGTAACTATGACAGATAAAGCTCTATCAATTCTTCGAGCCTTACAGGCTCGACTATAGTGACCTTTCTTTTCACATTTTCTGCAGGTGACATTACGCGCAGGGCACTGTGCCCTCTGATGAAAAGCGTATCCGCAGAAGAAACATCTACTCCGAGTGAACGCGCACGCTTTTTCTTCTTCTAGAGGAGGGGGATTTGTTTCCTTTTCATGTACAGTATTTACAAGGGGTGAATAAGCCTGAGCATATGAACTTGCTTGCAGCTCAGCCATATCCATTGCCCTTGCCTGATCAAAAGCAGACTCGAGTGTCAGGGTATACTTTTCAAGTAATCTTTGACGGATCGAACTGGACCTTAATCCACTGATAAAAGAATCCCTCAAAGAATAATTTCGAATCTGGTCTGACGAAGCGGCTTTAAAGTTGCAGTCCTTACTTAATAATTTCAGAGACTGTAAAAACTGTTCTAGAGAATCCCCTTCCTCCTGGTTTTTTGATGATAGTAGGTGGCGAGCAAAGACCTCACTTTTCTTCTTATTAAAGATGGAATCCAGTATCTTAACGGCGTCCTCATACGTAGCCGCTTCTGAGATGTATTCATATATTGAAGCACTTACGTGGTTGATCAAAATGTTACCTGTAGGTCCGAGGTACTCTTAAGAAAGTTTTCAAATGTAGTGATCCAATGCGTCCATTGCTTGGACCCTATTTGAGTGCTGGGGTCGGCATCAAGACACACTGGCTTCAAGAATTTGTCCATGATACAATACGTTAAATAAACTGAAGTGAAATAAACACTCAGATGACCGGTAGTAAGGCTTTATTTAACGTATTGTTGACTGAGCATTTGAGACACAACTGAAGCGTAAAAGACTAGAAGAAAAGGGAGGGAGAGGGTGAACAAAAGAAGCAGCCATGCTCCTGCTAAATTTCACATCAATCAGTAAGTTAAACTCAATGTTCCTCGAAAATATGAAGGGATTTTTCCCCGGTTAAAAACATTTTATTCGGTACTCTGAGAAAAAAAAATTAAAAGCATAAGTCAAACAACAGTCAAATAAACAATCATAAAAAAAACACATAAAAGGAGTGTAAAGCCTATTTTTATCATACGCCTTATTAATTCGGGAACAAATATAAATTGTTATGTACAAATTACGAATATTATACATACATTATTATGACATTATTTTCGTAATACTATTAAGCCGCTTGTGATATACAGATCTATATTATATAAATATTATATGAACTAGGAGTCAATCATGATCATATTGTGAAAATAGTGACCGTTGTTTAATATTATCCAGCCTGATTGAATATTTGGTTGACATATGAGAGGGAGTTGATTGGTCGGGTTTTTTTTCGACAAAAGCATGTCGCCATGCATATAAACCTTAGCTTTAAAGTTTATGTAGAAATCAATGATGTCATTTGTTGTAGGATAAAGTATTAATGTAATATTCACTAAACAAACGATTATTTAAGAAAACAAACAGTTAACTTGTTTGTTTGTTGAACTCCTAGATAACCCTCACCCCACCAGAACTTAATCCGGTATCAGCGGGTGAAAGTTTACTTAGGAGCTAAGATCTTTATTATTGAATAAGTTGAATTTACAGAAAATGTCGAATATTTTCAGCATTGAAAGCATTCAAAAAATGGAAAAAAATGAAAGGTAAGCTAATCCTTAAGTTCTCTATAACAAATTAGTATAAAATTCTTGTAAAAAATGAATTCTTTATTTTCAAGGTTTGACGCAAACAGCATGCTAAATTGAGTAGTTCCATTTTTAGGATTTACACTAATTATTTGTCCAAGATATTGGGTTGTTAGAGGTAATTTAAATCAGTTTCTGTATAAATTTATTAGGGCTGTGTACTTAGACATTAAGATTTTATTTAGTGAAGGTGGGGGGTTTGTGTTTATTAGGCTGTTTGTTAGAGTCTTCATTGGTGTCTTCTTAGCTTTGGACTCCTCGGCGAACTGGTACATCTCCTTTACGGTGCGAGCACAGTCAAAATGAGATGAATCGGCGTTTCCTCCTCCTCTTTGCAGAGACGACAAGTTGAGCTTTGTGCTTTTCCTATCTTGAATAGATGATTGTTAAGACCAATATGGCCACTAACAATGGTCACAATATTCATAATTTGGTGTCTTTTGAGTTTCTAAATTATATTCTTTAAAATTGGCTCTCCAATAAACATCTTCGAATGTCGGCAAGTTTTTAGGTTTCGCCAGTCTTTTTTTCAAACATTCATGTTGCTCTCACGTAGGGCAGGCACCCTTGCATTGGAACATCGAAATTGGGGCAGTGATAGGCAATCCAAACAATGAACTTAATAGCTTTACAAAGCCTTTGAGACGACTCAAAAATCATTATTTCTTTACTGCTTAAATCTTCACACTTATTTTCTTGTCCTCCATCACGTTAAAGGAAGTGTGGATCCAAGAGTGGTGTATCACTATTCTTGACTCAAGATTACACCAACCACCACCAAATCCTTGAATATCATTTTTAAGTACCTTTTTGCTGATTACATGATAATACTAAAGAACACATAATTGAAACGTTTCTACTTTGTAGGATATTATGTTTCATAAAGAAATAATGAACAAGGATTTTTTTAAGGTAACAAGGTGCTTTATTATATGAGAAAGTATATATGTTATTTACAGAGTTATTTATTATGATTTATAAAGGAAATAAAAATATTTCATTTCCTTTCTTCTCTAAAGAATGAAAATAATAATTTTGCTTCAGATTGAAAGTAATATAAGGGCAATAAATGTTTTAATATATACTTTATTTTTTCTCTCTATTGTAGGATATCCGGGGAGTCTAATGATGATAATAAGTAATTTTTTGTTAATAAAAGAAACTAAGGAGATCCACCAGATTACTTTTGAAGACAACCAAATACAAATGTTCAACTCAAAAGATAATATATGATTAAAACAATTGCATGCAGACCATGGTATTTTGGTCAAACGAAAAACCATTGGCTAACACAATTGCATATGGTATTTTAGGCAAAATAAATACCAAATTAAATAATTGCATATAAAAAATACGGTCATTTTCAACGAAATATCCTGTTATTATATTAATAAAAATACAGTATATTTTTTTTTCTTACATTGCTTATATTAGTATTATATATATATAATTATATATATTTTTAGAAACGAATTTTTAAAATTTAAAAAAATATTTAAAATTTCTTGCGCAAAAATTTTTTAGGAAATTATTTTGTAGAAAAAACCTTGTCACTTTTAGAATGACGAAGAAACGTATATATATTAAAGTCCCTGCGCGGTTTTGGCCCGGCAAGGCTTGAAAATTTTTAGTCCCGGCCCGGGTCCCGGCGAAAAAAAGGGTCCTGGTCGTTTCCTGATATATATATTGTAATATTTAATGTCAGATATTAAGAATAATGACACTTCAAATAATTTGAAAGGTGTACCATTAGTCAACCTCTAGAATATTGCAATTTGAACTTTAAAATTAAAGCCCGCCGATTTATTTATGGATACTAAATATGTATATTTTTTATATGAAGAACACAACAAAAACCCTTGAAATATAAAAATATATGTGTAGAATATTGCATTCTGAATCGAATATTAAGACACAACTTTTTTATCCAACATAATTTGCACTGTGCATCGGATCCTATTTTCACAAAAAATGTTGTTGTTTTAAAATACATGTAGCTCTACTTATTAACTATGACATACGTATGGAATACTAAATGATCGGAGTTTGTAGCTTCATTAAATACATATATTATTGGTTCTATAAATCCAATGTCAAAAGAAATGCTTTAAAGATCCTTCCATACTCCATGAACTCCTCTGCCACTGCCATAGAACAACTTTTATTGATCTCTTTAAACGAGATGTGCTGCACAACTTCATTACCTCCGCCGAAGGGGTATTGTTTTCATCGGCGTTGGTTTGTTAGTTTGTTGGTTTGTTAGTTTGTTGGTTTGTTAGTTTGTTGGTTTGTTTGTCAGCAGGATAACTCAAAAAGTACGGAACGGATTCGGATGAAACTTTGTGGAGTTGTTGGAAATGCCAAAAGAAATAAGTGATTAAATTTTGGCATCTCTGAGTGCAGAATTAAGATGCAAAATGAGCGAAAAACTAAAATATTAATAATGAAATGGGGTCTCTATTCAGGGAGTAGGAAAGAACAAACGCTTAAAAAATATTCATTGACGTAATATTGTTCATTTATCAGCTAAGGACTACGTCATTGGGTGCTTAAACTTCTTTCTCTTCCCGTCTTCCTCTTAATATTAATTAAAATATAACGCTAATATTAAGAGCATGATAGAGAAAAGAAAGGAGTTTAAACATCCAGTGACGTATTTCTGAATTGACGAATAACTAGTATGACGTCAATGAATGTTTTTTAGGATGGCTCTCCCCTCAATCATTATTCACCAAACACACCTACTTATGTAGACATATATGATTGGATTGTAATTCCGTTAAGTGATTCATTTGGTGGGGATCGGCGGAGGTTTGCACTCTCTGAGTGTATACATGCCTCTAGTTCTAACTTATTTTAATGTTTTAAAAGCAAGGTTTCTTCAACTTGATTGGTCTAGAACATTCATAATTGCAAAAATATATTTGATTTAGACGTTCTTATATGTAATAAAAATTGTATAATTGATTATTATTATTATATCACTAACTTTAATCGAAGTAGGAAAATCGTTAATACAATTTTTTAGGATAATCTAATTCATATTCCGATAATTTGATTTGGAATGATAGAATGATTTATTTTTGGTGTATTTGTCTTTTTATACTCAACATATATGCTCCACAAACCTATTTTTCTATGACAAATACAAGTGATTATATTTGCATAGGTTCCGTATGGTAATATATTATTTAAATTTTTTTGAAGCTGCGCAGTAAAGAGAAAAATGAATAAATCAAAAGATTAATGACAAGCTTGTGATTCATTTCATTTTAACCTCATTCATATTCAGCCCTGAATTCAAAAGGAAATAAATTTTGAAAAACGGCTCATGCATTATATCAAATGTGGGTCTGAATATACATATATATATATACGTACAACCATTTGGCTTCCCCATTAAGAATATTGAAAAATATAGAACTCGTCAAGATTAAACCATAAATATATATATGTGTGTGTGTGTGCTAGGAGTTAATAAAATGAGTTGATGTATAATGGATTTATGGCTGAAACATATATTTTTGAACACACTCAATATATATATATATATACAGTGTGCGAGGGCAAAACGCGGAATCGACTTTAGCAGCCTGTAGCTTGCTTACTAGTCATATTATGAGAGGTTTTGTTGAATAAAAAATAAAGCTCTTAATCTCAGCTTTCAAACCAGATATTTTTAATCTCTCTATGTTGTTTAGTTAACAAGATGGAGGCAAAAAGACAGCGTGTGGCAGATTTGCTTCACGCCCAAGTCAAAGTTATAGACATCATGGAGATTGTTAAGTGCGGCAAGACCCTCATGTATGATGTCAAGAAGAAGCTTGAGACTGGCAAGGGCCTCAAAAGAAAGATGGGAAGTGGAGGACACAACAGGAAGGTGGATGAGGACTTCTTGATGGGGCTCATGGCTGAGATTGAGGCCGATCCCACAAGGTCCATGAGAAAGATGGCCAAAGTCTTTGAGGTGTCCGAGTGGACTATTCGAAAGGCTGTGAGCAAGTTGGAACTGTACTCGTACGTGCGCCGGAGGCGTCAGCTCCTCTCCAATTCGGCCAAGAACAGCAGGGTCGACCGTGGTAAAAAGCTTCTGTCGTGGCTGAAGAAGAAACCTTCGTCCACAGTCCTGGTTTTCTCAGACAAGAAGAACTGGACGGTGGACCAGAGCAGGAATTCCAGGAATGACCGTTTTCTGGCCTATGCTGTTGAGGAAGTCCCCCCCATTAACCAGACAAAGCACCCGGCCTCATCCATGATGTTGGGGGTGGTGGCAAGTGACGGAAAAAGGATGCCCCCGTTTTGGTTCCCTCAAGGCTTGAGGGTTGGTGCCAAGGAGTATCTGGCTGTGATAAAGAATGTTGTTAAGCCATGGTTGGATGCCACATACCCCAAGGGCAACTACTGCTATCAACAAGATGGTGCACCTGAACACAAAGCCAAGAAAACCCAGAAGTGGTGCAAAGACAACCTCATGAACTTTTGGCCAGCTCACTTCTAGCCCCCCTCCTCCCCTTGACTATGGAATTTGGGGCTTTGTGGAAAGTAAGGCCTGTGCCACTCCCCACTCAAGTGTTGATGCCCTGAAGGCCTCTGTTGAGAAGGAGTGGGCTGACATGTCTGAGCACTATGTCCGCAAGGTCTGCCGTGCCTTTAGGCCTCGCCTCGAGGCCATGGTGAGCGCTGAAGGCAGCCATTTTGAAAATTAGATTTGTAAATATACCAAGCGTACTACTTTATAATTGTATTAGTTGTACTCCTTATTGTTCTTGATCACCAAAGCCTCGTTGATATCGCTAGAAATTTTCCGCGTTTTGCTCTTGCACACTATATATATACATATATATATATATATATACCTATATATATATATATATATATATGTCGCAGCAGAGATGGAGATCCAGTAGAATCGTTGACTCTCCTGGTAGAGATTACGATCCTTATGTCTTCTAAGAGATAATATTTTACGATGTTGTACAATTTTTTTTCTTTTGTAATGTCTATTGTATATTCTGTTGGAAATTATTTAATTCTTGTGTTCAAGGAATCAAATACGAGGCAATGTTTTACTAGCATTGTATCTATATCACCGACCCATTTAATGATAATTTTATACTCATGTGAGAAGAGACCAGCTTAGTTTGAATAACATCGTTATACCATCTCCATATTTAAGTCGTCATCCCTCATATAAGAGATAACAATCCTGATCTCTTCTAGCAGAGTCTTTGTTTCTTCTAATATACAAATCACGATAATAGTCACTCCTAGGAGAGGATACAATCGTAATCTCTACCAGGAGATTCAACGACTCTACTGGATCTCCATCTCTACTCCGACATATGTATATATATATATCAGTGGCTCTGATCTACTTCTATAATAATGTTTTATGGTCTTGTATACAATATATAGTATACTTTTTATTATTTATGAAAGTTCTTGATTGGCAAGTTTTTGATTTGTCGGATTGCAATTATATACAACTACCAGATAATTTTTCGAAGTAAACTTCCGTTCAGACAAATATTTTTTTTAATTAATTTTGTTAATTTCTTAAAATTGTTATTCAGTTCTATAGACTTTCGTTCTGAACAAAAACTAAGAACATGGGTTCGTTAAAGCCCGTTTTTTCTGCAATCATAATGTTCTCTTAAAGCAAAGCCTGATAATCTGTAAATAATATATCTTAATAGTTGAAGTTGTGTTATAATAATTACTATTGCTTGGATACCAACCTCATATAAGGACAAGCATTCCCAAGGACTTTAACATCATTATTGGCTTTTGTATATACATATTTTAAAATATAATTATAAAAAATTAAAACTCGATATAAGCCCATACTGAATCATCCCATATTAGAAAGAACATATTAGAAAAAGGTTCATGAAATACATGGCCTAGGAAATAATGGCCTTATAAAAAATGTACGAGGAAAAAGTCCATGAGCAGGACTGTTATATAGGCAAATCAATAATATTTATCATCTAAGTTGAGTCACTGAAAGAAAATTAACTTTTTAACTTAAAACTCTATGGACAGCAATTAAGTAGTTTCCAATCAAATGCAGACCGTTCGGTGTATTTCCACCATAAATCCCTTTTTTCTACTTTTATCTAAGCCATTTTTCATCTAACTTCTTTCACTCTGAGGCTTTTTTTAGGCTGTTCCTTTCGGACAGCGAATACTCCATATTAGGAATATTGTAAGGATTTTAATCAAAAACCATTTAAGTAATCCTCATTACGGATAAACTCTGTCTTAGCATAAATAATTTCCTAAAATATAAATAATATACTACCTTTAAAAGCACGCATATCATGTTTGAAAAGACATCCATCCGTTGTTGACAGTTTATTAATGACACCTTTATCCATAAATAGACTACTTGAATAAGAATATTTTAAGTGGATAAACATTTGTGTAAACAATAAGCTTGAATAGTCGTAAATATGAAGAAAAAAATGTTATTTAAGTGTCGTTTCTTTATGCATTTGTCAGTTCTTATAAGCCGGCTAAAGTAATTAAATAACATAAAAAAATTATCTTATATTCCCCGGTTGAGATAAAAATAAACGCATACATTTATAAAAGGAACATCTATCATTTTTATCAAATAATATGTTTAGAAACTAAAATAACATTTTTTCCTCAAAATTAAGTAGAAAATATAATTGTACTCTTCTGCAATGCCTACTTTGTACTAAAACAAATAATAGCGCACATATAGAATGAATATTGACTACACAATAATATTATTTACCTCAAAAAATTCCAGTGACGATATTGTAAGGAAATAAACATACAGTATTATATCAAATAAAACCAGAAAATGCCATTCATTTATATTTATTATTAGATTCCCTTGTTTAGTAGCACCAATACTACATTTTTCATTATTCAACCAAGATGGAGGTCATTTTCAGATCTACTAAGCATTATTAAACAACAGTTGAAAATAGAGTATACTTTTCTTCTCTGTTGAGTGTCGTAATACCTGGTGACCATAGGATTGTGAGCATACAAAACTGTGACTATATAGGACAGTGGCTTTACAGGATTGTGACTATGTAGGATTGTGATTATCCAAAACTTTATATGATTGTCATGAGTATTGGCAATTATGGACTCCGGGATGCACTTAACCCTGGCGAATATATTGGGAAAACATTTAAGCGTCAGGGAGCGTATGGCCATGAGTAAATTAGTCCACCAGTATGTGTACATGTGCCTAAGCTATTTGCCCATCACCCTGAGCAACGGCCATACCATGGTCGACTCTCATAAACCCCAAAATATTAATTAAACTTTATATGACGTATGACCATGAGTAAATTAATATACAAGAACTCAAGTCATTCCCCATATCCCCCTGAGATATCATAGATAACCCCATGACCGACCTCCCTTTCCCTCAAAACCTAATGCAACTCCTCATATGATACATGGCCATGGATTAATTGACTCACCATTATGAGTATGAGGCCACAAGCCATTCTGCCCATCACCCATGGAAAAGGTCATCCCCTCATTGCTGGCCTACATACCTGGTTCAATCACGCTAGAATGCTTTTCCTAGGAAATAAATTCACCAGGATTAATAACATCCTGGAGTCCATAATTACCACAGCCCTTAACAATCATGCATCAATATCCTGAAACGGTAATTTCTTCAACACTCTCAATCGGCCGTGATAAATAGTCAGCCTCTACCTATATTATCTTTACCTCTAATATATTGCACGTCTTGCACAAACCCAGTAATAATAGCTAATCGACGCTGTTTATGGTCAGACTTGGCGTACTTTTGACTATAAAAAGCTTGTTGAAGATGTTTGTGATCAGTAAAAATAGTCACATTTTGGCCCTCTATCAAGTGTATAAAACGAAGAACAGCCAGGTAGGCTCCTAAAAGTTGACGATCAAACGTACTTGATTGATCTTCTTTGAAAAGAACTGTACTGGAAAAGGCTTGTCATCCATAATTTGATGAAGTAAACACGACGTAATACGAAGTGTCAATCACTAAATCAAATACGCTATATGTAGGATTAAGAAAAGGTACGTGACAAATTTCATCCTAAGTACTTTTTCGTATTTTCAAATGACAAGTTTTCTTTATTGGTCCAAATTAAATCTTTTTTGTATCAGATGAACCAAATCAGTCAGAGGCAAAACTAAATCGGTGAATTTAGGTAAAAGGTGTCTATAAAAACCAACCATTCCTAAAAATCGACTTAATTCTGAAGGGGAAACGGGTTTTGGAAAGATTTGATCGTTGAGACCTTAGTTTTTGATAGTGTGATACAATTTTTGGTTATTTCAACGCCAATGAAATCTTTATTATCCTTACAGTTTTCACATTTGTGTACTGAGGCACATAATTTATAGTCATTAGAAGTTTTTAATACTGATTCCACATGCTCAAAGTGCCTATCTTTAGTTTGGCTGAATATCAAAGTGTCATCAAGATAAACAAATGTAAGGGAAAATTCGCTAAGGATCTTGTTAATAAATCTTTGGAAAGAAGATCTAGCGTTCCTCAGTCCAAGAGGTATACAATCAGACTCATACAGACCGAATGGGGTTGTAATTGCTATTTTGTGTTTATCTTTTTCGTGGAGAGGGATGTTGTAGTATGCCTGGCAGAGATCGACTTTGCTGAATATCCTTGAACCATGAAAACTAGTAGCAATGTCATTCTTGTGAGGAAGGGGGTATTTATTAGGAATTGTTTTAGGATTCAACGTGTTGTAATTTCCAACCATCCGCCACTCCCCTGACTGTTTTTTCTTTACAAAGAGCATAAGTGTTGCCCACAATAAGCTAGAGGTACGTATAATTCCCGCCTCGAGAAGGGAATTCCGAATCTCACGGCATACTTTCGTCTTTTCGGGTGACAGACGGCGATATTCAAAAAAAAATAAAGAAGAGCTTTCTGTACCGATCCTATGATGTACGCCCGGAGGAATTTTGATCGAGGCGTTGCTAGGGCGAGATACAGTAAGGTAAGGATATTTCAAAAATAAATGTTTTATATTTGACTGCAAAATTTCAAAAGTTCGTCCTATAGAATGTATGTTCTCTTTTGAAACATGTGTTCCTTGAACTATGTAGTTTGTTTTAGTTTTAGCTATTATACTTTTCTTGCAATCAATGATAAACTCATAATCATGGCGAAAATCAATTCCCAGAATAGGGTTCTTGACATTTGCCACTACAAAAGTCAAGGGATAGTTTCTTCGGAGAGATTTGATGCCGATAACTGAGGTGATACATTAATTGACTCTCCATTAACCGCGACAAGTTGGACAGGTGACGACGAGTAAAAGGGTTGATAGACATTTGGGAAATTGGCAAAACTGAGATTGCTACTCCTGTATCTATTAAGATTTCTAATTTAAAGTTTAAATTAAGATGAGCTGCAATTTTGATGAAGAGCAAGGGACCTGCAGCTTCAGGAACGCCTATCTTTTTTTGCAGTGTCATGGAGAGACGTTAAATATTCTAAGGGTTTTCTAATCATGACAGTTCTCCCAATAAGCTTTTCAAACAATTGACTGTTTGATTTTTCTAAAATCTTAAGAATGTATACTTTTTAAATTTTTCGTAAGAATTCGAGATACGAGTCACTCTTGATATTTTCTGGCTACATTATGTGGAAGTTCTGATATGGCGTGAAGAAGTTTTGTGCTCTCGGAGCTTATATCTTAGAACTTAAATTGTGACTCCAAAATGTCGAAGAAAAACGAATGATCTTTCATACAAAAATCGGACTCCTTATCACCATTTTAGCCAGGATCATTTTTTTTGACATTATCCTCTATATAGTTGTGTAGGATATTTAAAAAAATATCATACACAACCTGAATCCGCTGTCACCAGTTATGGGTAATACTCGTATTATACTCAGAACGCGACAGAGCGACAAGCGTTCGTAATCTGCAGAGACCTGTGTGTGATTCGGAGGTATATAAATCACAAATCAAAGGACACGAAGATATTAGTAGGATTATTATTTTTTGGAGAGGAATCTTCAGAAGATTCTGGAGGAGTACATGAGTGATTTTCTAAAGGGAAGAAAGAAGGTAAGAACGACCTGCACGCATAAGCTTGCCAGACAAACTTGCTTATTCCTTCTGATATTGATAATATTGTAGAATATTAACAACAGGGGTGAGCTGTGTGAGGAATCCTTTTCAGGCCGCTAAAGGCAACAAGTAGGGTTGAGCAAATAATCATAAGTTTTTTAAAGCCCAGTTGTTTCTATAGCTAAATTTTGTGTAGAATCCAAATCTGGCAGTTGATGTCGCTAATACTCAAAAATCTAATGATCACGAAAATAACTCAATTTGACAGAAATTATTTTAAATTTAATGTTGATTGCAGTATGTCTTTATGAAGATTTTCTGTGTCGAGGAATTCAAAAATAACATTAGTAAGTAAGTAAATAATTCCTATCAAGAGATAAAATCAATATTTATCGATTTTTTTTTACATAAATAAGTGGTTTACGGTGTTGAAACTGTTTGGTGGAAATCATTATAACAATATTAAGTTGTGTCTTGCCAATATCAACAAGACATAGGATCACAAAATATTTACATGAAGCACCATAACATTAGTTAGTATCCCATACCTATATAACACTATTCCCTCACACTTAAACATTGTTTGAGCAGTGTGTTTACATCTGTAATTAGATCTGACTCTGGTTTGATGGAATTCTTATTTAATTATTTTAGTTCAATACGTGAAAACTTTTCCATTTTAAATTTCCCGTCAACTTTAATTCTTCTCATTTGACAAATATCTAGTACCACAGTAGCTCTTAAGTAGCTTATCTCTGACAGCAGTTTTTTTTGTCAGCCTTTCAATCAAGTCAAGACAATCTTGGTGTCCCTTAGACAAATCAAACAACTTATTTGTCCTTTCCGCCTTTTTTTTCTTTGGAGCTGCTCTTTCTTTATTAGCACTAATCTCTTGGATATTTTGACGGTATGCAAATTGTTAGATTCAACGGTTCTAAGAGCGGTTACATTTGTTGACGTTTTTGCCCATTCCCATCGTTTCTGCTTTTCATCGTCACTCAGCTTTGAGAAGAATGGATATGTTAATAACCTGTTTGGGGTCACAGTATTCTTGCAAGAAAGAGTGTGGACAGATGTAGATCCTCCACTTGATGCAATACGGACATCCAATTTCGCAAATTCAGACTCACAGCCCAAGTTTATAGGTGGAGGGAACTGCAGTTTGGTTTCATCAATATCAACAGGTCCTTCCTCCCTACTGATTTGGCGGAAAAATCTATTTCTGCCAACTGTAACTTAATGTATCTATCACCTCATCAAGTACTACGTCATAAAATCTACTTTGTCTATCATCTGCACGTACAAGATTATTTTTTTCTGCTTCAGGTCTAGTAGCTTTTGCTAAAATAAGGATCGTATTCTGGCCCAGTTTCTTCTGTCTTATTCATTACCTCGTCCATTTATCCCTAGAAGATCCATCAAAGGGAAAATAAACTCTCCACCGAGGTTTAAATATATTTGAGCACAGCAAAGAAACCAGTCATAAGTATGTATGTCAAAATTGCTAATGATAGCTTGTTTGCATTGCTATCGAACATACCGACAAAGAAATCTTTAACTGACGCTGGTACTTGGCTCTACAACCGCTTCATAATTACTCACATACTCATTACTTTTTTTGCTATTTCTCACTGTTGGTCATATATAATGTTGGCTGCATTGGCAAAATTATCCCTGATATGTCACCATGACTCACTTTATAGTCAGCCAAACACTTTATAGTACATCGTATAATTTTTTTTTTTTATCTTTGTGGCTGTTAACTTTCGGAAACTTACTATCTTCACTGCCTTGTGAATCATAGCTTTTATGTGATGTTCTTTGATTAGGCTTGTAATGGTACAAGGAACCAAAATTAAAGCCACATCATGTTTAACTTTGTATTATTTGATTATGACTAAGGAAATCACCAATATGATTTCAATAAGAATGAATATAGTAATAAAAAGGAAAAAATCATTTTTCTTAAAAAGGATATAATGAATCATGTTTAAACTATTATATTTGCAATCCCTGACCATGAAACCCCCTAGTTAGACATCTTAAATTTGGTGTTTATTTTGAAAAAATTAATTATTCACTAACATTACGTCATTTTGGGAGCCATTTTGAATTTTTGAGTGTTAACAATGTCAAACTTCATTCTAGATCATTTTTTGGTCAGATTTGGAATCTTCACACTATTTAACCACATAAAAAACAAGGCTTTCATTCATTTTAACAACAAAAAAGGTAAAATTGGTCCAATCCTAATAAAAGTTCAACTTATTATATAAGCAACTAAGTTCATGTATATACGTTCATATAGTGTATTTTTTCTTATCAAATCGAAATATGTTTTCCTGTAATAAATGGGATTATTATCTATTCTGTAATTAATAATAGAAGCATAGACATCTGATAAGCTGATATTAATAACATATTACACGAACAAAGGAAGAAAATAAGCCAAAGAGAAAGTGAAGTCTTTGCGCGTATGTTAATTAAGAGTAAATTGGTTTGTAATTGTAGAGATATATAGTCAGGGTAATGAAAATACAGTCTTATCTATAAAGACAAACTCTTCAATTAAAATAGTGTATTGTATAGGGAACTTCTAATATCATCCTTACTACCGACTGATATCGGATTAAGCTCCTGATAGGTGGGTCCAATATGGGAGCTAAACAAATAGACAAACAGTTTATATATTTATATATATATATATATATATATATATGTAGGGAGGTCCCAGGAAAAATGATACACTCAGTTTAAACATTTTAGTTTGTAACTTTATTAAGAACTTCTAGCTTACACGGCAACTCAAGAACTACTGATCTTCCTTTTCTTCTTGAAGAAGAAAAAGGGACAGATCAGGATCTGCCTGTACTAAATTAATATTATATTTACATGAATTATATTTACACAAGTACTGGAAAACTCTAAGTTAAAAGTGCACCATATATATATATTTATATATATATATATAAACTCACTTCATCCAAATGTTTTGATTTATTAAAATGCAGGTCAAATATATATCATTAAAAATATAACATACCAAAGCATACTAGTCTAAAAGTTGTTCTACGAGAAGAACCGAGATGAACATGCAAAGCAACAAGAAACAATCATATTTTTGTAAAAGTTTTAGATTTAATGGTAAATTTTAGGTTTAATTTTTTATCTTTTTTATATAATCTTAGACAACAATGTATCATTCTTTGTAATAAATGTTAAATATGAAAAGACAAATATTTAATTTTAAATTAATAAATTTCTATTTTACATAGCAAATTCATTTTTTATACTACAATGTATGAATTTAAACTTCAAGTTGGTCGTATATTTTTGGTGCATTATTTATAAATTATTATAATATTGGACAAAATTAAATTTAATATCAGCAATAGTATGACAAGATTCATATATTGTTAAACATAACTCGATATTTAAGTTTTCGACATATTTTGAAAATCATGAACCCTTTAAATTTTAAATTTTATACTACAATGTATGATTTTAAACTTAAAGTTTTCAATATTCATTTTTACATTACTTCAAAATGATTATAATTATTGGAAAAAGTCTAATATCATATAAGTAATAAAAAGACAAAATGTATATATTTTTAAATATAACTCGATAATTAAGTTTTCGATATATATTTTAAAAGTTATAAACCCTTTGACAACATTGTTTTCGTCCCACGTAAATTGTAATAAAATGTTTTGAAATTTATGATAATTTAGTGATTTGCATGTTTAAACTCTAGGAAGGGAATCTAATAAGAATTTTATTTACAATGCCTTATACAATGTCATCATTTGAACATATAAGAATATGTTCAACATATATAAATCAAATACATGTTTCCATTATATCACTTTAGTATTCGTTTACTAAATTAATGTAATGATTTCAGATTCGGACATTGTTTTTAATATATATATATATATATATATATATATTATTTAATTAATGAAAAAACAATTTTACAACTAATAATTTTATACTAATTTGAGGATTTTTTTTGGATTAAGACGTTCTCATTTTTCTTATTTCTACCCTGGATTAAGAAATATATGTTAGGTAGAAAAAGGGAGTTAATGTATTTAATAATTAAAATATTTATGACCTTAACATAACAAACGAGGAAATAAAGTCTTAGTAAGTTGAAAATTTGATGAAGAACGCCTTGAGTATGATTGGTATACAACAAAAGAGATTTTTTTGTGCCTATATGTTCGATAGAAATCCCGAGAAATGTGGCCCCCAACATTGAGAGTTGAACACGTTTTAAAGCCTACGGCTATCCAAGGAATACTAGATAGATATGCTCTGTTTTTATGCTAATACGTAGATAGGGATACATATTTTAGGATTTTTTTCATTTTCTTTCTCTTTTAAGGGATATTTTGATTCATTTGACTTTTTTTTGTCTAACCAGGGAGTTTTTAAATAAATCAGGAGTCCGTATTCTTTTTACTCGCACGTTTTTTTAAACCATATGTGAAATAAGAATTGTGAAATGAATATGAAATATTTAGTATAACCTGAAAAAGTTGTTCATTTATTTCATAATAGCATGAAGAAATGATGAGTTTTTACAAGAAACATGGAATTAATATCCATTTATATTATTACAAAAATTTAACTTATACATAAATGAAATAAATGGGTACCAAATAATGATTCAAGAACTTCGTAATTTTACTATTTTTTTAGGAGCAGAATTATTAAAGACTTGCTTTCGCTTCTTAGATTCGTGAATGTCAGCTACATAATTTTTACAAAACAAGTTATATATGTACTTGCTACTTGAGGGATAAATAACATATTATTATGTTTTTTACCGTATTCAATTTTGAGCATCTCTGACAAGAGAACATAATTTGGAACATTTTTTGTAAAAGACTGCGAAAAAATTAAAACAGGAGAGCCGAGAGAGAGAGAAGTTTTTAAATAAGTTTGATTTTTTTAAATATAATATAAAGCTATATAAATTGTGTCACAAAGAATGTAAATATAAATACTCGGTTTTTAAGCCCTCCTCTATTTATTTGATTAAAAAGCTATCATCAGAGGGACAAGAAATTTCCACTTCTATAAGAATATCACCCTCAAATAATAAAATTTCTTTACAACATTCAAATTTGGTTTGTTTTAGAATTGAATGCGAAATATAACCACTTATATAAATAAAATATTTCCCAATCCATGAAGTTTATCGAAATCCCTGATATCTATATTTTCCAAAATTTATCCAAAATACTTAGTTTCTTCAGTGGGTGTTGCAGATGAGTTTTCTGAAATTTTTATTTTGTAATGAAACTATTGTTTGTTTTAACAAAGAATTTAGCCGATTTTTCCTGCATTTAAAAATTGCCGCAAACTTATGAAGTAATCCCCCCATTTAATTGTCGATACCATCCGAAGCGACGTTCGATTGGATCCGAATAAATTTTTCTGAACACTACAAATTTGAATTTCTTTCATCTAAAAGGTAATCAGCCAAAAAACAAAGAGCTATGGACGTTTGCTTGGATGCTATAAAAGTTTTTTTTGAAACACCACCTCCTCCTTGATTATTGCAAACATTTTCCTGCTTTAAAAGTCAATTATAGAAATTCATTAAAAAGTACATTGCTCCTTCTGGTTTTTGAGACAGGTTTTAAATTGTCATTTTTTCCTAATATACATAAGATTATAATTTACATTAATGCAGTCCCAGAATCTCCTAAAAGTATTACAAAGTTGGGGGGTTTGTAAATATTTTTTTTTGATTGACTATAAAATTCTAAGGGTTTGATGGTAGATTTATGGAAAAAAATTACAGAAAGGGACACGTTCATTTTTTCAATTGAGTGTGTAGAAACTACTTTGTTTGATAGTTTGGGAGCATATTTAAATGTTTCCCGTGTTCTATACGATATATTTCTTGCACATGGGTAAAATTTGTTGTTAAGATATCTTTGCTTTCAAAAGATGGATAGGTATATAGTTTTCTGGTTGCAAAACTGTTATAAAATTATTAAAAATATCAACTGGGTCAAAAAGAATTTTTTTTGAAGAAATTTTAGGAAAAAGGATTGCTTATAAAAAGAGACTGATTTCCTTTACCAAGCTCACGACAAAATTTTCGGTTGGAGGAATGACCATCCACAAGAATTGAGACCACATCAAATCCTACCCCAGTTACAAGTTGCAAACATTTATAAAGCCATTCTGATATTACAGAAGAATTAATTTGGATATTGGTACCATAGCTATCATATCACTATAGGATGTTGCAACACTTTTAATCATTATACAAAGTAAAGTTTTACAATTCTCATTTTCAAAATCAAATCCATAAACTTTACCGTTAGCAAACTCAATGCGTTGTGATGAATATACCTCATCAATTTTTTATTGAACAAATTTTATCTCGGCACTCAAGGTTTTCAAACTTAGTCTTTAAATATTCCGTTGTGAAGTTTGAAATTCCACTTTCCATTGTCAGAGTACTACTCAAACGTGTTAATTGCGATATATTAATTGTTTATATAAATAAGGACTTGCATTGTGCCATAAAATTGAAGTGCCAAGTAACAGTAACAAGGACAGTAACGCCATTTTTTCATTTTCCCTCGACAACCTAAAATCCATGAGAGAGTACCTTCTAATTTGACTAACTTATTCAACCACAAATTGAATCAATAAATGATCACCTTACCTTTCACTCGACAACGAAAGATGAGTAGATCTTTTAGATTGATGTTTACTCAAAGTCTTAGGGAGGCGAGGGAACAAATGGGGAAGCCTTTAAGCGTCTTTTGGCAAAGTGTTTTTGGGGCTCTCTTTCGGATAGAATTCGAATCTGTGCTTTGAGTAATAAAATCCGAGTCTTGGAAGTGTAGGCTACCAATTTTTGACTGTTTATTTGGTGCTTATTCCTTTCTTGGTAATGCATGGATCCATCTATTTCTCATTCCATCATCCAAAGGAAATTTGTGGAGGGATACTAGATCAAAGGATCCTTCTTTCTGGAGTCCTGAAGGACAGTTTGGACAACAACAGCAGACCATTCTGTAAATAATAAGGTCCCACGGGATATGTAAAGTTATGCAATCGATATTGCTCAGCAAATAAAATAACTTTTTAATTACCTCTACTTATTATTCACGACACAGTTAATGTTCTTTGAATTCTGTAAAAAGAACTGAAGTACTTGTTTATATTTTCTTTTTCTTTTTTGACTCTCTGTTTATTCCGATCGGCCAATTCTGCCAAAAAGAAGAAAAGAACAAATCCTTGCTACTTAGCCGTAAATCACATCCTGATTTATTGAAGAACTCCCTGGTCTAACGAAACCTCACTTCCATATTTATATACTATATATATTAAGTTACATAATGAAAGGTTGAGTGAGTGACTTTACATATTCCGTAGCAATAAGGGAGACTTTATACACATAATCAGAGTTTCAAAATTGGTGAATCATTTCGTTCAGATATTTTTTGTGAGTGCTTGTGAAAATATTTAGTTGTTGTTGTCCTGGATGTATGTCGGATCGGCTACCAGTGTCCAAGACATCCAATAAGAATCCGTCTTCGACAAAAGCTACCAAAGTATTGCTTCATATCTTCCCTAAGGATGAGGAACTTAAAGAGATCTGGCTTCGCTCAATCAAGAGAAAGGATTTTGTTTGTTTCAAAGCATTCTCGAGGGTGCAGCCGACATTTTCAAGAATAGTGTTTTGTACTTAAGCGTCAAGACTCTAACTATAGTAGATCAAAAAATAACCGCTTGTCGTCAATCTTATCTGTCATCATCCATTCCAGAAAGAACAACTCATAGTGCGATGTCTCAAAAAAGGTAAGCATATAAAGCATCTTTTTGAGTATTTATTTTAATTTATTGCCATATATTTATCAGGATTGACAATCAAAATAAACAGTTGGAAGAAAAAAATTAGGACTTCATGGAAAAGGATGAAATATCTACTTTTGAAGAAATTCAAACTAAATTGGAAAAATCATGTTTACCTTGTCGAATTCTTGAGGCATATGACAAAGAATGGGCCATGTTTTATGCTGTATATTTTCTCACTCCTGTCCCTGAGCTTCATTACGGGCTTAAAATTAACAAAGATATGTCCTTTATTATGTTTTTTAATGACGTGATTGTTTCTCAGGAAGAAATTAATTATATGTGCCCCTCAAAAATTATAAAAAGATTCTCTGATATTAAAAACAATTTATTGTTTTAAAAAATAGACCAAGCAATCCTTCTCAGCTCTCTAAGATAGAAATTGCAAAGAAATGTTTAGAGGAGGCTTTAGAAGATGAAGATTCTAATGATCATTTAAATTTTGTGCTGGAGCAGCTTGATTTACATTTAAAAATGCCCAAAAAGGGAGAAACTATTCCCCAAAACTTTTAGGCATTTCTACTTTGTGGCAAAACACTAGCCCAGCCCTTTATAATCAAATTCATAATTCAGGAATAATCATTTTGCCTTCAGTTAATCATTTAAAAAAACGGACAAGTTCATTTTCTGTAGATGGCGGTGTCAACAATTCAATAATTAATTATCTCCAAGAAAGAATGAAATCTTTGTCCTTGAAAGATACATATGTATCTATAATAATAGATGAGGTATATTCTAGTCAGAAGGTTGAGTTTGTTGGAGGTAAATGTATGGATGTCAAAGTATTTACGGATTTTACGAAGAAATTACTTTTTTATTCCTTTTTCTGCTTAAAAGAAATATAAATATAACAACATTCTTTTAAATATTAAAAAATATATATATATCTCCAAACGAGCGACTTTTTGTAGACTTTTTTTCACTAACACCATCATTTTTATACAGAATGACTTTAACAAATATTAATTGATCTTCTTTTTATATAAATGTCGTGGTTTTTTTTACCCAGAATGCATTTTTATATTTGTTTCGCCTATTTAGCCTTTTTTTGCTTATTTTTCTGCATAATTAGTTATTTTTCGCATATTTCTTGGCAACTACGACATATTGGTGTTCACAACTTTTAGCTCTGCTAATTACATTGTTATTTTACGGGAATTTCGTTTGCGTCCGGGGAAATATTAAACCTTTTGCTCCAATCCATATTACCTGAGCCCTCTCATCCGAATTCTCTTTCCCGATCCTGGACTCATGAAGAGACTTCTCCACGACTTTCAATCTCTTATTTTTACTCTCTACCTCTTGAGTTATCCCTTCTAATTTACGCAGTGGCCTTGGATGGAAAGGCCCAAAAGTAAACAGAGGTCCCAATTTTATCCGTGTCCACAAGGCTATCATCTACTAGGGACTGAACTACATCTTTCACGCTCTAAGACACGATCCCTAATAAAAATTCAATTAATTTTATGCATAGATTTGAAAAGCTATATAATAAATAATAATTGTTTATTATATATATTTTTTTTTCACATATACCCCTCTGTGTGGTCGTGTTCATTTGCTTTATATATGTGTGTATTGTTTTATATCTTTGTTCTATATTGTAATGCATTTGTGTATAATGTGAAACAGCAATAAATTCTTTTCAACTAAAAAAAATATATACAGAGTGGCTAGGCAAAAATGTCCGGTTTGATATTTTGATTTTGTGAACTTAATTAACTTTTAATTGGTTGCTTCTATGGAACTGAAATTTATTTGGCTTTAAGTAATATATAAAAGGATCTAAATTATTCAATATGGCCTCCATTGGCCTTCACGACGGCTTCGAGGCGGGGCCAGAAGCGTTTGCAGGCATTTATAATGTGCTTCTCAGGGTAGTTGTCCCACTCCTTGATGATGGTGGCCTTCAGAGGGTCAAGATTGAGGTGAGGGGTCCGTTGGTCTTGCTCTCAATTGCGCCCCACCAGAAAAAATCCAGCGGATTTAGATCCGGGGATGACGGTGGCCAGAAGTTCTTCGGCCAGAAATGGGCCATATTGTCCTTGCAGAACTTTTGGTTCTTAGCCGCCATATGATATGGTGCACCATCCTGCTGCCACACATAGTTTCCGGTGGGGTAGTTTTTTTTAAACTATGGCAGAACAGTATACCTCAGGACTTTGTAGTAGGCCTCGGTGTCGATCTTCTCGTCCGGCCGAAAGAAGAATGGAGGCATCTTCTTTCCGTCAGACCTGAATACACCAAGGACCATCACTTGCTGGGGATTCTTGGTCCTGAAGACTCCTTGGACATCCTCACGTTGCTTAGCAAGCCATCGATCATTTCTGCGATTGTAAACTTGGTCCACCGTGAAGATCTTTTCGTCTGAAAATATTTTGATGAGATACGGCTTCTTTTTCAACCAATTTAGGATGATCTTGCACCTATCGAGCCTCGTCTCCATCGCTGCTGCTGTCAATAGCTGTCTGTGGGTCCGAACGAATGATTGCAAGCCCAAATCTTCCTTGGCAGCCAGCTGGATTGTGCGCCTGGACACGTTGAACTCTTTTGAGAGACGGTTTAGGCTGATGTTGGGGTCCGATTTAACTTTGGCCTTAACTTCATTGAGAAAGTCGTCTGTCCGCTTTTTGTTATGGCCACCAGATCCAGGAGCTCTGTTGAAGCCTTTACCATCATTTTTGGCTTGCTAGATACGACGGACAGTACGGATATCAACGCCAACGATCCGGGCAATATCGACTTGATTTATTTGTGCGTCAAGCAAATCGTGAATCAGTTGTCTTTTCGCTTGCTGAACACTCATTTCTGGTCTGAGAGATATTTTTTATAGTTATAGATTGTAGCTATTTGTTTCAAAAGTGTAGCTGATTTACTTGTTTTGAATTTTTACTACGCTCTGCGCACAAGAAACAAACTTATCAACCGGACATTTTTGCCTAGCCACTCTGTATATATTTTTTAAATTTATTTATTAAATAAATTCGCGAAAAAACAAACAAACTTTGTTTCATGATAAAGAGTGTTGTGGGTCGATATAATGACATGGTCGCTATGGTACTCATTTCTAAGATAAGTTCTTCTATCATCAAAAATTATTTCATGGATGTTCTTAAGCTCGTTTCCGACGTTGGGTTTCAGACTGTTGCTGTTATTATGGACGCTCACTCAGCCAATAGAATTTTTTAGAAATGAGCTAAGAAGTGGAAAGTTTGTTCCTTACATTTCAAATCCTTTTGTTAAAAACGAACCCAAAATATTTTTACTGTTTGATCCAGTCCATATTTTTAAAAACTCTTATAATAATTATGTTAATAAGCGCCAATTGGTGTGTCCTTCATTCGATGAAAAAGACAACTTTCATATAGCATATTTTTCTCACATTGAGAAATTGTATGATATGGAGGTTGGTTGGGTTTAAAAATTGCCCATAAACTAAGCCACAAGGTCACGGCTCCCCAACCTATTGAAAAATCAAATGTCGATTTAAGTGTTAGGCTATTTCATGATTCCACAATTAATACAATCGAATATTATGCAGATAAAAATCAAGACTAAAAAGATTCCTGAGTACATCAAAAGTCAAGAAAATATTTAAACGGTTTTCGAATTGCATTAATGTTTGTTCAACTACAACTCCTTCAACAAAAAAAGACCCATCCCTCAAGCATATTACACATGCTGATAGAGATCAGGAAGTTTTTTCCAATTATTTCGTAATTGGGATTAAAAATGGGAAAAATATCCAAAAGAAAATGGATTAAATGGCTGATTTTAGATACATACATGCCGCTCATCAAACACCATCGGGCTTGGCAAATTTAGTCAGTTATCTTTTGGATGAAAAGGGGGCTTCATTTGTTGTTTTTTAGAAAATTTAATTCAGACCCGATCGAACGTAGGCTCGGATGGTAGAGGCAGTTGGGACGGGGGAATTATTATATAAGTTGTCGCCAATTTTTAGAGTCAGATAAAAAAAAACGCATTTCTCTACTCCTCAAAACGGAAGGTAGAAATTCAATAAACCATATTAAAGAAAGTGTTTCTGCAATGGACCTAAAAGATTCTGTTTTGAATATAGATGTAGACAAAATAATAGCCCTGATCCCTTCTGATAGCTTTGTAGATTTAGATATTTCGGAGGAAAATAAATTTTTTGTCTATTACACTAGCGGTTATGCTACCTATATTGTCCTTAAAGAACTGGGAAAGGATTGCTTTCAAACCTTTCTTTCAAGACCGGGTGAAATCGATTTGGATATCAGAGAAGAAAGTACACACCACGAATTTTTCAACATTTAATAGAGGTGGTTTTAAAAAGTCAAGCGATCTTATGTTTCTTTTTTGCACTCATATTTATAAATTTATGTATCATGTTTTTAAAAGGGAAGATCTTAATGTACATGAGTCATCCAAGAGCCGTTTTGACTAAGGCAGATAAGGAATAATGTTTTTCTTCGTCATATTTACTATGGATAAACGATAGTAAATGTTCTAACCAACATGCCATTGAAACCCATTTGTAAGAATATGTACAATTTTTATAATTCATTTGCTAAAAACTATGCTAGTGATTGTAATAGTAAAATCTATTGTAAAAAAAGAAGAATTAAGTAATCTAAGTTGTCAAGTTGTGAAACAAAAATTAAAAAATTATGATCCGAATAAAAGTTGTATTGTAAAAATGTTGTTTTATTTAAACAAGTACATTATTATTAAGATAAAAAGTACTTTATGGTAACAACACCATTATATATAAATATATAATATATATATATATATAATATATATATATATATATATACGTTTCCTGCCTACGTATGAAAAAAAGGAGGAAAAAAGAGAGAGAGTATTAAAAGTTGTATTGTAAAAATGTTGTTTTATTTAAACAAGTACATTATTATTAAGATAAAAAGTACTTTATGGTAACAAACACCATTATATATATATATATATATACGTTTCCCTGCCTACGTATGAAAAAAAGGAGGAAAGAAGAGAGAGAGTATTCCATATATCTAGTATTCCTTGGGCTATCGCACTCCCTTAAGGAGACTAATGGTAATGATTAAATTTACATCTCTAAGGAAATAGTTGAAAGAATAATACTAATTTGATACAAAAATTAAGGCCAAAAAATGAGTACCAAGAAACCAAGGGTCCAAAATCATTCAAATTCCTACAAATATGTATATTACAATGAGACGTGATATAATTGCTAAAGAAGTATTAAATATTGAGAAAAAAAGTTATGACAACAAATGGCGGATTTAAATAATTTCGTACAAAAGATAAGACAGTCTTAACTTTTCACAAAGGCGATATAGATTTTGATTCTTCTTCTTCTTTGAAAAAGGCTATTTTTGCTAATATAAATAATATATTAAAACTAGAGGCATATATACACTCAGAGAGTGCAAACCTCCGCCGTCACGGGGTCCTTATGAACCTTCCGAGGCGAATTTTTCACGACTGGGGCGGCGTAGAGGACGGGGAGGGTTCCCCTCGAAGGAAATTCCAAGAGGAAGACGCTCCCGGCACCCGATTTTACAGCACAGCGACATCTATTGGCAGAGTAGGCTAACTTGAAATATAATCACTTGTTACTATTAACATTTCAACAACTCCATCAAGTTTCATCCGAATCCGTTCCGTACTTTTTGAGTTATCCTGCTGACAAACAAACCAACAAACCAACAAACAAACAAACCAACAAACCAACGCCAGTGAAACAATATCTCCTTCGGCGGAGGTAACTATCGAAATATAAACACAGAAAGCTTGTGATTTTGAATTATAATATTTATACACATGATTAATTCCACTTATTCTTTTAGTTTTAGGTATTTTTTACTCTATAAATAAAATGGACTGTTAATTAAAAACCCATTATTTCTTAATCATGATTGAACATTATTTTTGATTATACATTTATGGGAATAAATATAACCAAGTAATGTCCTAGTCTAAGTAATAAATAAATATTCTTTGTTGTCGGAGCATTGAAGATGGTATACACCATACATTTATTGACCATTTTGTTGTATAAATGTGATAATGATTTGCCAAAAGAAGAGCCAAGGCATATAAATATAATGATCGTAATTACCTATTTTGATACATTTTTGTGTATAACTTTGTTTTATTAAATGAACATATTTCAATCCACTCCATGTTGAGCATTGCTTGTATGGTTACCTGTATCTGTTTTCAAACTAAAAAAGCAAGTATAGCACATACACATTTTCATTCCCTCCTGTATTTAAACACTCAGTATTGTTCTTGAGGCATATCTTTTTTTTCCTTCTTTTGTTCTGGGTGACAGTTAAACACAAATAAAACTTTTTGTTCTGCGGCTTACCAAGCAATCTAAGGTATCCTTGCAGATCCTCTATTAAAAGCTCTTTTCACTTAGACAAAAATAACAAAAGGATCACGCACTGCACACACACAAAGAAATACACTTTGGATCGAACAAAGTTATATATTTAGTATATATTATAATATATATATATATATATTCAATATATTATTAGGGCATTCACCAAATACACACCACCGTCCATTCGAGTTTCCTCCTGTCAACTAAGCGTATTTGTTTTGAAGTTTATAGTATTAAATGTTTCCTAAACAATATGCTCACTGTTGGGAAGCGTGCTTAGACACACACATATATATAGAGTAATTTTTTACGATGTGTTTTTACTCTTGATACATGCTTCAGTCACATTCTCCTCTCGATCTTTTTTTTCCTGCTCGGGATGAATAAGTGGGTGGTGGAAGTAAAAGCAGCGCTTTTACCTTAGAAAGTTCTCTCTCTCTCTCTGAGGTAGTCTTAAAGAGGAAGAGTTGATTGTAGGCATTAGAAGATGATGTCGGTTATTTGTAGCTTACATTCATTGAAGTGAATAATAAAGTATGGAATGTGAGTAAGAAAGTTTTCTTTTCCTTCTTTGTTTGATGGAGCTGCATCCGTGTGGATATGAAAAAGAACATTATTACAATTACTTTATCGAACTTAGGATCTTATAAACATATAACACAAGGTTTTGTAAAGAAGAATACCATTTCGATGCATACTTTTGATACGGGATCTAAGACTCTTAGGTCATATCCTAGGTCATTATGAACTCCTAAATCGACGTTGTGGGCCGGACACACCGACCAACTTAATAATAACTGTATGATGAATAGTTACAAGAAAATAAGAAAAGAAAAATACTGAAGAAAAGGAGTCTGACTTCAGAAAAAAGAATCTTATTTTTGTCTTTTTGATTAAATTAATATTTTTTTTTGGTAAAATAAAATATATATTTTAACCCCCTTAAATATATTTAAAGAACTTAAGATAATCTACGAAAAAATAAAATATATAACTATCGGCAATTATTAGTGCCACAATTTGTCCATACAGATCCTTTGAAAAATGTAATATCACCACCGATTAATTGGCAAAACTTTGTATTGGTCGAAATATAGGATACTATGTAAGTCTAAAAATGCCCGCATATAAGATATGTTCGTCTAAAAGGTGCAATTCTCATTAGTGTTCATAGAAAATGCCAGCGGATCATATCATTGATAGAGAAACAAGATTTGTGCAAGATTTATCCATAGAAAACCATCTCCACTTCAAACTTCAGCAAGAATCAGACTAAAATGATTAGCAAAACAAAGGAATTATGTCTAAGTCTTACGTAACGCAAGAGCAGCCGCGTTGGATTAATTTCAGAATACTTTGCGTCTGTCATTTTTTTGGTGAAATGGGTGTCAATTTATAAAATCAGCTGGGTGAACACTCGGCTTTAACGGATGGGTGAGGCAGTAACAGGGAGGAAAGCGATAGGTATGCGTAGTCCATTCTCTCTATGACCTCTTACTATATTCCATCTAACGTTTTTTTACATCTATTTTACTTAAAATTGAATTTTTCTCTAAAATTTCACAATTAGTAACATTATTCGAACTATTGAAATATACCCCAAGCAATCTAACTTCTTTTAATGGAAGTCCATCAAGAAATAGTAATCTTTTATTTGCCATTACTGGCTCCTGCCATGCCATTTTTGCTGAAAGAGAGTGAACAAAGTATGTATAAACATGAAGATTTTCTTTCCAGAATGAACTAATTCCTTTAGACAGCCCCAATATAATACAAGGCCCATTTCCTCTTTCCACCCCCAAAGAACGCCCCGAATCCCTAAAATATTCTTCCCTCAACACTTCTGTCCATAAAAACTCTTCGGAACCAGTTAAAAAGGATCACCTTCCAGAAACACTCCAAATTCAGTAGACCTAATCCACCCAATTTTGAAGAAGTTTTGACAAGTTTCCAAGAAACAGCTTTCACTTGTCTGTTTGGAAACAAAAAAAATAGTCACAAATCTTATTAACCTTTGTACGACGTTTTCCTAAAGTGGCGTCAGTTTTAAAATATGGATGATTCTGGGTAAAATTTTAACGTTCCATGTGTATATTCTTGCTGCAACGTCTTTCTTGATGAACTTTGAGAAATAGCCAGTTGCCATGTGAATGGTGTCTTCAATGAGCTTACAATTTTCAATGTGATCTTGATCATCTATAGCTATAATGTTCCGAGCACATTAATTTATTCGTTACTTGTATTTATCCGTGTAACAAAATTACATTAAAACCAGCTATGAAAGTCGTCTTTTTAAAATTAATTGTTAAGCCCAATTATTTTCTAAAATTTCCAATATATCTAAAGTTTTATTAAAAGATTGGCTTATATTAGTTAATATATTTGTCTGCTTTATTATAAGGATGTTTTGACATAAATTTAGCTGAAATCCTATTTATTCCTTTTTTATGTTCGAATACTATTAATGGGCAAATTAACCATCTTTTGCATGTCGGTTCTGAAATCTGATTGTTGTAAAAACCCTGAAATCTTAAGTGATTGTGATAGTCCATGTTCCCTATAATTAAACAAAGTTCCATACTTTTATAGCTGAACGTCTAATTTGTTTTTGTCTATATATTTTATTTTGCCTCTGAAGTAATTCTCAACGAAAAATGAAAGAAGATCCTTGTAGTTGCGACCGAACTGGCTTACAAAAAAATAACATTCTCAATACTATTATTTCCAAGAACTCGTTGGCTTGTTCAATGATGTGGATGGGAAAGTACATAACGCCCATTTTACACTTCTCTGTCTTCAAATTATATCTAAAGCTATTTGACTAATATATTCTTCATCACTTTAAAAACATTTTCACAGGGGCTTTATATACAAACTGCGATAAACATCTTCGTTTTATGTAAGCAAAAGGTGTTTACATTGGAAATACTCCCTTTTTTTGATAATATTTATCTCTTTTTCACTTTAATTGACCTATTTTAATGTCATGTTTTGTGTGCACCCCAGCTACACAAAAAAATTGGGCTAGCTTAGGCATGAAAATATGATAGTATATAATAAATCTGGAGATACAACAAAACAAGGCTTTTACTGAACTTAAACCTACGTCATATCTATTTAATGACTTTAGGTGTATTTTAATTGCGATTAAAACATATAAATTGTACATATAATGAAGGTATGATTAATTGAATGGAATGTGAGTGATATATCTTTACCTACATATAAGTAACACATATTATGTGCAAACTCATAGACTAATTCTTGTAGGAGGAAGGGATTTCCCTTAAAATTGAAAACATAGCCTTAAGTAAACAAATTAATTTCATTGAAACATTCAATAGATAAGATATCAATTACTTATAGAGTCTTTAAGAAAATAAATAACGTCATTGTGTTTCAAGTCATGGGGGTCAATATTGATTTAGTTTGATTAAGCTAACCAAGCACTGAGACACCCACACTTCGGATATTAGCCGTATTATTGATAAGCAGCATATTATATAAAGGACAGGAAAGAAGTTAGCCAGCTGCAGTTGAGCCATAGAATTATTCCCTACAATAATATTATCATGTTGTCCCTCTGTAAACAGTTTCTTCTGCTTCAGTTATCCCTTTTATTCATAATAAACTATGGTGAGTGGATTTAATGTGATTTGGTTGAGGGAATAAAATGGTAATTTCAGAGTTTTTTTTATTTGTTTCAGCCGTTGGAATAAAATGCTACCAGTGCTCTAATGAGTATGAAGAGGATTCCTGTAACACGGATTCTGAGTGTCGTCCCAACATTGCTTCTTGCTTTAAATGGACAACCTATTTAGGTAAAATTTATTCTTCAATATTTTGTCTAAAGGATGCTATGAAATTCAAGCAATTTGAAAGCAGATTTAAACTTAGTTTGTAGTAAATATTGGCGTTTGGTAAGATTCATAAATGGTCATTATTTGATTGTGTTTCTAATTTTCTAGTTTGTCAATTCTTTCTTTTTGGCCATGGTGACATCCCTTCTTTTACCTATATGTTCTGACGAGCTCTGGTTCCTCTTTTTAACTTATTCATATTAATTTTGATATAAGAATACATAATTCGGACATAAAAATTGTTATAAAATATCCAATGCATTCATTGACGGTACTTTGAATTCAGTACGAATTTAGTTTTGAAATGACCTCACTGAATAGTATGCATCGTCTAACTTTTTTCAAAGCTCACAAAGCTTTATGCACCTTTATCAGCAATTATTTGTGGTTCAATTTAAAAAAAAAAATTATAAAGAAAGTCTCAAGCATAGAAGTTCGAACCTAAAATTTTTCGATGTGTAAGGTCGATAAGACTATTATTATTTGATGGGATCAAAACACGTGGCTTTGAGGTTAATCCTCAAGTATATTAATCATGTGATAAATTATAATATTGTCGACGCATTCTTTTGTATATATAAAGCAAGAATTCATATATAAAGTTTTTAAAAAGGCATGAAGAGAAGGTAAAAGACGCCTTGACTATTTTATAAATTATTGGTACTTCTTTATATCAGACCCTAAAATTATCACTAAAAAAAAAAATTGTAGTATCAATATTCACTTTATTGAAAGATAAAAATAAAAACTTAATAATGTTCTGACCACTAAAGGTCGGCCAATATACAATATACAGTAATAAAAGGCGTTTTATTTTGAAAAACGGTCTTTCGATTTTTTTTACTCTTTTTTATTGCAAAAATGATAATAAGCTGTGCTTTTAAAACATATAGTGTTATTTTTCTCATATGACCTAACTTTTGTATTTCGATTTATTTATAAATATTTTCAAGAGTAACTATCGGCTGTGGAACTGGCTTATTGATAGAAAAAATATGGGTGATGATATATCAACCCATAAAATTTATTATGGACCTCTAGTGACTATATTTTTATCTTCAAAATGAAGCAATACCCAATATTCTATACACCTTGGTTCAGGCTTTGAACAAAGGAGTTGAGCAAATTTATTTTTCTAATACAAACTAATATTTTTCTTCCAGATGGGAAAAAAGGTTTAATAAAGGATGTGAATCGAGTGCCTTTGAATCAGGTGACTTCTGCTATGAAACTGACATCACGGAGGGAAGTTACCAAGGTCCAAAGCACTATTGTATGTGCACTGGCGAAAATTGTAACTCGGCCTTTTCAAATATGTCTCCTACGGATCTCCGCACTTTATTCGGAGCACTCATTAGTTTCATTGGAATTACCCGTTCATTAACCTTGTAAATATGTACTTATCCGAGGTATATTCTTACAATTATTTAAAAAATCAAATATAGTTTAAAATTCATAACAATTAATACATATAATCTTTTGGGGGCGATAATCTTGAGAAAGGTTATTTTCAAGTAAATATTTTCATACCATGGTATTAAATTGTATATTTTGTACTATTAAACGGAATAGAATATGTTTGAATATTAGTTGACTTTCAAAAGGTATTCAATTTCATAAAACGGCAGAGATTAATAAACATTCATTGATATGAGCGTACTGAAATATATATAATAATCATTTTTGGATAATAAACGTGTAAGGGTTTATTATGAAGAAATGCATTAATTAAAAATTATTAAATACCTCCCCGAAATACACCAAAACCGTGAAATGTTTTCTTATGATATCATAAAATAATATTGGAACGCTTATGAATAGGAATGGAAATCTGGAGCTTAGCCTTGGTGCTTACAGATTCTATGACTGTTTTTGGCCGTGAAAAAGAGAGAGAGAGGGGTAAAGAGAGGGATAGAAGAAAGAGAGAGGGAGAGAGAGAGAAAAAGGAGGAAAGAGAGGGAGAAAGAAAAAGTTTCTCTCTCTCTCTCTTTCCTTCTATCCCTCTCATTACCCCTCTCTCTTTTTCACGGCCAAAACAGTCATAGAATCTGTAAGCACCAAGGCTAAGCTCCAGATTTCCATTCCTACTTATGACCTATATATATTTTTTTATAAATATTTATTTATGATCTAAAAGATATCTCGAACAGAATAAAATGCACGTATAAAGGATGAATAAATAAATGAAAAGTTTGATAAAGCTACGTTAAAAACAAATATAACATTAAAAAAATTACATGCATTTATAACTTGTCGGAAGAAAAATAAAGAACTCCCAACCAATCATCCTTCTTTTATGAGATATCTTGAGATAAAATAGTGATTTAGAAAACCAGTTGACTCGCTGAGATGAGAGATCCATGCGTCATTTGATTCAGTCCACTTGCACTTGAAGGGGAGAAGGCCCGTTTGTTTTGAAAACATCCCTGGGGATGGAGCGTAGAATTTCCAGGCTTCTTTTGACGAGATCTTGGAGACCCACAGGAAGCCCACCTCCGTACGACTTATGACTATTCTACTACACGGATTTAACTCCATCAAAAACAATAAGCAATAAAATTAGAATGAGATAGCATTTAAAAACAGTTTGTACAGTTAAGAAGGTTATTAGCTAATATATATTATTTGTTTTTTGATCGATGTTCCATCTTAATATTTTTATATTTTTGGATTTATACAAACCCATAATAGAACATATCAAAAAATAATGAAAAATACATAAAGATATGATATCTAAAGAACTTGACTTTAAATCCATGACTCTTAACCAAATACAAAGGGTATTATTCTCTTATATGCTTATTCTGCCATATAATGACTTTTGTGAGTAAGTTGAAAGCATGTTTTAGTAGTGGGTATTATCAATGCCGAAATGTAAAATATCAAACGTTTAAGACGACAAAAATGGCCAGGAAATTGTCCAATTTACTATAAACAAAGTTTGCATTCACTAAGTGAAAGTTAAGTAAAACTAAAATATAATATCAACGGAAAACAAATAATTACTCATTTCACTTTTGATAATACTGAATTTATATTTTTTTTAAATAATACCAAACTTGTATGTAAAAAACATTTGTTCTTTTAAATAAAAAACATAGGGCTTCAACCCGTTTTCAATTTATTATTTTCTAAGAAAACATCGAATTTGATGTGGTTCTTGAATGCTTTAAATTTTACAGAAATATTTTTTTAAATTTTGGGCTCAAGAATGCTTCTTAAAATGACTTTTGGGAAGGAAATAATGAAAATAAAGGCTACTAATAATTTAATGGCCGAATTGAAATTTTGAAAATATATTGGTTTTTGAACTAGATATATAATAAATAAAGTTTATTTTATGAAATATCAGTTATTTTTTCATAGTCGTTTATATAGTAATTTAGATATGGGTAAACACGTTGTTGGTAGCATCACGATTGCAAGCCGTATAACATATACTTAAGACTGATACTTAAAAAATATTTTTTTAACATCAAACTGTTTTCATGATAATATAAATGATTTTTCATATCTGGTTTAATAAATAAAATCATATGGATTTTCATTTAAGGATACAACTCAGTTTTTCCTTGATTCTACCAGAAAAGGCTCGGCAGGTATTCCAAGAGTGCAATTTTTAAGAAATATTTTTTCTCCTTAACTTTTTAAGGACTATAAAATCAGAAACTCTTCAGAACAGGAGAATTTTAATTATCTTTCTCTCTGTGTCTCTCTCTATCTTGAGTCTCTCTCTGCGTGTCTATATATATATATATATATCAGGATGCGGAGCTGCAATAGGGAAAAAGTAGTCAAGATATATCTGCATATATTTTATTAACAAAACAAGTTGGCAAGAATTATTTTAAACAAAAGTTGTTCAAAGGGATTCATTCTTGACTTTTACTCAAACAATCAGCCTCGATGACCCTCTCCAGCCTAGACCGGAACCTCGTTCAGGCGTTGACAAGGTGCTCCTTGTTCATGGTTGCCATTGCCTCCATAATGGAGGACTTCAGCGAAACAACGCTGTTGTGAGCTCGCTTGTTGGATTCCCTCTCCAATACGCCCCACACGTTGTAGTCCAATAGGTTACAGTCCGGCGAGCTAGGGCAAACTTCGACCAGAACATGGGCAAATTGTCCAAGAACCAATTTTGTACCAGATGAGATGTATGAGCTGGTGCACCGTCTTGTTGAAACACATATGGTCGTCCAGGAGCAACTTGATCCATCCATGGCTTGAACACGCCCCTCAGATCCTCCAGGTAAACCTCCTTGGACACGGTATATATATATATATATGTTAGATAAAGTTTCTAGAGAACCCTTACAATATATAATGATTACTTAATTGTGTGCATGAGCCAATATCGATTAAAAAATTACATGAAAAAACATTGAAAGAAAGTCATGAAATATGTACGAAAAAAATCGTAGGGATACAAGGTGCTTTACATTGTTTAATAATATTTTTGTACTCACGGTTCAGTATTATTGGACACAATAATTATGGTGTATTTATTGGTAGAAATTTATTAAAAGTAATAAAATATTATATATTATTCGGCTAAATATGTTCAGATAAGGACATTTTCAAACTTAAGAAATTCTATAAAATTACTTTTGACTTTCAATGAATATATGTAGAAAACAAAGATTGATTTATTTAATGTTTGCATGGATAATGGAATATCAGTAATCTTACATCATCAAAATCTATTGTGTCAATAGTTTTTTGATTGTGCAAGCTGGAAGAATAACATTATCCTTTATTATTAATCCCTCGTCTTTGTGAAAGGAGTTCCGTCCCTCGTCTTCGTGAAAGGAGTTCCTTCTCTAATCTTCGTGAGAGAACTTCCCATACTTCATCTTCGTAAAACAGTTCCGTCCCTCGTCTTCGTAAAAGGAGATCCGTCCCTCGTCTTTGTGAAAAGAGTTCCTTCCTTTGTCTTCGTGAAAGGAGTTTCTTCCTTCATCTTCGTTATAGGACTTCCCATCCCTCATCTTCCTGAAAGAAGTTCTGTCCCCCGTTTAAAAATTTGGTTCGGTACCCAAGATTCCGAAGATATATGGAAAGAATGGGACTTCTCGGGAAACATTATGATTTTCTATCGTTCATTTTACAACAGCATTAAAAACTTGTTCAAAAAAACTCTTAAACATGTTTTTTTATGTTGTGTATTTGTTTTTAATTTATTCAGTCATATCATTGTTTTATCTTTAAAGTCCAGCTTGAGCTTATTCGTTGATTTCAAGATACTTAACCCATTATATCCTAGTGTTGCGCTCATGCAACGCTAATGTGAAAATACACTTTTATTTATAAATCCCATTATTGATGACAGACAGGTCTCAAATGGTTCAGACGTGCTCATATAACGCTAATGCAAGTTATCACGTCTTATTTTCATTTGTGGTGCAGTGTTGTGGGTGTAAGGACACGTTATCAGTTTCTCTGTACAGCATAATGGAGGCTCGGCAGAAATAAGTCTTAATATCTAAATAAAACTATTTGTGACAAAATGTTGTTAAATATTATAGTACTGGGAGTATTTTGAAACTCTATATACCTTTTATTACGATTTAGAACTTGCTGGTAAAAATTATTGATGGTTTTTTGTGTTACGTGAACGCAACGCTAGGATAATATGTTTTGTTTTTACGGAGGGCTATGCTTGAATGAAATTGTGGATTTGATCGAAGATTTGGAAGATAATCAGGACTATGATGTATTTACTGAACCTCTTGATGCTCATATAGTAACTGATGAGGATTCCAATGATGAAAACGATCGAAACGCCAATTCTTTGACCAATTTATCGGGGCCCCAATAAGAACTCCGGCGCACATTGGCAAGGGTCATGAGTATTAGGCACAGACTCCGACTGTGAATATGAGAATAAGTCTACACCCGTAAAGAAAGAAAAAACATGTTCATTATAGTGGCAAGAATCCACAAACCAAGGTATCACAGATAATTTGTTTCCTGAAGAAACTACTCACAATTTGCAAATCTAACTCCTGAGCGTTCGAACATTCTTTGAGGATCAATTGATATCTTTATTAGTAGAACAGACAAAAATATATGCCCTCGGAAAGAACGCACTGTCATTCACAGTTTCTAAGGAAGAAATGAAAGTTTTTCTGGCAATTTGATCTGTTCCGGATTCAATCTACTACCAAGTAAACGACATACTGGGCAATGATGATGACTTGAAGAATCACGCCATAAATAATTCAATGAGAAGGAACACGTTTGAAGATAGTATGCGTTATATCCACTTCATCCCCAACGATCATATAGATCCAAAGAGACAAGTATTGGAAGGTACGCCCCTTAGTAAAACATCTGCAGAAGAATTCATGGATAATTTTGTACCAACACGTGCCATCTCGCATGACGAGTCCATGATTCAATACTTCGGGAAGCATGGGTGCAAGCAGGCTATCAGGAATAAACCTATACGTTCGGATATAAAGTGTGGTCGCAATGTTCGAAATCAGGATATCTCGTACCTTTTGATTTGTACCAAGACAAATCAATTGTTGGAGTTTAAGAGGAGGAAAAAAAGTTTGGAAAAAATGTTCTGCAACTGTATAGAACCTTTTGAACAAATACGATGAACAGAGGAGAAATCTTCCCTACACCTTGTATTTCGTTAATGTATTTCACGTCTGTACCACTTTTAGTTGAACTCAATACCCGAGATTACGATGAGTGGGACTCTAAGAAAAAAATCGTTCCTCAATCAAACTGCCTTAGAGACTCCAAAACAATGGAATAGGAGTCTAGAGTTTAAGTATCTGGTGCAGTAGCTACGCATGGCAACTGTCAAATGGGAAAGGAGTTGGCAAGACTCACTTGGAATTTCGAAGATAATTAGTTTCGACCTACCTAAAAAATATGAAATCCCTCCTTAAGGAGCTGGAAGACAACCGTCTCAAGGTGAGACCGAACATATTCGATACGATGGAATGAACCATCTTATCATTATTGTCTCTAATAATAAAAGACTGAGATGTAGAAAGTCAGGATGCAAAAGAATCATCAGCACTAAATGTCAACGTTGCGATGTCTGAGTTTTATGTAAACTGCTTTGCCAGTTACCACGAAAATTTATAGTTAAATGTCAGTATTATAATATATAGGTATATATGTATACAGAGAATAAGTGCATAATATATGTATGTTCTAGATAAATATGAAATAATACATTTTGTCGTTTATTGTCCTAGCGTTGCGTGTACGCAACAGCTAATAAATGCTATACTATTGATTTGTGAAATCTCAAATTTGCAAATCAATTTTTATATCTCAAAGTAGTCATTTTGCCAAGTTTCATGAAAATCAAAGAAAAATAAATTGTCAAAATTAATCCAAGATATAATGGGTTAAGATGGTTTTATTTTCCCCAAAAAATCAAAATAGGGAACTAAGGATATTTAAAAAGCGTAGTTTTTATCCCACCCAGTTTTTCAAATTCTGTTTTTGTTTATCGTAGTTTCTTTTTAATGGAGTCGATTGGTTTTTTTAAAAAAACTCTTAAATTATAAACTTTAATATCTTTAATGTTTTTAAGAACACAATTTTCGCCTTAACTATATATATAATTTATGAAGTAAACAGAGACACAATCTTTGTACTAGAGATAGGGAAAGGGTCCTTTTTGGTCTATTATACTTTTTTATAATAACTGTCTTATCCTTTCCAAAATCTTAAATTTTATTGCGTATGACAAAAACGTTCTCTTAAATGACTACTTATACTAAAAACAAGGAAAACACAGCCATGCATTCTTAATTACTTAGTTCAGGAAACGACCGGGACATCTTTTTTTGCTGGGACCAGGGCCAGGCCAGGACTTAATTTTTTCAAGCCGGGCCGGGCCAAAACTGGGCTGGGACTTAATATATATTTTCGTTCCTTCGACATTTTGAAGTGTAGGACGTGTTTTTAGAAAATAACTTCCAAAAAAATAAAATGAAGACGTTTATTTGGAAAAGAATCTCCAAAAAAAAAGTGACGACGTTTTTTTTAGAAAATAATTCCAAAAAAAGTGAGGATGTTTTTTTAGAAAAGAATATTTCGAAAATTCCTTCTTTGGGAGGTTATTTTCAACAAAAAAAAATTATGAATGACAAACGAAAGAAAATATTGAAGTCCGGCCGGTGTCTAAAAAAACTGAGACACCGGGCCGGGCCGAGACGCTAAAAAAAACAGCCGGGACCCGGCTGGCGGGTACCGGTCGTTTCCCTCACTTAGTTCATATTACTTTCTATAATAAACAATCTAAATTCATTGTACAGACAAAATATGGTAAATTATATTTTTTCTAATGAAGTATTATTAATAAAAATTGTATTTAAATCCTTAGAAAAATATGTTTTTAATTGCATATATATTATTAGAATAGATAGCCACAAACACTTATTACTTAGTTTGTGAACTATCTATCACAAAACAGTCTAAAATTGTTGTCCAGACAAACGAATGGTCAACAGTATATTTCATACATTAAATATTATAGTGGAATAATATTGATCAAAGCCAAGTTACCTTTACTGTACAATATATTATTATTGATTTTTACCCACACCTACAAACAATTCATGTTTTTTATTAAAGAATAAAAGTTTACAGCTTACCCAAGAGACTGTCGAGGGAAAATAATTTAAATTTAAGCTGAGGTGAACAACATGACGTAAAATATGGATAATATGAAAATATTTCGGGGAATTTAAATGTGATTACAGCATAAATATATATATATATATATATATAGTCGTTAAGTGTTCCTCCACAATTATTTGTAATAAATTACGAAACCAAGACCACTTTAAATGTCTTTTATTCAGGGTTGTTAAAACCCCGGGCTTTTAAATAACCCGAATAGTTTTTAATAAAACTCAGACAATATAGAATATCTATATGTAAAAAACTTAATCAAAATATTTTATTTTTTATGTAATAATATAATAGTAGACGTATCTGCCGATAGTAAGGTTTTTTTTATTACAGGAGATATTTAGATCATTGTATACTAAAAATTGCAACTAGGAATGTCTAAAGTCGTTTCTATAATTTCAAAAAAATTGGACATATTTTAAGAATTGTATAAATATCACGAATTAACGTCTTACCCTAAAAAGGCTACATGATGGCCCGACGCCAAAAAATAAATACTTTGCTCTTATTGTATGAACTAAGCTTTTGTGTCATAAATATATAGAGAAAAAAAAAGTGTCACGTTGGCTGATATGATAATATAAATTATATTCTTTCCCATACGTTTCTTATGTCTTCCCTAGGCATAGCCTATGAAAAAGCCAGACACAATACGACGCAGAGATAGTGTTTTCAGCGCCGTGAGTGAAACACTCAATACCCATAATGCATACGCGATCTTCCGCAGGAATCATTGAAAAATAATTGATTTGCACCCCCATAAAAAATCAGATCGGGTGGGTACCAACTACAACCCTGCCTTCAATCCTTTATCTCCTCATATAAAAGTGTACGAAACTAATCAGTCATAGAAAAAAAGTTTACAACAAAGAGGAACATTAGAAACCATACATATTTATGAAGCAAATTTTGGTCCAACTGCAGAATATTGTGTTATGTTTATAAATATTGTATAACACACGTACACCATTAAACAGGTGCTCTAAATAGAAGGGGCAACACTCTAAATCATTTTAATTTTTCAAGTATTACACTTTCAGCACTTAATGTTTTGGGTATTTGCTTTGGTAATTCAAAAGTAATTGAAAAACTTTTTAAAAGAGGTATGTAATACATATTGTTTTAGAGGTCGACCAACAAATTAGCGCCGATAATATATGGAGAATCGAGTGGGCTATGGATGTTGCATTTCCCTAGGAAATTACAGTATTTATGAAGGATTTGGAAACCTTAGTGGTTCAACACTGTTTTCCTAAATCTTTAGGTAGTACGGGTTTCTGAACAAGATAGAAAAATACCAAAGCTACCCATTTGATAGTATGGCAGCAATCGAAGCACTATCAAAAAGACAGGATCGTTACTCAACGGCAAGAAAGTATTTTAGAAAGAATGAACAAATCGAAAAGGGAAATTACTATTTCATGGATCAAAGCATGAAGATCAACTGTTAACAAATTTGTTGATGCATTGGCTATAATATGACATTTCTAACTTGTTTGAAGTACCAAAAATAACGATGAAAGAAAAATACAAAAAGATGTTCGCTCAGAATGACTAAAAGAATGACAAGGCGATTCTAGTATCGACAGACGTAGTATTTCTTCCCGGGCCTTAATATGGATGGAAGTTGCATACGCAAACCAGAACATATATAAATAGTTTTGAGCTTCGTTTCGGG